>CM076582.1:925589408-926095737 GCA_034641835.2 Pinus albicaulis
ATATTACAACATATGTGTTGGTGCAGACTCCTACCAACACGCAAGCACCCACCTGCGCTCGTTTACCAGCCTCTCCTGGAAGGGAGCTCCAACCCCCTGACTCGTTTACCAGCCTCTCCTGGAAGGGAGCTACAACCCCCTGATCTCGTTTACCAGCCTCACCTGGAAGGGAGATACAACCCCCTGACTGAAGGCTACAACCCTCAACACCCCTTCAGACCACGTTTCATCAATTTTCACACTGGATCCAACAAATTCAATAGAACAATACTTGTAGGCCACGTTTCATCATATTTTCAGACTGGACCCTCTTCATAATTAAGCTCAATCATACAACCAAACTGATGCAGACAACTCAGAACAGTAGAATATAGATAGCAGCAATACAGCAGAATAGATCAGTCATTTCTTACCATAGACTTCAGCAAACCCTAGTTTGTATACGCGCTTTAACTTTACTGATGTCGCATATATACGCGCTTCCATTCACACAAAGCAGCGTATACTTCTGTACATATTACAGAACCAATTTAATTGCGCATACGCGCTTTTCTTTCAGCGAAGCCACGTATATACGCGCTTCCTCTTCGGCGAACTAGCGTATGGTTCTTTTTAGGTCATTGCATTTATTCAGAACAGATACTTCACACAGATTTAACCCTTCACTTCAGACAGATGTTCGCCTCTTCTGGGATCTAATCATTCCATAAACAGATCTAGCAAATACAAGCACATTTCAGATCTAGATCCCCTTCTTCATCATTGGTGCATCATACACTCAGATTTATCATTCAAGTGTAACCCTTTCCATTCAGATCTACTTCAGAGAGAAGTATTCATTCAAGCTCAGAAATCTTGCAACCACACTCATGATTTGCATAATGAATTTCATCTCTTTATATAGGTTTATCCTTTTTTCAATACCATGAGCCCCTTTTTCAATACCATGAGCCAAAACAACATTACTTCTGATGGTATTCCTGGACGGGGTCAATTAGGCGGATCATTACCCAATACAATGGGTCAATACCATGGTGGTTACCCCTGGTTTTGCACTTTTAGAGCGCTTTAGCCCATACGTGAATTGGCACGTTCTTTTCCGCATGCATACGCTACTTCCCTTAGACATATCCGCGTATGCCTTGAGACATACTCTTTCACCATAGATTTAGCACAATCTGAATTCCTTTCTTCACTGCCTTCTGTACTCATTGTAGATACATCATATTTACTTCATTAAGAACATATTCTATCAAGCACAACTTCATCAAGTAAGTTTTCATCATCTTCATCAATGTGGGTTGCCATCAGGGACAACACTCTGCATCATATTGCCAACAATCTCCCCCTTTGGACTTGATGGCAACCACAATGGTGTTTGGTTACCACAACAGATAAGTACATTAAGAATACAATGACACCATGTCACTCTCTCCATTTTTGACACCATTCTAACACCATGTCACTCTCCCCCTTTGACATCAAGAGCAAAGGGCGGACCAAAACCAACATACTCTCCCCCTAAGTTCATGCTGAATTTTCAAGCATATTTTTCAATGAAGTACATGACTCTATGAACTTCCTATCACCAATGACTCATACTTACATCAAAGATCCATCCAGGTGGATTTACATATGAGACTCAACTACCCAACCAAGTGGGTTTACAAAATTTGACTCAGCTACCCAGCCAAGTGGGTTTACAAATTCGACAAGTCCTTACAAGATTGAATATTACAATGTTACATCATGGATCTTAACAGGACCTTTTCATCAAATTACAAATGTGACTTTTCATAACCAACACCAGAAAGTCCTCAAGAAGGAGAACATATTTCATAATCATCATAATGCCAACAATGCATTATACTCAGCAATGCTAAAGCTCCCCCTGAATCTGTGCATCCAAGCATCCTTTCCATATGACTAAGGCTCCCCCTTAGTTTGTGCATCCTGAACACTTTCACCAACAAATCATCAAGGCATATTTATCAAAACATGAGAAAAGAATTATGAGAACTGGAACACCACCAGATATACCAAACAGTATCAGAGATACCAAACATCACTGCAGCTGTGCTGAAGAGAGCTGACTCCAAGCAGAAAATTGTCAGCAATCAGACATACGCGGTTTTCTGTGCAGGAACTCGCGTATATACGCGACTGTGTTTCATGAAACCCGCGTATCCACTGCCATATTCTAAATTTATGCAGATTTGTTCTTTTGATTGGCAGAGAACACTCCCAGCTTCTGTCTTAGATACTCGAACGCTTCCCTGGGCAGAGGTTTGGTAAAGATATCAGCAACTTGTTCTTTGGAGGGAACATACTCCAACTTCACCGTTTGCTCAAGCACTTGTTCACGTAAGAAGTGATACTTGATGGGAATGTGCTTGGTCTTTGAATGCATAACATGATTCTTTGAAATACTGATGGCACTTGTATTGTCACACTTAATGGGGACAGGAGGAGTACATTTGATTTGAAAATCTTGTAAGGTTTGCATCATCCAAAAGAGTTGAGTGCAACAAGATGCGGCAGCCACATATTCTGCTTCTGCTGTAGATAAGGCAATAGAATTTTGCTTCTTGCTAAACCAAGATACTAACCGAGGCCCCATGTAGAATGCACCACCACTAGTGCTTTTCCGATCATCAACACTTCCAGCCCAATCTGCATCAGTGTAAGCATGAAGAGTAAGATCAACATTCTTTGGATACCATACACCAAAGTCTTGAGTTCCTTGAAGATATTTGAATATTCTTTTAACAGCCTGAAGATGAGACTCTTTTGGATTAGCTTGGAATCGTCCAACAATCCCAACAGCATGCATAATGTCTGGTCTAGTCCCAGTGAGATAAAGTAAACTCCCTATCATCGATCTGTATTCTGGTTGATTCACTATGGGAGAATCATCCTAAGAACTGAGATTGCATCCGGTTATCATCAGTGTACTTACAGGTTTGCATTCTTCCATGCCATACTTCTTCATAATTTGCTTAAGATATTTTGCTTGTGATAGGAATATACCATCTACAGTTTGATGCACTTGCAAGCCAAGAAAGAATGTTAGTTCCCCAAGTAAAGACATTTCAAATTCTTGCTGCATGACAGAAGAAAATTTTTGACACAAAGATTCTTCGTTACTCCCAAAAATGATATCATCAACATATACCACCACAATAAATAGTTTATCATTTTCAACTTTTGTGTATAAGTTGCTATCAGCAGACCCTTTTGAAAATCCTTGTTGATGAAGATATTTGTCAAGACGATAATACCAAGCCCTTGGAGCTTGTTTGAGACCATATAGAGCCTTTTTTAAGTCTACAAACAAGATTTACATCATTTCCCAAAATGAATCCTTCCGGTTGTTCTATATATATACTTCTTCTTCTAGATCACCGTTAAGAAAAGCAGATTTAACATCCATTTGATAAACTTTGATTTGTTGATAACTTGAAAAGGCAAGAAACATTCTAATGGCTTCAAGTCTAGCTACAGGAGCAAAAGTTTCTTCAAAGTCTATACCTTCTTGTTGAGTATACCCTTTGCAAACCAGTCTAGCTTTGTTTCTTACAACATCCCCATTCTCATTTAACTTGTTCTTGAAAATCCATTTAGTTCCAATGACATTTTTATTATGAGGTCTTGGTACCAAATCCCAAGTGTCATTTTTTTCAATTTGAACAAGTTCTTCATCCATGGCTTGCCTCCAACATTCATCTCTGCTAGCTTTATTGACATTGAGTGGTTCAATTGTGGATAGAAGTGCCATATGACTAGAAGATCCCACAAGAGTTCTCCTTGTTCATACACCTGATTCCTTGTCTCCCAAGATTTGAGATTCAGGATGATTCTTTTGAACATATCTAGATGGAGCTTTTTCAGATAGATCACTTTCAGGTTCATCATTGGATTCACTGTCTATATCAAATGTAGAAGGCCATAAGTCATCATCATCTTCTTTTGTTGTTTTTTTTTCTTCTTTAGGAGCTGCAGGAGACTCATCAATAGCAACATCAATACATTCAACAATCTTTTGAAGCCTTTCATTATAACATTTGTATGCTTTTCTTGAAGATGAGTAACCAAGGAAAATTCCTTTATCTGATCTAGGTTCGAACTTGCCAAGCTTTTCATCATTATTTTTGATAAAGAATTTGCTTCCAAAAACTCTAAAATGCTTTACGGAGGGAGATTTACCATACCAGAGTTCATATGGAGTTTTATCACTGTTTACCCGAACATGAGCTTTGTTGAGAATGTTTGTTGCTGTATGTGTTGCTTCTCCCCAGAAAGTGTGAGGTATTCCAGAATCATCAATCATAGCTCTAGCCATTTGTTGAATTGTTCTATTCATTCTTTCTGCTACGCCATTTTGTTGTGGAGTGCCAGCTACAGAGAATTGTCTTTTTATGCCATGTTGTTCACAAAATTCAAGGAATTAATTTGATGTATATTCTCCTCCTCGATTAGATCTGAGACACTTGATTTTTAGAT
Source organism: Pinus albicaulis (assembly GCA_034641835.2). Classification (NCBI taxonomy): domain Eukaryota; kingdom Viridiplantae; phylum Streptophyta; class Pinopsida; order Pinales; family Pinaceae; genus Pinus; species Pinus albicaulis. The sequence continues at coordinate 925,593,912 of CM076582.1, forward strand.
CCAATTCATTTTCATCCAGTGCTTTGAAGCTTAGAAATTTTTCAAATGCTTCATCTTTGTGTTTAATGAACCCGATCCAACACATTCTAGAGTAATCATCAATGAATAAGATATAGTATTCTTCCCCACGTGGTGTCTTCTTTCTCATAGGTCCACATATGTCAGTATGAATGAGTTCAAGAGGCTTACTTGATGATCCTTCTTTGGAATTAAACTGTACTCTAGTCTGCTTACCAAATTGACAAGATTTGCATATGATACTTTCTGGTGGATTAATATTGGGAAGATCACGAACAGCTTGAAGTTTGCTTGCTTTGTTGATTTGAGAGAAGCTCAGATGCCCCAGCCTTCTATGCCATAGCCAATTTTCTGAAGATTTGCTCAGGTAACATTGATCTTTGTATCCCTTTAGTATATATAGGTTGCTTGGATTTCTTTTTCCTTTTATAATAATTTTACCTGTATCAAGATCACGAACAACACATTCTTTTGAACTAAAAACAACTTCTGTTCCTTGATCACACATTTGACTTACACTTAACAGGTTATGCCTCAATCCATCCACATACATGACATCTTTAGCCTTCACCTTTTCTTTAAGAAACACTAACCCTTTTCCTTTAATTATAGCAGGAGTATCATTTCCAAATGTAACTTTCTTTTCCTTTTCTAGAGCATTATATGAAAGAAGTTTGCTTTTGTCACCTGTCATGTGTCTTGAACACCCACTATCGATGTACCATTGATTTTATTCACCTTCTGCAAATAATGCTATCCCACAATTTTCAACCGGCGGTTCTTTCTTTTTCCACACTTTAGAGATTGAGGGAACATGTTCTTTTGGCTGGATCTTGTTCCTGCATTCAGATTCTTCATGGCCAAAGTTATTGCAATAAGTACATTCAACTTCACTTTGAAGAGGAGAAAAGTTGTTATAGGTATTCTTCTTTGGTTCAGTATCCAACATTTTCCTTCTTGCTTCTCTTGTCATGATGGTTTTATATGCAACACATTGAACAGCTTTATGACCAAAATTGTGACATGTGAAACATTGCCCATTGAAGTAGAAATTTCTGCGATCATGGAATCTTCTATTTGAATTTACCTGTTGGGTGTAGCGTCTTTGAAAGCTATCCCTGTTAGTGTTCCTTGAATTGAGATGGTCCTGCCTTCCCTGTAGAGATCCTTTATTCCCTTGCTGAGTTGCTGAATGTAGTAAACCACCTGTAGCTGCATTTAGATAGTTTGGTGCTGAAGCTTGAGAAGATTCTCCGATATATCCAAGACCTGTCTTTATAAGAGGAGAACGTTGTACCTTGATAATTTCATCTAAAGTTTCAGATCCTTTAGCAAATCTAAGATTCAAGGTCTTTGCTTTCTCAAATTCTTTTCTTTGACTTACCACTTCACATTCCAATTTTTCAATATGTTTATTTGCTTCTTCAAGCTGCTTTTCAATGGTCTCTCTGATTATCTTTTGTTCTTCTAAGAGAATTTTATAATCTTCTAAGCGTAGTTTGAGTTGATTGTTTTCTTCAAGAAAATCATTTTCTTCTAGAGCATCCATAAAAGTATCCTTTTCTTCTTTTTGTTCAAATGCCATGAGAAGTCTAAGATCTTCTTCACATTCTTCCTCACTATCAGATGACCCATCACTGTCTTCATTAGTATAGTAACTTTTCTTAGAGCTAGATCGATTTTTATTCCTTCTTACTACTTCTTTTCCTTTATAAGGACATTTTGCAGCATAATGACCAACTTTTCCACACTCAAAACATTTGAAAGGAAGCTTACCTTTGAATCTTCCAGTTCCTAGTTGGAATTTTCTCACGAAATTCGCTTCTTCTTCATCGGATATGTAGCTGGATTCTTTGACGACTTCCTTTTCTTTTCCTCTTGTAGATACCTTAAAAACAACTTCTTTGATTTGAGAAGGACCTCCTTGTCTCATTTCAAAAGCAGTCAGAATACCATGTAATTGAACAATAGTAAGAGTTTGCAGATCTTGCCTTTCTTCAATAGCTGAGACTTTAGAGTCAAATTTTGAAGTCAAGGATCTTAAGACTTTTTCCACCAAAGTAGTATCAGTTATGGTTTCACCCAAATTTCTCATTCGATTTACAACATCATCTAGACGAAGGAAGAAACTGGCAACACTTTCATCACTATGCATCTTCAAATTTTCATATTCAATTCTAAGAGTTTGGAGTTTTGCATTTTTTACCTTTGTATCTCCTTCATAGCTCAGAATGATTTTGTCCCATATTTCTTTTATTGAATGTAGCTGCATCACTTTAGCAAATTCTGATTCAGACATGCTTCCTAACAAGACATTTACTACTTTGGCATTGGTTTCATACTTCTTCCTTTCAGCTGCATCAGTAGGAATACTTGCCGGGTATTGATAGCCTTCTTCCACGATTTCCCATACATCTGCACCAAGACTTTGCAGATATGCTTTTGTTCGTACCTTCCAGAATATCAGATTGCTTCCATTGAATAGAGGTGGCTTTATATACATCACTCCTTCTTGACTTCCCATTGCGACGGATCTTCTTCAAGCGATCAAGCTTCTGCAGAAGAACCTGCTCTGATACCAATTGTTGGGAAAAATACTGAGAGGGGGGGTGAATCAGTATTTACAGCATATTCAAAACTTTTTATTTTTCTTTACTTCAAAACCCATACGCTACTTTCCTGAAGAAGACTCGCGTATATACGCAGATACCCTTTATTAAACTCGCGTATACACAGAGAACTAATTATGTCATTAATTATTCACTTAAACCATTCCATCATTTATTCATCAGATATTCAATAAACAGTAAACATGTGCAGTAAGAACAGAATAAACCATCACACAAAGCATCACACATGAACACCAGGATTTTTAGGTGGAAACCCAAGTCGGGAGAAAACCACCGCTGCAGTTGCTCAGCCTTCAATATTTTATTATAGAGAAAACATATTACAACATATGTGTTGGTGCAAACTCCTACCAGCATGCAGGCACCCACCTGCGCTCGTTTACCAGCCTCTCCTGGAAGGGAGCTCCAACCCCCTGACTCGTTTACCAACCTCTCCTGGAAGGGAGCTACGACCCCCTGATCTTGTTTACCAGCCTCACCTGGAAGGGACCTACAACCCCCTGACTGAAGGCTACAACCCTCAGCACCCCTTCAGACCACGTTTCATCAATTTTCACACTGGATCCAACAACTTCAATAGAACAATACTTGTAGGCCACGTTTCATCATATTTTCAGACTGGACCCTCTTCATAATTAAGCTCAGTCATACAACCAAACTGATGCAGACAACTCAGAACAGTAGAATACAGATAACAACAATACAACAGAATAGATCAGTCATTTCTTACCACAGACTTCAGCAAATCCTAGTTTGTATACGCGCTTTAACTTTACTGATGTCGCGTATATACGCGCTTCCATTCACACAAAGCAGCGTATACTTCTGTACATATTACAAAACCAATTTAATTGCGCATACGCGCTTTTCTTTCAGCGAAGCCGCGTATATACGCGCTTCCTCTTCGGCAAACTAGCGTATGGTTCTTCAGAGATTTTAGGTCATTGCATTTCTTCAGAACAGATACTTCACACAGATTTAACCCTTCACTTCAGACAGATGTTCGCCTCTTCTTGGATCTAATCATTCCATAAACATATCTAGCAAATACAAGCATATTTCAGATCTAGATCCCCTTCTTCATCATTGGTGCATCATACACTCAGATTTATCATTCAAGTGTAACCCTTTCCATTCAGATCTACTTCAGAGAGAAGTATTCATTCAAGCTCAGACATCTTGCACCCACACTCATGATTTGCATAATGAATTTGATCTCTTTATATAGGTTTATCCTTTTTCAATACCATGAGCCCCTTTTTCAATACCATGAGCCAAAACAACATTACTTCCGATGGTATTCCTGGATGGGGTCAATTAGGCGGATCATTACCCAATACAATGGGTCAATACCATGGTGGTTACCCCTGGTTTTGCACTTTTAGAGCGCTTTAGCCCATACGCGACTTGGCACATTCTTTTCTGCGTGCATACGCTACTTCCCTTAGACAGATCCGCGTATGCCTTGAGACATACTCTTTCACCATAGATTTAGCACAATCTGAATTCCTTTCTTCACTGCCTTCTGTACTCACTGTAGATACATCAGATTTACTTCATTAGGAACATATTATATCAAGCACAACTTCATGAAGTAAGTTGTCATCATCTTCATCAATGTGGGTTGCCATCAAGGACAACACTCTGCATCATATTGCCAACAAGTCACACTAAGTTATTTCGATTGGGGATGAGGAGTATTTAAGTGCACAAGTAAAAGAAGAATATCAATGTTTATTTTGATCTATGGTGTTTCTCCACTGTGATCAGGCTTTGAAAGTACCCCGAAGAAGTCACTTTAGTAACACAATTTTTTTTTTGCTGCAAGCGAGCTTGGACCCTACCCCGACGAATTTTCTTTCTCCACCTCTCTACGCAAGAAGCCTTTCTCCTCTTTCACCTTTTATTTCATTTTTTCATTTTTTAATTTTCAAAGAATTGTGCCTAGGAATTTGTTTATTTCATGGCGTGGAAGAGGGATCCCAACTTATTGAGAGAATACAAGGTTTTACCTTCAGATAAGGATGTTTCTATACACATATGAAATAATTTTTAAGGTTTTCCTCCCCTGCTTACTCTACTAGACTATAGTGACAAGGATTAACCAAGTATATAAAATATCAATAGATTAGAAAAAGAACCAGTTAAAACCCAACATCATGATTTCTCCATGACTCTCTTTGATAAGGAATGTATTTTCCATCTAAGTTTCATCAACCAAAATAAAAATCAAGATTCACAGAAAGAGAGGGAATAGAAAAAATTCCAAATGTTGATAGAAGAACAACTTCCTCTAGGATTTCACCATGCTTGCTTCGGAAGAAAAAAACAATCTCATGCGGAAACTAACCTAAAACTGAAAGACAAACAAAAGAAAGAATAAAAAATAAAAAAGCGTGAAAAAAAATCGAAGAAAATAACAACTAAAATAAAACACCACTCCTACTCCTAACCTAAGCAGAACATAGTCCAGAATCACATGAAGTGATACTTCGAATGCAACCACTTTCACATTGGTTGGCCTGCATGGACGAGGGAATACATCTCAAGAAAGATAAGACAATGTAAACCAAAATGTTCAAATTTTGAAATAATGCATGGAAAGGTAAGAACGAAAATCACAAGGAAGACATTCCATGATTGTGTCATGGTCTCCTGACACACTATGAGCCAAATACTTACACATTAAAAATTTCAAACTATGAGATCGATAAAACATAAAGAAATAATGAAATTTTCATTTCGCCACAGTGATCTCCAAGTACGACTACTAAAATAATTGGGTGATAGGATCATGAAAGATAGATGGAGGATGCCAAAATTTTAAAACAAAAGGATTTTTAATATGTGTAGTAGAGTGATGAGGAGCCTCGAAAGAGTCAACATTCTTCTGATTAGAGATAGAAATTACCTAAAGGATACAAGAACCTAACATAACCATCAACTCAAGCTGAATTTTCTCAACATATTGAAGAAGTTTCAACTCATCCGAAGGTAGATCATTAGAGATACATGGCTTAAAAATTTTGACAGTGGAAAAATCAACATCGTGATCAACTAAATCAATGAACAGGTCATGAATTCCATGATTAGAAAATTCAATATCACCAATGAGGGCATCCTCATGATTTGATCAATCGTATTGTGGGGAAGATGAAAGGAGAAACATTTCACCCTCCATGTTTCTAGGAAGGTAAGATGAGAATTTGGGAATATCTATGATAGAAAATTCATCCTCTTTACATTTGGTTGAAAAGCTGGAATTCCATGAATTCTATGAATGATTGGAAGTATTCATAGAATCATAAACTAAAATCACACATTATTCAACTACAATGACAGAATCATGGAAAGTGTCTGGATAATGCAAAATAACTGTGAAAGGAAGAGAGTCATTCTTCATCGCAGATTATTGTTCGACTCTTGACTCCCATACATACTCATCGTAAATGACATTGCAGGGTGGATGCTCAATAAATCAATCTAACACTTGATCCTCGTGATGATCAAAGGAGATATTTGAAAAAAATGAGCCCAAAAACTCGAACTTGGAGGATTGGAGGGACCAAAGGATGGAAGATGCAGAGAAAATACTTCATCACACTCATCGGGCTTGTAGTCCAAAATTTTTTAGGGGTTCTGAGTATGTGAGACGGGAAGATATGGTGACAACTCAATAGACAGATTTTGAATTTTTCCCACCTCAATATGTATAACTAGAGATATTTGATGAGAAACAGATGGGGGGTAACTTGGAACAACAACCTTGTTCATCGTAGATTTGGAAGCTCTAGCCCTGTGGTATGCTAGGAGTGACTTGAAAATTTCTAATTCTTAAGGAGTTAGTGAAATTCGAACAAGATGTATAAATTATTCAATCAATATATCCGAATAAACTTCAATTTATATAAATTCACAACAAATATGGACAAAATGATTGTGAAAATGAAGCAGTGATTCATCCGGTAATTTTCACAATTCTAAAATTTTCTTGCACATATTTTCGTGATCATATATGTGAAAATCATGGAACAGTTCTCTAAAAAAGTGTTCGAAAGAGCTAATGGAGGCATCAATGAATGTGTGACACCATTTCCTTACGTTCCATTTGAATGTGAGAATGAAAATCCAACAATCAACATATTCAAGGGGAATGTTGTGCTCTGTGAAAAATTGAACAAAACGATTAGTATGCTCAAGCAAGGTTTTTTCACCCTCGCCATCAAATTTGAGATATGACAAGCCATCAATGATATTCGACAGAACCTGAAAAATTAGATTTCTAGAAAAAGATGCTAGGAGTATCATTTTGGAAGAAGTCGTAAAATGAGTGTGGAAAATCAAAACAAACTTCAAGGGTTCAACTTGTCATGTAGCCCTCCTTCTAGCACCAAAAATGTTGATAGTGTTGGACCTACCAACTTTCATGGGATCTCCCCGATATGAAGTCTCAACTATACCTCACACCATTTGTAGCAGGAGTCCCAATAGTGGGGTGTTAATGACATGCCTTGGATTTCAAAATGCATACAGTGGTTCACGATGTATTTGGTTAAATCAAGTGTGTGAGCCTACGGAAATTCAATATGATGCATGAGTCATTATAACACATGAAGGGGAAAGGATGTGCTCTACTTAGAAGATTGTAATAGTATGCAGATTGAAAGGAAAATATGAGCTGAAAGACCTCACACAAACTAACAAGAAGAATAGTCCACAAGTTATAGTTGATAAGTTAAAAATGAGCACACATTCAATAAGATTCCTACAAATGAAAAGGAAATTTTTCATAAGCATATGCATAATTTAAGCAACATACATCACAAATACAACAAGAATAGTCCTACTAAATTATCAATATATGCATCAATACTTGTTGGCTTTGATTTTATTATAAGTGAAATTTCCATTCATACATATAGCATGACCAACCACTTGCCCCAATAGTGGAATGTGAATTCAAAAGTGCCTGCTCCTCCAAAATAAGTATAATCCCTCTATGCTATAGAGAAGCCAAGGCTGACACAAAAATTCCAAGCACTTTGTATGCCAAAGCCTATCCAAAATCTTGGCTCCCAAAATCCCATTACAAGGGTTAGGAGGATGTATTTATAACCAAATAGGGGTGACTCTTGGCACGCTCCCTTTGTCACTCTTGGACTCCCTCATGAATCCTCACATTACATATGACTCTTCACATTAAATCATGGAAACATGGAATTTCATTTATCCAATAAATAATATTAAAATTTCCACTCGTACCCATATACAAAAAAATAGGATAGAGACAACTTGACATCCGAAAAAGACAAAACACTATGATGTTGGAGTTAGGGTGAAATCAAGCTGTGCATCTTGGACTTGGTGTCTCCCAATAACATCCTCATGCAAATCTTTGTACTGTGAAATGGTATCCAAACACTTCAATATAGTGTTAGGATGGAAGGAGACTTTTGCCTCCATAGCATCTGGATACAATGTCTTAGAACCAGTCTTAACCTATTTATGAATGAGGAGCAACATTATTCTAATTTTAACTAGGCCATCGATGTAGGTATGAAAGTTCTATATTTTCACCTCCAATTCCTCCAGGATACCCATATGCTCTAGCTAATCCAGGACCTAGGTACTGATCAATCTGCTATCATAATTTCCAACTTGTGTTTAGTCTCGGTGACTATACCGACTGATGGGATCTAGTGGGTTCTCACCATGGAATCCAAACTATTGTATATCTGTACATGAGGCTTGAATTTTTTAGATGAATTAGGTGAGCTTCTTGTTGTTCTAGATCAACATCCCAACTCTAGATTTATCTAACTTTTCCTGCGACTTTATCTTCTTCATGAGTGTAAGTGGTGCAACCTTGTATCACATTGTCCACTCATGCACGACAGTGATGGAAGCCTTTACATTATTAAGGATCTTCAAAAAATTTCTCCTCTTCCATTACAAATGATGTAAGTGTACAAATTCCTTATTTGTGTTAAAAAAATTCTCATAAATATCCTGCATAGTGCCGCCAAGTGTGGATACATGATCAAGTATCACTTCTCTTATATCCTTGTGGTAGACCTATGCGGAAGGTGCATCCTACACTATTGCATGGAGTTGTTCAATATCATTTTGGACTGCCCATAGATTTTGTGCAAAATTCTTATTCTTAGCCACCAAACACTAAGTGTTAGATCTCGCTACTCCCGCAAAGGCCAATATTTCATTGACAATGGATTTTGGATCCTTGCAAGTGTCTGCCACTATCACCCTTTCTCTCATGAATGTAGCAGATGCATCATTATTTGGTAAGTTCTTTCTTCTCGCTTGTACAATCTTCTTCTTCAGTTCATCAAATGATATAATGCACACATCCATTACCATATCATCCTCAAAGGTAACTATCCCCCCTTCCTTGCTTAGGGCTTGCTCTGCGGCTGTATTTTGTTGAGTTTGAAAGGTGTCTTAAGGTTCGATGGGCATTAGGTCCACATATTTTTCATGTGGCTTCAGTCCTACTTCCATTTCTGTTAATTTAATCAACTATTCAAGTTCTTCAACAAAATCTTGTTTCAACATCTGTTCGCTCACTCCTTTTGCTACTGGTTGATCCTGTTTGTCCTCTCCAACATGTGTGGGTGTTGTCTCTTCTACCATGGCACCTTTCTTCCTTCCTCTTCTTTCTTGTTCTTCCTTCAACTCTTGGTCTTCTCTCTATGCTCTTTGCACTTCTTCTAAGTATTTCTTCTCTCTCTTTCTCTGCTTTTCTCTCTGTTTCCTTTGTCCCATTTTTTATTTGATTTTCAAAGCTAATTTCTAAATGAGAGGATATTCTTTCATTTTCCATATTTTTTCCTCTTTTGCATTATAAACTACCTTCCTCTTTTGTTTATCCTACACCAAACCACTTCTTGGTGTTTTTTCTTGTTCCTGAACTACTTATGTTTATAGAACTACTTGAGAAGTACCAATTGTATAGATTGACTCATGAGGTCAGGAGGAGTTATAATAGTTCTTCCATGGTTCCTTCTCTGATCATCGAAATATCCTACTGACCCAGTTGTGGTATAATCTCACACAGTCATCTTTGAAAATTCGGCTCATATCATATGGATTGAAACTCCTTGTTCTGAAATCAAATATGAGTATGGCTTTCCCTTCGACATATGTAACATTAATATTCTTAATCTCGTATAATCCAACATGAAAAGGAATATTTTTCAATGGTGCCTTCTTTTTCCTATGCAATTCTCCTAACAATTATGCAAAGATATGATAATACAAATATTCCATGACAAGTTTTTTGATGGCATGTATTGGAAAAATACGTGGTGGATTCTAATTGATAAATACGCTGATCAATGTGCCATCGAGTAAGGAGAACCAATATGCAAACTATGATATCACCTCCATAGCTTCTCGTGACATGCAAGGTGGGTCCTCCTGAAGGATGAGCATGTAAATCAGGACGATGAAGTGATCAGTAAGCTTCTCAATGACTCTACGATGACTACAATCCAAAAGTAGCTTGCAATATATAGGTATGGCAATTTATCTCGGTGTCTGTGTCGATTTCATGCTAGAAATGAATTTTGCGCACAAATTTCATCCACTAGGTATGCAGACATGTAGAAGTGTTCTTTCTCACCCTTGGGTAAATTTTGAGCTTGTGACACATGGACTCTCAACTATTGAGCCAATAGATCTGACCATTTTAACAACTTCCCCTCATTCACTACCTAGTGAAATAAGATATCCCACCCCTCAGGAAAGGTCTATGTGTTTGGTTTTCCATATATTATGCAAGCTAGTATGATGAAAAGTTGATAGGCTTTCCTGAGTGATTTTGTCTTGTACATGTGGGTGGGTGTATGTCTATACTTCTTTGGCTCCTTCACGCATGTCTTGGTGATCTCTATTGTTTTTTTTTTGCTATGAGTGGCATAAAACAATGCATCCATGTTCTTTATTGACCCAGAAAGATGATAAATCCGTTGAAATTTTTTTGTGAGGAATGTATCGAGCTTCTGCCTCTTGGTGTTACTCAAGCTCATAATTTCACATCAGTGTTTGAGACAACCCAACTGATCAATTAAAAACATGGGAAGGTCAGATACCTGTATGAAACCTTGTAAATCCCTAACTGCATGATGTTGAGATACACCTACCAATCCTCTAAGTCTACGTGGAATTATTTTGTGAAATCATCTTTGATCTGTTGTCATGCCAGTTTTGATCCCTTCTCTACAAACAACTAAGTGCCCGCATAAACTAGAAATTTAACTGAAACTTATTCAAGTGCTTCCCTTGTACTTGTTTCAGTGGTTTACTTTGAGGAAAATATTTTAGATTGCATTGTGAAATTTACTATTGGAGAGATGCTCAAAAACTATTATGCATGTGGGATGAAAAAGATAGTAATGGAAAGAAAATATTAGTTATAAGAAAAAGTACTTTCCAGATATGTTCATATAGCACACCAGGAAACTGACTAGAAGGATTGCATAGTTCTTGCTAGGAAAAGGGTATGTCTCGCTGAGAGAATTGCGCACTATGTAGTCCCAATAGTCAGCGTCGAAGCTTGAGGGTTGAGACTATGAAATTAATAGTTCAACTTGGGAAGTGAGTTGGAAGAGTGGCCAAGGATGCAGAATGAAGAATGCCACTATGAAATTCCCAGTGAGGCCAGCCTGTACTTTGGATTGCATAGTTTGAGAGTTTAATCTTTGAGCTTAGGACTTAAGACTAAGCAATGCCCTGCTGGGAAAAGTGAATTCTACTGAAGGGAAAGGCATAACTACCCAAGGGATGTGTGAAAATGAGAAAATTTAAGAGATAGTGAAGGCTCGAGTGTAGATATGGCTAATATTTATTGAAAGAAGAAAAATAAAGTGTAGAAACTGGAAAAAGAAGAAATGAATGTGACTAGTGAGGAGATTTGTCGCAACAATGACCATCGGTGAAAATGAAGAAACTGATGCGACACTTTTGAAAGGAAAAAAATAAATCTAAGCAACAATTCTACATGCTAAAGAAATTTAAAATGCCATCATGCATGCAAAGAAACAAGCAAAACAACACTCATGTAAGAAAAACGAAAAAAAATGACATATAAAGAGAATAAAGGTGATAAATGAAAAACTCAACCAGAAAAGCAACGAAAATCGTACATAAGGTTCACTTATCTCCACAAGAATGCTAGATATCCAAGATAGAGTGTGTAATGAGCTCTAAGGGTGACGATTAAATACATTTTAGAAATTATGGTTTATGATTTTCATGCCACAAATCAAGGGAAAATTGACACATGGCGACAGTTTCCCAAAATAGCAAGTGTGCTTCCTTTGGGTAGCTTTTCTAATTTTTTCTAGGAAACCTTTCCATGCACATCACTTGCAAGGATTGCATAGTTTTGGAGAACTTCCATCTCCCGGCTCATTGCACTATGAAATTTCTAAGCTCATTGATGGATTGTGCATTTTCTAGGCTCATTGTTGTCCTGGTTGTCATGAATGCCCAATTTCTGAGCTCCAGGGTAAATTCAATACATGATTATGCAATTCTAAACATCAATGTGAAGTCTAGTTCCATTAATTGTGCAGTTTCTTGAGGCAATTCCATAACTGATTCACAAGGCTTAGAGACGAGGTTAGCTTGTGACTTAGAAAATATTTTCTCAATGAAGAGAAAGTGAACACAACCATAACCAAAATAGAAATAGCATTCAAAGCATGAATACCTGACAACAGTACAAGGTAAGCTCCTATGAGAAGAAGGCTAGGCTCCAAAATCTAAGCAATGTAAAACTTTTGGAGTGTGGTTGTAGCCACTATAAGAATATACTAACTAGATACTTTAATTGTTAGAGGCCTTTAAATAGACAAAATGGATTTTACAATTGACAATGTTAGAATTTTTGAAGAGATAAAATCATGGCTTATCCTTTATGTTCTATATTAGAATAATTATTTTCAATTTTTTTTGTTTCTTATTAGAATATGCATTAGGGCAGTCAATATTGTTGTCACTGGTTGAACTAAAACAACTCTAACTACAAAAGCTGAGGAATTGACATGCACGCGAAAATTCTTTTCCCAATCATGAAATATTAGTATTACAAATTCTACCTGATTTATTTTATGTAATTTAAAAAATGTATTGCATTCATCATTCCATATGATTTCGATATATTTTTGTAGCAACATTGATGGGAAAGGTTATATCATCAAAAATGTTAAAAACCCATCTTTTTATAGTGTTTTATGTTACTTATAAAGATGTTCATTTACTTCTAATTCACTGGGGACTTGATTAGATCGAAAATATATTTATCTTGGCCAAGCTGACTTTGATATGATGTTTGCATGCAACCCAAAAAAACAATATTTTGATTAGAGTTGGTAAGATACATTTTTTAATATTGATGGAAAGCTATATTTGTTTACACCCTTTGAACATCATTCTCAACCAATGTATGTTCTCCCTCAATATATTGTATGAAATCCAATCATCAAAATATTTATGTGTGTATGCATTCCTAGAAATCCTTTACAACAACTCTTAAAATAGTACTAAATATTTTTTTAATGTAGATGGAATTAAACAATATGCAAAGAAGACAAATTCAAATATGAATGTGGTTTTACCTTGATTCTTCATAAAAATTGGTATTGTATTGTACCCTAGAAACTATCATTGAAAAAATAACATTCTTACCCTACGATTCCATTTATACTTTTATTATAAAAATGGGTTTGGAATAGATCAATTATTGAAAATTGATTCAAACTTCTAAAGCTAACATAAATTCTCAATGTTCTTAGGACACGCTTTCTTGGTTAGATCAACATAGAGATTATATTTATGAGCTAGTTCATAACATTTCTTATTCAATTTAGAACCTAGGATGGACATTATTTTCATCCCTCCCATATACATTAATACCCTTTTCGAGTCCTCAAAATATCTTGAAAGCACATATTGATATTGTTGGATCAACTCAAATATTATTTTCATCTATTTATTTGACCAATAGTCTCCTACACAAGCCATTATTGGATGGTTTCTTGTAGAAATATTATTCTCTTTTTCTATTTTGCATTCATCCATTGTGGTGGATTGGATTAATTGAATTTTATTTTTCCTTGAAAAACTTCATGATAAGTAGATGGAAATTTTTGATTTTCAAGATATCATTTTCCATATTGGATATTTGTAATACAGTTCTTATTTGTTTATCCATTTTAGGGAGATTTTTTTTCCTATATGAAATAGATAGTCTCAAAACTTATATTTTCCATATCAATGTAGAAAATAGTCAATTATTCATGGAATTATATTACAATGTAAGTTGAACTCAACCCTATGTATATCTTAAACTTTCCCCTTTTTGAGACTTCATTAGGATCGGGTCTCTCCAAGGAGCCATTTATTTTTTGCACCAATTCAAGTTTATTTTCTAATCCTAGTTTAAATTCAAAGGAATTAGTAAAATTTTCTTGATGTAAGACCAGATCAATGTATATCCTTTTAATCTTCAATTTTATACCATTTATATGGTACATTGTCAACATTTATTAGAAACCTATGAGGTAAAACCAACCCCAATTCTTTTCCATTCATTCTCACATTGATGAATGTGGGAAGCATGTTCATTTAAAATTTTGAAGTTTCAAATTTTGGCCTACAAAGACAATTTAGAACCGTTAAATATTTCTATGAAGTAATTGTATTTATCCATGTCGACAATTGCAGAGCATGTGCTTTTGAACATCTTCTTGTTTGGATAAGACATAATTGAGAAAAACATTGCATATGATTATGATCCCTAATTAGTTTTGACACTTCAATGACATGAGATGTTGATGAACTCCATTCTTTCTATTGTACTATATGATATGGTACTTTTAAATCCATTTGTAGGATAGGAATTGTGTTTGTTCTTTTCTCTCATACACTATGGGAGCTACCTTTATGAAAAAGTATGAGTTGTGTCTTTCAATAGGAATGGCCTCAATCAAAAAATATTATTTGGAACTTGAGTCATAATTTTGTATTTTCCATTTACGGAATAAAATCTCCATGTTGTGGCCCATTGATAATGCCAAAATTTGCAGAATTTATCTAGATGCATTTGGCTTAACATTTTCTCAATCCTAGCTCATAGTTTTCTAATTTCAATATCTTCATTCCATGTTTATACCCAGTGATTTACATATTGGGGATCTAGGGTAATTTATATATATAAAAGTTTTCCTTTGAATTTAATATCATATCTCTCTAAACATAATAACTTTCATTTTCCTTCCCAAATTTTATGGACTAGTGTTGGGTATGCTTGAATGTTCTCTAATGTGTTGATCACTTACCTGACTTTAGTTAGGATGCTCGTTAAGATCATCTATATGTTTTGTAAAGCACTATTGGGTTCAATAAATTTTTTTTCTTCAAACTTTAGATAGTTCAACGTTCTATCCAATTGTGGTCTTCCCAATTTCATCCATAGATTATCCCTATGGAAAATGTCTACTTTGGAGTCAAAGTTGACAATAATGTAATTGATAATGTAACCATTACTATCTAATTTCATTTGTATATAAAAATAAATATTACATTTAATTATATGATAGCTTATGTAAAATTTAATAGGATATCTCTTCTTCTTTTCACTTCATTAAAATGTTAAGAAATTGAAGAATTCAACCAACCAATTCTTTATCTTTGAGTAAATGATGTCATATTCCTTTTTCTTGAAAAATTATAGATCTACATGTACTACTTGTTTTTCTTATTTTTTATCATAATATGAATTTTTATTCTTTTATGAAAAAATAGGAGTTCCCCCTACATGATGTTTTGTTGGCTGAATCTTGATCTAGTCATGACATGTAGATTATTAGGATTAAATACATAGTACTTTCATAATGTTTATCCTAGGTTAACATTTTTTTATTCAGTAATTTTAATAATATAATAAGATAATATTGTAAAGAGTTATCCCCTACACAACATGTATTACAAAATTTTAGGTCAGTTTATTCCATCAAAAGATAGTGGAGGGTAAGGTGATAAGCCTTCTATCATGAAAAATAGTATCCTCGGCATCTACGGCCTTCTGTTAATCTTCCTCCTCTACCTTCTCCTTGATTTTCATCTCCTCCATTTTAAACTTCATGCCCTTGGTAACCATTTCTATTGTTTTGATGCATATTTTTGTTGGGTACTTACATATAATATGTTGATTGATAAGTAGGATATTTTAAATATTCAAATGAAACTATTTCATTGAATCACTTGGTTTT
This sequence comes from Pinus albicaulis, assembly GCA_034641835.2. Classification (NCBI taxonomy): domain Eukaryota; kingdom Viridiplantae; phylum Streptophyta; class Pinopsida; order Pinales; family Pinaceae; genus Pinus; species Pinus albicaulis. The sequence continues at coordinate 925,609,855 of CM076582.1, forward strand.
TTAAAAATTTCTCACAATTTTGGTTTTACATTCTTTATATCATGTGGGAAATATATTTTTGTATGATTTATTAGAAAATGAAAATTTTCAAAGAGTTTTTTTTTTAGCTCTATGCACCTCTAATTATTTCTTGAATACGTGACCATATTTGCAATTATCTTTCATGTGGACAATATTATTATAATTTTTTCACCATAATTCATTTATTTGGATAATAATACCCCTTATTTATTACTAAATAATTTTTTCTTTTCTTATAGGTTCTGTTAGCCTCCATAATGTCCCAATCCTAAAAGGATATCGATGGAGGTAACCCCAAACAAATATTTTAGTTTGGTAGCTAGCCCTACCAAACTAGAGAGGGCTATGTCTATAAAAAACACATCCAAGGGTTTGACTAGTGCAAGAGTAAATTTTAGGCTAGATAGCTCAACTCTAGGGTTTTGAAATATTTAGGGTTTTTGTGCTCGATCAGGAGTGAAAATTAGGGAACTAGGTAAAAGTATCAAAGGTTTAAGTTGCAAGAGATATGGAGGAGCAAGGTCAGTATGATTTTGTGATGGCTTAAGGATTGGTCAGTGTAGTGTAGCATTTAAAAGCGAAAGAATATCTTAATGAGAATGTGTACCATGAATTTATTAACCAAGAAGATGAAAATACACAAAATGAGATTCCTAAGAAAACATAGCTTTAATAAAATAATTATGCTTAAAACCTATTAGGAAAATCACTGAATAGAATAGATATGGTAAGGAGACAAGTATACCATTCATATAAAACTATAACAGAGAGAAAAATTATCACAAACTCAAAACAAGAGAATTCCTAAATAATAGTTGCAACTGTCCTTTGATTTCCTGTAAAAAGTGATGAAGTATAGGCTACACAATTTCCACCCTCTGATGTCCAAACATCAAAATCACTGAAAAATACATACATATAGACTAAAAAAAAATTCCCCTCTCTCAAGGGTTGAATCCCTCAATGTAGGAACATCTCACAAGAATCTCTCAAGAAAACCCTAAATACTAGTGAGGTTAAAACAAACCCTCCATTTAGAGTTTGACTGTCCTGATCCTCATTAATGAGGTCCAAAATTACATTAAAATGAACATAAAAATTACATTTACCCTTAATTACATCAAGTCACCATGAAAATAGAGAAATTACATCATCAAACTGAGATTGACTAAGAAAAAACTCAAAGTTTTTACAAACAAGCAAAAGTGCAGCACAAAAAAAGCATAATTGCCAGCTCCTAAGGAAATTTTGAAGGCCTTCCCCTGCTCCAAATCAACCTATGAAAGATGCATCAGAAAGCTTAGGATATTTACTTGTCATTGGACACCTCAAACAAGAAAAATGGGAAATCCATGACAGAGAAAAATGTATTCTTCCACAACTACTCCCAAAAGCACAACGCCTGGTCCAAAATAGTGGTATGAAGTGACATTTTTGCATGTTTTGGGCATTTTATCCCAACAAGTTTGCTGAAAAGGCTGAAAACGGTTATAGCTGACATGTATGAGTGATTATCTATCCAGCAAGGTAGAGTTTTTGGCAATTGGAGGTCTATGGAAAAAGCGCAGTGCTAAGGCGTTGCACTTTTGGCTAAATTTGGTATTCATCTGTAAGCCAAAAACACCAAAAATTTGAAACTTTGTCAAAAAATAGGGTTCAAATGTAGATCCATATATCGCTAACCATAACCTTTTTTGTAAAACTAAGAGAGGTCTTTGTTCTTTGGAATTTCTAGAACACTAAATTCCTCCGGTTTTCATAAATACTTTCGCATTTGTTCAAAATCTAAGTTTGAAGTTGGTCACTAAAAATTGCAAAAATGCAGCAAAAGCACAGCTCCATCTTGCAGGGAACTTTTGAATGTGTTTATCAACTCCAAATATTGATCTGAAGGTACCATTCGAAAGCTTAGGTTTTCTTCTACACAATCGAGTTATCAAGAACTGAAAACACCTTCTCCAAACCCCTGAACAACAGACTTGAAGTCAAGTTGTCCATAAGTGAATAAAACCTCCTATAATAACTGTAATTTGGGAATTTATCTCAAATATTAACATCTGTGCATATAGTGAAGAAGGATTTTTCTCCTTGTTCTGTTATGCACAAAAATATCTTTCATGTTTTCGAAATCCATCTTCCTTACTTTAGAAACTAGTTTTGAAATATAAGTGTCCACGTGTGCAATGTAAACCCTCGGCAACCCACATCTTTGAAATGTGAAGCTATGGTTTCTTGAACTTTAGTGGGATAATACCTATTGATCTAACATCCCTTATGCCTCCTCTTCTCAGTGGTTTCAGAATCAATAGTAAACCCTAGCTCAATGGGAGGGGATATTGATGCAGGAGCATCCAGATTTAACCAGCAATGTGATTGTGTGTTCACATGTTGTGGCTAACAAGAGGTAGAAAAAAATTGATTATTAATATTTTATTTAGCTTAAATAGGGAGAATTTAGTTTGTTTTGATTTCCTAACCTAAATAGGAATAAAATAGTAATTGGTTCTCCCCGTGAGGAGATTAAGCCAAATAGATTAGATCATGAGGATAGGGTAGAATTTGTTTGTTAGAGTGGTTCAACGGAAAGATAATAAAATACAGAGAACCACTTTCAGGTAGATATATAAGCGTGAATAGGTGTGAGGTGAGATGAAGAGAAAATAAGTGGAATAGGTGTGTGAGAGAGTGAACAGAGCAGAGGAAAAATGTAATAATCCAACCATAAAATTGCAAGACTCTGTGTATTTTCATTACTGATTAATTACAAGTATATCTGTATTTTAATTCGGTTGTCTGTTTTTAAAATGTCATTTTTTATTCCTCTGTTGAGTTTGAATATCACATCGCTCACAGTGAGGTTTCCATTTAATAGGTTTATGAGAAGTTAGAACCAAGCTCGTGAAGCTGAAATACCAAAATTCATAACTATTTTGGCCTTGATCACATAGTGTATCCAGATAAGGCCGATTGGTGGTGCGAACAACAAAGATACAACAGGACTGTTAAATCGAACATAGATCAATTGTGGAGATTAAGGCACAGCCAGGGAGATTTCGCACATCGACGATTTTTGGTGGTTATTGTTAAGAATTCACAGGATTAAGTTATTTGAGTTGCGATGCGAAGTAAATCGTATATCACATAAGATAGGGAGGACCCATTATGTTAAACGTTGAAAAGTGCGAAGTGCGAAGTGCAAAATCGCGAAATCGTAATTATTATTAAACTGTTAAAGTTGTGAGTTGCAGGGAGGCAAGTTATAAAAGGTGTGAAGTTCCATCCACCGTGATTGGTCAATGATTGGTGTGGGTCCATAAAACCTCAGGTCCACGGGCGTATTCTAAAAAATTGCAGCGATGCTGCATCATTTGGTATCAGAGTGAAAACTAAGTTCTTTTCTCAAGGATTGTAGCAAACATGCAACCCAGGAGAGGAGCTGGCATAAGTCGAGAAAGACCTGTAGCCAATGCAATTTTACTACAAGAGCTTGGACACATTTGTATGAGGATGGAGACAATGAAGACTACTTAGAGGAGAGCACCTGATCAAGGAAATTTCAGTGCTGCAGAAAAATATTTCGAGGAAGAAGAAGAGCCAGAAAGCAAGGCAACTAAAGTTTTCAAGATATTAGCAAAGGTTAGTGGAAAACCAAGAATGGAGATTCTTTCATATGAGGGGAATGTTAATGTGGATGAGATGATGGATTGGATTAGTTCAGTGGATAAGTATTTTGAATTAGAAGAGGTCAAAGACAAGAAGAAGGTAAAGTTTTCAACTACCAAGTTGAAGGGCCATGCATCTATATGGTGGGATGAAATACAACCATCCAGGGAGAGAAAGGGAAATACTAAGATCAAGAAATGCAATAAAATGGTAAGTAAATTTAAGAATAAATTGATGCAAAAATACTATCATTTGAATATTTTCAAACAATTGCAGAATTTGAGGCAGAAAGGAACGATTGTCAAGGAGTATATAGAAGATTTTTACAAGCTAAGCATTAGAGCAGGACATGCTGAAGATGATACGGAGAAAGTAGCCAGATACATCAATGGTATAAGGTATGAAATATAGGATGAAATCATTTTTTTGAGTCTGAGGACAATTGAGGATGCCTACCAAGCAGCTTTGAAGGTAGCGGAGAAAATTTTGAGGAAACAAAGTCAGAAGAATAGAGGTAAATGTCCAGCAAAAGGAAGAGGAACTTTCAGATCAAGATTTCAACACTCTCAGAATGAAGAAGGAGGTTTGAGTAGTATACCACCGCATAGATGAGACTATGGTAGGTGGATATTTTCACCCAGAGGTAGAGGTCAAGAAAGAGAAATTCAGTGTTACACATGTGGAAAATGGGGGCACGTATCATGGGACTATCCTCATAACAAACTAGAAAATTAGCGGAATGTGAATGTAGCCGAGGAAAAGGAAGAAAATCCTCAATTCATAGGAAAAGAAGAGCCACCTTAAGCAGGGGAGTCTTTATTTTTAAAAAGAGTATTGTTTAAGGTAGATAAGGAAGAAAATGAGCTAGCGTAAAGGAACAATTTATTCAAGACTGTATGAAACTCTAGATAAAAGTGTTGCAAAGTTGTGATTGACAGTGGAAGCATTGATAATATTGTTTCCAGAGAGATGGTTGAGAAATTTGGGTTGATTAATATGGTACACCCTACTCCCTATAGAGTGTTGTGGCTATAGAAGGGACATCAGATTTTGGTGACAGAACAGTGTAAAGTAGAGATACAGATCGGTACATATAAGGATGTCATATTGTGTGATGTGATGCCAATGGACGCGTGCCATGTGTTTGTCAGAAGGCCTTGGAAATTTGACAGAAAATTCATTCATAATGGAAAAGGAATACCTATACCATAGAGAAGGATGGAAAGAAACACACATTGCTACCCTTGAAGGGTGAAGCAAAAAAGGAGTAGCTGGGAATAATGTTATGCTGATTAGTGGAAAGGAATTGCTACAAGAAGTCAGGAAGGAGAAACAAATGAATTTTGTTGTTGTGGGTAAACCCAAGGTAATTCTGACTTCTACTAATTTAGATAATGTGTGTGTGGAAATTCAAAATATGTTAGATGATTTTGCTAATAGATTTGTTGATGACTTACTAAGTAAATTCCCACCAATTAGAAGTATTAGTCATCCAATAGATTTAATACCTGGTGCAAGTTTACAAAAAAAATAAGCATATATAATGACCCCTCAAGAGAATGAAGAAGTTGGAAGACATGTACATGAGTTGTTACATAAAGGACTGATCAAATAAATCCTTAGCCCATGTGCAGTATGAGTCATGCTTAGTCCAAATAAAGGAGGTGAATTGTGTATTAATTCCAGAGCCATAAACAAGATCACTATCAGGTATAGATTTCCATTTCCACACATAGATTATTTGATGGATTGTTTAAGTGGGTAAAAGTATTTTACTAAAATAGATCTGAAGAGTGGATACCATCAAATAAGGATTAGAGAAGAAAATGAATGGAAGACTGCATTTAAGACCAAAAGTAGGTTGTACGAGTGGTTAGTGATGCCTTTTGGTATCACTAATGCACCAAGTACATTTATGAGACTAATGAACGAGGTCTTGAAATAGTATGCAAGAAAATGTGTGATAGTCTATCTTGATGAAATTTTGATTTTTAGGCAGAGTAAGGAGGACCATTTGGAGCATGTCAAGCTGGTGTTAAATACTTTGCAAAAGGAGAAATTACTTATAAATGTGAAGAAGTGTAGTTTTATGAAGAAAGAGCTCATTTAATTTGGATTTATAGTCTCAGAAGAAGGCTTGAAGATGGACCCAGAAAATATCTAGGTAATATTGGATTCACCAATTCCGAGAAGTGAATTTCGGGTAAGGAGTTTTCATGGTCTTGCAAGTTTTTACAGAAATTTTATAAGAGGTTTTAGGCAGATTTGTGCACCAATAATTGAAACAATAAAGGAGAGAAACCAACCATTTATGTGGAAATAAGTAGTAGATCATAATTTCAAGTTGTTGAAAAAGAAGATCGCTAACAGACTTGTTTTGGCCTTGCCAAATTTTGATAAAATATGCTAAGTTGAGACTGATGCTAGTGGGATAGAAATTGGAGCTGTCTTGAGTTAAGAGCAGAGATTGATAGATTATTTTGGTGAAAACTTAAATGAGGCCAAGAGGAAGTATTCATCCTACGATAAGGATTTCTATGCTATTGTGCAGGCTTTGAAAAAATGTAGGCATTAATTTTGCTAAAGAATTTGTGTTGTATTCAGATAACCATGCACTGCAATTCATAAATAATCAGCCGAAGTTGAACCAAAAGCATGCTAAGTGGGTGGAGTTTTTGAAGATTTTTACCTTTGTAATCAAACACACAATTGGTATGTCAAACAAAGTTGTTGATGCTTTGAGCAGAGTAAATTTGATTATGCAGGAATTGAAGATTGGAATTTTAAAGGAGGCCACATATTTTAAAGGAATATATGCATTTGTTAAAAACCTTGTAATTCATAATAGAAGCCAATGGTTGGACTACCTGATTCAAGGAGGATTTTTGTTCAAGAATAATAAACTGTGTATACCTAAATGCTCCATGAGGGAAAATTTGATTAAAGAAAAACATAGTGGAGGATTTTCTGGACACTTTGGATAGGATAAAACATTTTCTCAAGTAAGTGCCTTTTATTATTAGCCAAAAATGCAAGATAATATCAAAAATTTTGTTGAGAAGTGCAGGATTTGTCAACATGCCAAATGAAGAAGCTGAAACAGTGGGTTATATCATCCATTTCTAATACCCAATAGACCTTCGGATGTTGTCAGCATGGATTTTTTTTTAGGTTTGCCAAAGACTCAAAGAGGTCATGATTCTATCTATGTTATCATAGATAGGTTTTCTAAAATGGCTCATTTTATTTCTTGTAAGAAAAATAGTGATGAAACTCACATTTCTAATTTGTTTTTCTCTAAAGTTATAAGATTACATGGACTGCCTATGAGTATTGTTTTAGACAAGGATACAAAGTTCGTAGGAAACTTATGGAGGAATCTATGGAAAAAGCTAGGTACAAACATCAATTTTAGTTTAGTCTATGATCCTCAGACGGATGGAAAAACTAAAGTGGTGAACAAAAGCTCGGGAAACATATTAAGGAGTTTGGTTTACAAAAATCCAAATCAATGGGACTTAGCACTTACTCAAGCTGAATTTTCCCATAATGATATGCCTAATCGGAGTACCAGGATGAGTCCGTTTCAGATTGTTTTTGGGATGAATCCAAGAGGTGTGTATGAATGTAGAGATTTGAGCAAACAAGAGACAAGGAGTGAAAATGCTACATATGTTGTAGGAAGATGTCAAGTAGAGATTACAAAAAAACACTCAAAAGTATAAACAAAGGGCTGATATGAAGAGGACTGAAATGGAATTTCAAGTAGATGATTTATTCATGGTTTACTTAAGGAAGGAAAGGTTTCCACTCAAGACCTATAATAAACTAAAAATGAAAAAGATAGGGCCATGTAGGATTTTGAGGAAGTTTTCCTCAAATGCATATGAGATTGAGCTACCAGAAGGGGTTGGGACATCACCCATCTTTAATGTTGCAGATTTTTACCTATACAAAGAAACATAGGAAGAACTACAAGAAGAACCTATAGAAGAGGAGGAGCGGACTTTGAATTGGAAGGAACAAAAAAAGACAACAAAGAAAGAAGTGGGAGTCATTTTGGAGAAAAGAGAAACAACGAAGACTAGGGGATAGAAATATTATTAGTATCTATTCAAATGGAAAGGAAAAATAGTGGAAGATGCTAGTTGGATGACAACAGTGGAGTTTCAAAAGTTTAATGCAGATCCAAACATTGATGGATCAATATTTTCTTCCCCGGGAGTCTGATGCAGGAGCATCTAGATTTAGCCAACAATGTGATTATGTGTTCACATGTTGTGGCTAAAAAGAGGTGGAAAAAAATTGATTATGAATATTTTATTTAGCTTTAATTGGGAGAAGTTAGTTTGTTTTTATTTGCTAACTTAAATGGTAATAAAATAGTAAATTGGTTCTCCTTGCAAGGAGATTAAGCCAAATAGATTAGATCATGAGGATAGGGTATAATTTGTTTGTTAGAGTGGTTAAACATAAAGCTAATAAAAGACATAGAATCACTTTCGGGTGGATATATAAGCGTGAATAGGTGTGAGGCGAGATGAAGAGAAAGAACTGGGATTGGTGTGAGAGAGAGTGAACAGAGTGGAGGAACAATATAATAATGCAACCATAAAAGGGCAAGACTCTGTGTATTTTCATTACTAATTAATTCCAAGTATATCTATATTTTAATTCTGTTGTTTTTTTTAACTGTCATTTTTTTTATTCCTCTTTTGAGTTTGAATATCACGTCGCTCATAGCGAGGTTTCAATTTAATAGGTTTATGAGAAGTTAGAACCAAGCTCGTGAAGCTGAAATACCAACATTCATACATGTTTTTGTGGTTATTGTTAATACTTCACATGAATAAGTTATTTGAATTGTGAAGTTAATTACATCACATATCGCATAAGATAGGGAGGACCCATTATGGTAAACATTTAAAAGTGCGAAGTGCGGAATCACGAAATCGCAATTATTGTTAAATTGTTAAAGTTGTGAGTTGTGGGGAAGTAAGTTATAAAAGGTGGAAAATTTCATCCACTGTGATTGGTCAATGATTAGTGTGGGCCCATAAAACCATAGGTTCGCGCACGTATTCGGAAAAGTTGCAGCCATGCTACATCAAAAATTAGGGTTTATTGTAGGGGAAAACATGGGATTTGGGCATTTTTTAGGAATTAAGCGAGATGAAGGGGTAGGGCTCTTATAAATTCTTGGGATAATTTAGGGGGGTAGGGAGATATTTTAGGGAGTACGAAAAAGTGAAATTTGAGGGAATGGATGAGGGGCAGGGGTCCAAAAAGGGAAAAAATAGTCCTAACCTAGAAATGCCTAGTCTAGGCTAGGGTTTGTAGGAAAATAAGGTAAATGAGGGATATGAAGGATGTGAAATGATTAGGAGAGTGTATAACATGTGGGGGAAGGTGAGTGAGCTTCAATATTAGGTTTTACTTAGAATTTTGTCAATGTGCACATGAAACCAAGAAAATGCACTAAAACCCATAGAAAAGGGAGTTTCTCTTTCCAAGCATGAAATGAAGACACGAGGTGATTTGAAAGGCCACTTACTTATCTCTGATACACTAGAACCTATGGTTTATTAAGAATCCCTCTGAATTAATTTTTGGCTCCTTCTTGAAGAAAACACAGTGCTCTAGCAAAGCATAGAAAAATCGCAATGCATGCACAACACCTGTGCAGCGAATGTGCATCATAAGCACAACACAATGGAGAGATGGGCACTCTTGGGCCAAAAAATTGTTTTTATGAGGGTGAAAGAGATTTTTCTTGGTGGAGACAGGTTTCTTGAAGATGAAATTAGAAATTGAAAAGCTCGTTTAGTCTTTTGTATCTTTGGAAATCAAATTTCTCCTTTGGTGGTTAAGTGGCACCACCAAGTCTTTTTCACTTTTTGAATTAAAACCCCAACTTGAAAAGCTTATGAAACATATTACATGATGAAAGGAATGAAAATAATCTTATGAAATATTTATTGAACATTTTTCAATATTTCTACTCCTTCAAAGGTGAATTTGGTGGCAAAATGACTGATTTTATTATTTTGACCCTAAAAGCTAATGGTGACAGTTCATGAAATGATGAGGGGAATGATGACCATGGTGATGTGACTAATATGGTGATAAAAATGAATGATGGAAAGAACAAAACATGGACTAGAAGTAGTATTAATACACCTAGACACACTAGCGAGTGTCCAATTTCTTATTTCAAGACCTACTAAAACCATAAAAATATTAATTAAGACACTAGAAAAACCTTATAAGAGCATATTTGATTACCGGTGACTAGAATGACTAGTAGACACTAACATTGGATTTAGCTAGGGATGGAATCTCCTTGGAGGTGTCAATAACATCGTAGACCAAGTAACCTTCTCCATTGGGCATGGCATCAAAATTAAAAGCAAACTCAATATTAAAGACTGGTTGAAAAAGTGAACTGAATTGACTAAAAAAAACTGACTACTCACTGCAACAACACCTACATAACTTATTGATGGAAACATATCATCGAGATCATAAGGCCTTCACCTCGGGCTTCAAATCTTGATGATAATCGCCCACCTATTGAAAACATTTATACAGTCATGTCAAATGATCCCTCTAGTGTAACCAAATGAGAAAATGGATAATTACTAGAATCATGCTCACATTTTCCTTGAGTACGTAGAGAAAAAAAAACATAGTCCACTCTGAGTGTGCATTGAATATGTGCTCATGATCAACAAAAGCAAGAAAATTTATATCCCCTGTTGACTATAGAAAATCATTGTAAGGATCCTCAATAATTTGAAATGCTACCTTGTCTTGAAATCCAACAAAAATAGAGTATCCCTTTCATTTTGATATGAAATAATAATTGGTTGCTGATCCATAGGAAGGAATAGGGAAGTATGAATTTCTACTACCTGAGTGTTGGTTGTAAATTCCTCAAGCATGAGAAACTCTGATTCTATCTTTGGCATATTGTGCATCTCAGACAAATACACTTCCAATTGATAGTCTAAATCATCCTTGAAAATAAAAAAAGCTTCAAGATAATTAGACATGAAAGCCCTATCCTCTTCATGAAAGAACATAGTACTTGTTAGATTATCCCCTTGTAGGAAAACATCATCACAAATTCGATTACTCACAACCACTTCCTGTATAGTTTCATCAGTCTCATGACTTTCATCATTTAAACCTAGATTTTAATTTTTAATAATTGAAGAAATTTGACTCACACATTCTTGACTGTGTGAACACTGCAAGAGCTACAAACCTACATTGGCTTGGGTTGTAAAATTACTATTCAAGAGCTCATCTATTTCATCTTCAGATAGAGGAGAAAACCAATTTCTATAGCAGTTAACATTGGCTTGGTGATTTTCATTTTCAAGGTCAGGAATAAGCCTTTCTCTATTTCGGTCCTATTCTATTTCATCCAAGAAGGAAGCTACTGATTCTTGTTGGGAGGAAAATCAAAGGGCTTCTAACATCTCTTCTTCCATTCATTCTTCATTCCCATACAAATTTTCAAGAAATTTAATGAAATTTTCAGAAATATCACAACAACTGTCAATCATTGATAAGGAAAAATTATAGATTTTATAACGTTGAAAGAAAAATGAATGAAAATCCTTCAGAGAATATAAACTAGTAGATGGTAGACTCCCATACCATTTCCTTGCATTTTCTTCCCAGGTAGCCATGAAAATATTCATCATACAATCTTTAGGAAAATTAATCTTTAATCTGTTAATATGAAAATGAAATTTTACTGAATGAAAACTAACATCTTCTCCATCCTAACCTTTAAATTTTGGCAGCCCTATTTGCCAATATATACAAGGAATACAGTTTGGAAAACTAGGAATATCAACGTAATTCATAGGATCATACCTTCGATCAGTTGAAACCATTTTTAAAATAGTGAGGTCACTAGGAATTTCTTCAATCTACTGATTCTTGAACAATGGAGTTGCCATGAAAATTTTGAACATTTGGATTCTTTTAAAATGGATTCACTAGGTGAAATATGCACAACCTTCTTGTTCTTGATCACTATTCACCATCAACAATCAAACCTGATCCTTTTTTTTCTTTCCGAGGGAAAATTTGTCAACTCGTTCCCTGCTGAAAAGATATCGACGAATGTAACCTCAAGCAAAGCTTTTAGTTTGGTAGCTAGCCCTACCAAACCATACAGGGCTCTCTCTATGAAAAACACAACCAAACTTTTGACTGGTGCAAGAGTAGATTTTATGCTAGATAGATCTGGTCTAGGGTTTTGAAATATTTAGGGTTTTTCTACTGGATCAAGAGTGAAAATCATGGAACTAGGTCAAAGTATCAAAGGTTTCAGTTGAGAGAAATATGGAGGAGCAAGGTAAGTATGCTTTCATGATGAATTAAGTATTGGTCGGTGTATTGTAGGTTTTGAAAGAGCAATAAGATATTAATGATAATGTGCATCATGAGTTCATTAATCAAGAATATGAAATACAGCAAATGAGATTCCTAACAAAGCAGAGCTTTAATAAAATAATTCTTCTTAAAACCTTTTAGGAAAATCAGTGAAGAGAAGAGATATGGTAAGGAGACTAGTATGTCATTCATATAAAACTATAACTGAGAGAAAACATTATCACAAACTCACAACACGAGAATTCCCGAATAATAGTCGCAACTATCCTTTGATTTGTTGTAAAAAGTGATGAAGTATAAGCTCCAATATTTCCACCCTCTGATGTCCAACCATCAAAATCACTGAAAATTTCATAAATATAGACTCAAAAAAAACTTCCACTCTCTCAGGGGTTGAATCCCCCAGTGTAGTAATAGCTCACAATAATCTCTCAAGAAAACCCTAAAGACTAGGGAGGTTAAAACAAACCCTCCATTTAGAGTGACTCACTTTCTCCTCATTAATGAGGTCCAAAATTTCATCAAAATACCATAAAAAGTCCATTTAACCTTAATTACATCAAGTAAACATTAAAATGGATAAATTACATCATAAAATTGAGATTTACTGAGAAAAAACTAGAAATTTGTACAAACAGGCAAAAGCATGACGCATCTTTGCAAAAGCACAGTGCATCTTTGCAAAAGCGCAGGAAATGCGCAGCGCCCAGCTTGTGAGGAACTTTTGAAGGCCTTCCCTTGCTCCAAATCAAGCTCTGAAAGATTCATTATAAATATGAGGATGTTTAGTTGTCATTAGACACCTTATTAAAGAAAAATGAACACTCCATGACAAAGAAAAATGCATTCTCCGACAACTACCCCCAAAAGTACAGTGCCTTTTCCAAAACAATGGTAGAAAATTACTTTTTTGCATGTTTTTGGGAATTTTCTCCCAACTAGTTTTCTAATAAGGCTCAAAAATTTGATATCTGACAGGTATGAGTGATTATCTATCCATACAAGTAGATTTTTTCGCAATTGTAGGCCTGAAGAAGAAGTGCAGTGCCAAGGCGCTACACTTTTGGTTAAAACTGATATTCCTATGAAAGACAAACACATCAAAGCTTTGAAATTTTCTGCAAACATAGGGCTCAAAGGTAGGTCCTTAAATTTCTAACCGTAACCTTTTTTGCAAATCAGACAGAGGGTTTTGTTTTTTGGAATTCGCTGAACACAAACCTCCTCTAGTTTTCAAAAATAATTTCCCATTTGTTTAGCATCCAAGTTTGAAGTTGGTCACTAAAATTTTGAAAAGCGCAGAAAAATCACATCGCCATATTGTAGGGCATGTTTTACTGCCTTTATGAGCTCCAAATATAGATCTGAATGTATAATTTTAATTGTTACGATTTCTGCTACACAATAGATTCATCAAGAGTAGCAAAAACCATCTCCAATCCCCTGAACAACTGACTTGAAGTCAAGTTCAATAAGTGAAAAAAACCTCATGTATCACCTATAATTTCAACGTTTATCTAAAATAATAACGCATGTGCATAAAATGGAGGGTTTTTTTCCTTGGTATATGATGGACAAAAACGTCTTTCACTTTTTCCAAATCCATCTTCCTTACTTTAGAAACTATTTTGAAGTAGAATCGTCCCTCTGTGCAATGTAAACCATAGGCACCCACATATTGGAAAGGTGAATATATGATTTATTTGAATTTTGTGGGATAATACCGACTGATCAAACCTCCTGTATGCCTCCTATGCTCAGTGGTTTCATAATCCATAGTAAACCCTAGCTCAATGGGAGGGGAAATTAGGGTTTAGTGTAGGGAAAAAAATGGGATTTGGGTAGTTCTTAGGAATGAAGGGAGGTGAAGGAGTAGGGGTCTTCTAAAATCTTGGGAATAATTAAGGGGGAAGGGAGAGATTTTAGGGATTAGGGGAAAGTAAAATGTGATGGAATGGGTGAGGGGAAGGGGTCCCAAAATGGAAAAAATAGTCCTAACCTAGAAATGTGTAGTCTAGGTCAGGGTTTGTAGGAAAATAGGGTAAATGAGGGACAAGAATGATGGGAAATGATTGTCAAAGTGTATAACAAGTGGGGGAGGGTGAGTGATCTTCAATATTAGGTTTTACTTAGCAATTTTTTCAATGTGAATATGAAACCAAGAAAATGCACTAAAAACCCTATAAAAGGAAATTTCTCTTTCCAAGCAAGAAATGAAGACACAAGAGGTGATTTGAAAGGAAAATTACTTGTATATGATACATTGGAACCTATGGTTGATGAATGATCCCTTTTAAATGAATTATGGTCTCCTTGAAGAAAAAATAGTGCTCTGGCAAAGCGCAACGCGTGCGCAACACCTACGTAGTGAATGTGCAACACAAGCGAAACACAGTGGAGAGATGGTCACTATTGGGAAAAAAAATTGTTCTTATGAGGGTGAGAGTGATTTTTCTTGTTGGAGAGAGGTTTCTTGAAGATGAAATGAGAAAATGAGAAGCTCATTTAGTCTTTTGTAGCTTTGGAAATCAAATTTCTCCTTTGGTGGTTAAGTGGCCCCACTGAGTATTTTTCAGTTTTTGATTTGAGATTGCAGGTTTAAAACCTTATGAAACATATTACATGATTAAAGGAATTAAAATAAACTTGTGAAATTTTTATTGAAAATTTTTCAATAATAATGCTCCTTCAAAGGAGAATTTGGTGGCGAAATGATTGATTTTATGATTTTGACCCTAAAACCTAATGGTGACACTTCATGAAATTATGAGCGAAATGATGACCATGGTGACGTGACTGAGATGGTGATGGATACATTTCAGTGGTGACTCATAAAAATGAATTATGGCAAGACCAAAACATGGACTAGAAGGAGTGGTAATACACCTAGACACATTAGCCAATGACAAAATTTTTATTTTAATACCTACTCAAACCTTAAAAATTTGACTTAAAACCCTCACAAAACCTTTTAAGAGCATATTTGATCACTAGTGACTGGCAGGACTAGAAAACACTAACATTGGCTCCAGTTGGGGATGACAACTCCTTGGAGGTGTCAAGAACACCTTAGACCAAGTAGCCTTATCCGATGGAGGGGAACCATATCCAACAGTGGTGATGTACATGTGATGAGATATGTCAAACCATATGCATAAAAAAATATGACAAATGGAAACCATATCTTACATTACCACTGTACATCTAACTTACAGTGCATCGGAAATATAATGACCTTTGAAATATTGAAAAAAACATTGATATCCAATATTAACCTATGATCAATACCATATAACATTGAATAAAAAATAATCACCAATGTAAAAAAATATCTATTTTCTATCGTATTGATATCCATTATCACTAAATATAGGGAAGATAAAAAAAATTTCAATTTAAACCATGTCTACCTAAGAAACTTTGCAAATTCTCCTTTAACTTTTGTGTTATCACTCACATAATGACACTTAACGTAAACGCTCCAACTGCCATGCAAATTTTGATAGTGCATACATGCACTATACTTTTTGCAATTGAAATTCTTAAACTAGATAAGAAACATTTACAACATAACTTAGAAGTGAAAATAAACATAACCATAACGTGGATTAAATACATATTTGTAAAAGTTTGATGACTCACTAACTAAATACCCTCGTGTACAATCTGGATTCGTTTATACCAAAAGGTGATTTTATATTATAAAGGAATTTATTATTTTATGCCCATAGTACTTTTGGTCTCTACTATAAGGAACCATGCATGCCTCTCACAACAATATGCGATAATGACAGTCCTCTAACATTGTAGGGAAGATCTTTGTTATCTATGATAATGGGTACTATTATCACGACACTAGAGGAGGGTAAAAATAAACTATATTTCTATAGGATATTCATATGATGGTTTGAAAGCTAAGCTAGAAATTTTGAGGAGGGTATGATCCTTGTTATCTATGATAATGGGCAAACTTTTTCTTTCCTAAAACTAAAAATATTGATGTTGTGGGACTAATTTGTTTTTTTCACATAGAAAGTAAATTCCATGACACTTTTAGTCTCAACCACAAGGCACATCATATGGATTGCATGGGAGAAAATACAAAATAATACCCATCAACCACTAGAAATAGTATCCCTCCACATCTAAACTATAACTAAAATCACATCAACAAAATGCATGCAAAATAAACATTGAACATATGAATAACCAAATAAGAAATATTGAATTCATATGCCTAAGAAAATAAATTACTATTAATATATTTTGTGAATATAAGTAAAATAAGAATAAATATTTCCAAAAATTAACCAAAAATATCCGTAATGTATCTAATTTTAATGTTTCAAGTAAAACATGATAATAATTTCAAGCCATAGCTTACTTGGAACAATATTGGGTTTTTAGGCTTGAGAAACCAATTGGGGATCATAATATTTATTTTAATATAGGAAAAATAAAAATATCAATCTAAAAATTTAGATTATTAATAGTGAATAAAACATTGAAAATGAATTGGTTCTAAAATATAATTATGGAATCAAATTTTCCAAAAAAAAATCAATCTATTTTTCCTTTTCCAATGTACATTCTAAACTATATATTTAGCATATATAATATAAGGCCTACTTCAAATAAAATGATCTCTCCCAGTGAGAAGAAAATAGTACTAAAAGAAACCATATCTCTTCCACAACCAATCCTTTGTCCGAAAATAGTACTAAAAGAAACCATATCTCTTCCACAACCAATCCTTTGTCCATATACTTGTAGCAAAATAAGGATTGAATACATGGATAACTAAAAAACAATATTGGCTTCCTAGGACTAAGAAACCAAGACACTACAAAGTGTAAATACAATTAAAATAAAAATATCACTTTCCAAACACTAACCGACAATATCCCTAGTGTATCTTATTTTAATAATTTTAAATCAAAAAATTTAATATTTTAATAATAATATCTTATCTACATTTTAAAATATGTATTTTACACATACAAATTAATCATTACCTCACATGCAATAATCACTTGAAATGATAAGATAAGATAAAAGGAGTATAAAACACCAGGTTTCTTCGACAAATAAAATATTATCCACATAATCCTGAAGAGACTAACAAGGAACATACTGTTGGAATATAAATTGGATAACAATAGCACTACCTAAGAAAATAATAAGTAATCTTCCAAAGGTGTATTATCTTAATAAATTAAAATAAAACAAGATATATTGTTTGAATATAAACGGGATAACAATAACACTACCTAAAAAAATAATAAGTAATCTTCCCAGGGTGTATTATTTTAATAAATTAAAATAAAACAAGATAATTTGTTTGGGCCATAACTTGGTTAGAGAAATATTGGGTTTCTAAACATGAAAAACTAAGTAGTTATCAATATATTAACTAAATATTAGAAAAATAATAGTATAAAACTAAAAATACAGAGAAGTGATAGTGAATACATTATTAAAAACAAGTTGGGGTAAATATAATTTTTTAATTCAATTGATGATAAAAATTGAGGTTTTTGTTTTTTTTTTTCTTTGATGCAATATTCTTTATAATTTTTACCTCAATACAATTATTACTTAAAATAATAAGATGAGAAAACTACAAAGAAATTCTTCTTCCACAACTAAACCCTTGTGCACAACATTTAATCATGAGTAATGTAATTTCCCTACAATCTATAAAAAATCAAACACATAATACTAAAATATGAGACAAACAATGTCAAAATAACCAACATATATCAAATAAACCAAAGAATAAATAAACACTAGAACTCCCAAAATAAGATGTGAGATACCAAACCTAGAATAGGAGAACAATAGATAAACCAACACCAAAACCACCGCATAATTGATGAATGAGATGGTGAATAACCATTGGAAAAAGAGGTGAAATACAAAAAACATAATAACCACCACCATCAAAATATAAAATAACCCATTACAATTAACCAAGTTTTAGAAACATGGAAAGTGAACATGAAAATATTATGCTTTCACCAGCTTCCCTAACTTCATGTTCTTATAGTACCTATGGTCCCCAACCGTTATATCAAATAAGAGAAGTATTTGCATAATTCTAAACATAGTCATGCATAGATTCCCCATTTTCTATGGGTGAAGAAGGGGGGGAATATTGGCTATTGACCAATACCAACACTCTGTCTGAGAAGTATTTGCAGAATTGGACTTTTCTATTTTGATATTATGGTAATTATTTCCTTTTTAAAATTTTTGAAGATCAGTTCCAGGATTAATCAATGTCTACCATTTTTTTCTTCAACATGAATCAGTAATGTATTTTCGAGATGCTACAATGGTTGAATTCTGTATTCATTTGTAAGAGGAAAACACAGGAAATATGTAGATTCCATGTTCTTGTTCTTCCATTTTGAAGGTACATGGTTTAGGGGAATAGGTAAGAGGGGTTTGTATAAAATATTTATGGAAATGTGTAATCGATGATGTTTTTAGATGCTTAAAATGGGAAATTTAATAGGATTGGAAAGTCAACAATTGCACATTTAACCTTCAATAAATTAGGTCTCATCCAAATGGCATGCACAAGAAAATTGTTTTCAAGGATCAAACACACTATGAAATGAAAACACCACTTATATTTTATATTCTTTTCAATATTAAAATTGTAATATCCAACCACTCTAACAAATTTAATGAGAAATGAAACTAAAAGTTATTACTAAAAAATCATAAGTAAATCAAAGAGAGAAAAAAACTCCCTTTTACTTACGAACCAACCATAAATGTAACTGGAAAAGAGAAAATGAAAAGATGAAGTATCATATGATCTCTCATATCACCAATAAGAACATTACCATGGATATATATGGTCCCTTGGTAACTGTGAACTAGAATGCGAATGTATCTAGGAGGATTCTCTCAAGGAACAAGTGTGACCACTAACCACACCAACAAGAGAAACTAGTAAACACAAAAAAAGAATGACTTCAAATGTCAAAGTATTTAATTTATAGATATAATACATTTATTTTGTCCTTGTATACAGGTGATTTTATTGTCACATTAAATGTAGTAAAATTCATGTAGTGGTGTAGGAATAGGTTGACCTATCAAGTTGATAATGAGAACAATAGAACTTGAAAAGTTTATGATGCAATAGTCCTTGTACAAAAGGTTTTCCTCTTAAATATTCTTAGGAGTTCAAAGTATAAAAAAAATCAATGATATAATGCATTGTTTCCTTTGGTTAGAAAGAGATCAACAATTTAATCAAACTCCTAACAAAGGGTACTTTTTAATGTAGAGGGAACATGTTACATTTGGTAAAGACCATGCTCCTTAGTAAGGGGGAATGTTAGATTTTGTATTATTGTAAGTGTTCCCTTCATGGGCACACTTGTCAGTACATCTTTATTCATCCAAGGAATGAACACATGGAGCAAAGGTACAATGGTGGGCTATAGAAATATGTACAAAAACTTTAACAATAGTTGAGACAAAATTACATGTACGAGTGGAGATCTCTTTGGCATTGTGTTACAAAACCCTATTAGATTTTTAAAACAAGAGAGTAAATGTGGATGACAAAACCAAGGACATTTATGGTTATCAACCATATATCAAACAAAAGAGAAAAATTGAATGAACAAAATAAGGCTAAAATACATGTTTCCATAGTTGTAAAACAAGATTAAAGTTGTTAAACAATAGAACATATATCGAGAGATTTTCTAATATAAGACCTTAACATCCTCAATGTCCACAAGCCAACATGACCTCATCGATACAAAAATAATTTGAGATAAAAAAAATTAATATAGTTAATGGATATGATTATGGAATGATATTATTATGAAAATCACTCTGTGTGTGACTTGTAATTCATATTTAGTTAATTTTTCATATAAGATAAGTGGCGCTAGAAATTATGGAAAGGGATGAAAATATCCACCATCTTGTATCACATTAACAAGGAAAACATCTAAATATATGGGCTCATTATATTTCAAATATCTATCAATCATGATTACAAGAAAAAAATAGGTTATTCCATCACCAATGATGTATTCTTGAACACTAAAAAATAAAAATGAACTTTTATCAATACATTGGTATAAAAGTACTAGGGGTACTATGTATTTTAAGGTGAGGATTTATAATTGATAAAAATAATAGAGGTAAATATATTAGGAATTCGGGAACATATTGTCAAATTTTTTTTTCGCACACTCATCTAAATTAGACCAATGATTGATAGTGCATTGCATCGCAAGAAAGAAAGTAAAACTAATATCCAAATATTTCATGCAATTTTTACTTGAATTCTATTTGAATATTTAATGGAATTGGACTTGAATTCTAATGCTTATATCACTATATCTTAGAAGGAAAGGATGATTGATTTGAATGGTTTTGGGCGAAGTAGGCGAGCATTGTATTTCAATGTGTCTTAGTCTTTAGCACATATGAGAAATCAGTAACTACATTCATGAATGATAATCCTAGACAATAAACATTGTATTATGGCTTTATACATTGTTTAGATATGAGAAATCCTTTTGTCTTTTTCCATTCAATTTTAAGCATGATCGATTCCTTTTTTCGCATATCAATATAATTAGAAATATTAGAAATATGTATGATTATGTAAATAATGCAATTATATATCGATTCCATCTATTACTCAAAGGATTACATCTTTTTCAATTGATTTGATGGGAAACATGGGATGACAAGGAAGAAGTCTATATGGAAGGAGTCTATTTATTTGGAGCTAAGTGCAATCCACAAATATGGGGAAACATTTATTGCATTTTCCAACAAGGTTTTCAATGAAAAAAAAAAAAGTGGCAATTTAAAAACAATATGCTAATAAAGTTGATTTGAAAATCATAAATGATATATGCATGGTGGTTCTAGAAATGTTAGATGAAAAAATAGTAAACTTCTCACTTTATTTCTATAACATACTTAAAATGCACCAGTAAATAAATAAATTGAAAATAAAAATACCTGCAATTGACATAAATGGAGTTAAAGGTAGATAAACACTCATCAAAATAATAATAAAATTAAGAAACATTTTATGACTAAATATTAATTAAAAAGACTTGAGTCCATGGACAGTTGAGTGAGTTCCTCTTGGTTTCTAGAATAATTTATTGAAGTAGTCTAATATTGGAGAAAACACCCCTCGATTTGATGGAGCAACAACAAAGTCAACATTTACTTTATTGTTTCTATGTTGGATTGAGGGGGTTTTCTCCAGGATTATCCAAAACCCAATTTATTCTCCACTGAACATGTTCAACCACGTGAATGTCGAAGCTCTTATGGCCTCTTCCTCCCCTCCCTCAATTAACTCTCAATTCCCTAGTACCCAATCACTCTACTAGAAATAGTTTAAATCAATATATTAGGATTCTTGCATAGACACTAACAAAATGAAAAATTCATAAAGAAATAGATGTGGCTTTGAATTTAAAGAGACATATAGAAATCATTCATTAACCTATAACATTAACTAATTAATCATAGACACAAAATACTTATCACAAAAAATGTTATCATCAAAAAATTGTTTTGATAATACGACACATGATGTTTCGAATGGTATAATTAGTACAATAATTTCATTTTTTTCTCTTCATTTCTGAAAATAATTTATATATGACTTCATCAATTCTTCTTCCCTTTTTTCCTTATGGTTGTGGTAGATCTCATTAATTAGCTAGTCATGTAGTCACGATGTTATCAAGGTTTTCATAAGAAGAGAGGATCATCCACTGCAAGAAGATAGAAATGTTAAATTGATATTTTATTATTATTATTATTACAAGTATTTTAGTAATAAAAAGAGAATTAGAGTGTTCTTTAGTAGTAGTGACAAGTGAAGTAGCTTCAAATGCATCCATATGTTCCTCTTCTTATGTACCCTTGTTATGTATATGCTTTGGAGTTGAAACAAGAAAATTTATAATTAATAAACCATTTTCAATTAAGTATTTTTAATTGTAATGCTTACTAAATTTTTCATATAATATGAAATATGTTCATTACGAAGCTACAAACCACCTTCATTGGGTTCAACTTCATGACACTAGTTTGTGCCAAAAAAAAAAGTAATTAATAGATTGTACAAGTAATAAATTATAAGTATTCTTCATTGATTTCATTTACCTATGTATCAAGGGGATTGCCAGAAGATTTTGTTTGCCCCAACCTTCTTCTGCCTCAAACCATAACTTGATAATCATGTTGTATGAAAGCTCGGGGTCGTCCTTCCCTAGATATTAGGTGAAATCCACCCCTATAATTTGGCATAAAAACATGAATTTTGGTTCTTTTATTCAATTAAATTAAAATTTCCAACAATTTATTATTTCGATACAAATGATTTTTTTATACTTAAAATTCGTGTAGCCAGTTTGGAGTAACCACCCAGGAAAAGTTTAGTGTTTCTCATTTTGTTTTTTATTCTGGATTTTGTGGATTTTTATGTATCTAGGATCCTGTATTGAAAAGTTTCATGTAATTATATGTTGCAATTATGATAAAGCATTATAATTCCATTTCTAGACGTGTCCAATACTTTCTGAAGCCGAATGATGTATTTCCTTGTTTTAAGTCATGCTTCTAATTTATATCATACCCAGGGGACTTCCACTCCCTCTATAAAATCATTATAGGATTCTCACACTTAGGTTTTATGTCGAGATGAAACCTATATTGGTCTTGTATATGTTTTAAATATTTTCTTTCTTTTGAGGTTGGTCTTGTATATGTTTTAAATATTTTCTTTCTTTTGAGGTGACTCTAGATTTGTTGAAGGAACCGTCACTGAACAAGGCAACGAACTTGCTAATGATCTCATCATTTAGCATGGAACTTTGGGCTCGAAATAAGCATATGGGGGCCCAAACATATCAAAAGTTAAGAGATTCAAGTGTTTATAAAATGTATCATTTCCCAAAAAAAAAATATTATCATTACTTTAAAATAGTGACACATTATACGTAAATTTAATTTAGATTGTACATAATAATTCAAACACTTCTTAAATATCTAGATGATTTTATATTTTCATAGGGATGTGCTCATACTCTACCAAAAAAGTAACCGGTAGTGATCACATATTGGCGACATGATTAGATCCAGGAAATCAAGCTTCAAAAATGTAATATCACTGTCAACATCTCATGCACATTATGGTGTGTGTTTCTGGAGCGATGTAGTACTAACATCCATCCTAAGGGTTGTACCTGTTTAATTGACTTGTGTGTCACTCATGGTAAGATATTGAATGGGTAATAGTATGATGTTTCACTAGTGTAGGAACAACATTGGTACCAACATTGGCTTTCATAGGGAAAATACACTAAGGATGAAACAAATCCAAAAAATATTGTAAAAAATAGAGCTTTTTATAAGGAACTTGTTACCGCATAAAAAATAAAATTATAAATAAATAAAGGGGATAAATAAATATCCTCATGCTTACACCATAGTGATAAATCTTGTACCTCAATGTTTTAATTATTTCCTTTGTTGACAATGTCTTCACCTGAATATCAACCAAAGAAGCAATCCCATTGTTTGATCTTCTTAAAAGCTAAATTGATATTGTTTTTGTTAACTATATGGACAAATTGATCTCTCCATATGTAATATATTCCTCTGGATGATATTTTGACTTCTCTAATGTTGGTTACTTCCCCTTGCCACCCTGCGATAATGGTGTTTCTGACAATGCAACATCATATTACAGTTCATAAAAAAAATTTAATTTCTATGAATTATAGCAAGTTACAAATACAAGTAGGGAAATAATAATGACGACATTTTGTATCACTTATAAACATAAAATATAAGAATAATTAATGAGAGGTTATGTACCACAACCATAATAGTAATGTCCACGTCTATTTGATTCAAGTTGTAAGTAATAAAAAACAATTATCCTATAACAATTGATTTTATTGTGCATATAATTAGATGGTTTCCTTGATGTCCATCAAATATGAATTTTGGTTTGTTATTTTTTGTCAAAGGTTTTTTACTTTTTATAAAAACTACAATATTTATTAATTCTTTTAGCCTTTTGTCAATATATATAGGTGCTCCTTCATTTTTATCATTTTTTCTTAGTTCTGTAAAATTTGCAGCCAATCGATATATCCACAGGCCTCATATATAGAAGACCAACTACATCCAATGTTTGTAAATGTAATAGGGTCTAACATAATCCATTAATTCATTTAATCCATTATAACAAACCTTTATGTCATACTTGGAAAATAGGACCAATTCATGTAGTGATGATGGAGCAATGTGATATATACCCTTGCTGAGTCATAAATAAATGTTTTCTTGAGGAATATACTTGGATACCTATCATTTAACTATATATTTCTACCTTAAGGGAAAATCAACATTTTCTGTTCTCTTAGCACAATAAAAACATGATCCTCGTTCAGAAAGAAAAAAATCCATGTCTCTACAAAATTTTCTTCTGATTTTCTAACCTCTAGATGATGCTATTTATATATTAAAGATATTATATCTCTGAATTTCATCAACTCTACCTGAACTTCCCTCTCTTGGTGTAGAAAAATATGATAGGTATGTTTTTTTTTGTACCTTTATTCCATAAAATGAGAGAAGTATTTATTTCATTGATCGATTTTAGCATGCCAATATTCACATATGATCCCCTTTTTTTAACTAGATTTTAGAAATTGATATTTCATTTCTTGAGAATTTAGTGTACACTATGTGAATGCACAAATTTTTGTCTTAGGACAATGGGAACGTTGGTATTAGGAATCCAAACCTATCAAGAAAAAAAATGGCTATAAAATAAGGTAATCCTTGGAGCTATTAATTTGTTATGAAAATGAGCAATTTGGTGACTAAAGAGGTCCATTTACAATCAATTAAAAAGACTTGAATATTTAACAAAAATTGAGTAATCCTTGAAGATAATAATTGGTTATGGAAATGGGAATTTTATGTAGAAAGCATTAGGCATAGTTGAGCCTATGGCTAGGTGGAAAATAAATTATCCTTCTCTAGTTGCACGTAGATTATTTCTATACAAGTGTCTCTATCTATTTTAAATGATGTTAGAAAATCTATATTCTAAGATTCGTATATTCTTATATGGTAGGAGAAAGATATTGGTAACTAGGACATCACTAAGAGGGGCAATAGAATCACTATTGTAATAATTTTAAAACTTTATTTCACAAAGTAAATAATACTAAAACATCGACAATCTCTTTAACAACAATTTACATAAAAATCAACACAAGAATATTATATGAAACACGTAAATATTTCAATCATTTCTTCAATTGTATTTACATAGGAAAGCCTCAACTTGTTTCTACAATGTTCTCTAACACCCACAAGAAGGAGATACTACCCCTGATTTATCAACTACCATTGAAAGGAGCTATTGCACATCATTTATCAACTACCACTCAAAGAAGCTACTACCATTTATTTATCAAATACCACTGAAAAGAGCTCCAATTCCTTATTGTTTACCAGCCACTACTAGAATAAGTTAGAATGTTTGAAATGAAAGCTCCAAATTGTTTTCCATGTTGATCCCTATTTCGTACAATATTCAAACTCAGATTATCAGGAATTTTACATAAATATTTCTTTATCTCTTCTCACAACTCAAATCCTTCCTTGCATATATAAACCATTATATTTGTACCTTAAACATCCTGCTGCTTACATATCTCAACCACCTCAAATCCCTAATATCACCATTAAGACACCTTCAACACTTTATTTGATATCTAATCCTCTAATACATTCACCAATAATAACAATAACATTCTTTCTAATTCAATTTATTCTTTTAAAGAATAAAAGTTGATATTTTTATATTTTGAAATTTAGTTAACTTCAACTCTTAACATGCATGAATTCGTAATTTTTAGTTATGTTACAATTTTGTCAATTTTTCTTGATGTGTTCGCATAGTCTTAAATCACAGATCTATTGTCCTAATATTATCATCTTACTTAAGCTATTTATTTTGATAATTCTATATTTTTTAAGGGATTTAGTAGAGGTTTTATCTGTATTTCCAAATCTAATGAAGTGCCTTATTTGACAAAAACTACCTAATACATCACTAAATCTCTCTGTGCTTCCAAATAACTACCAAATCATTCATGTGTGTTTTCCACATTTTAACGCATTTCGAGTTATAGTGGACTCGTCCAAGTATATATATCAAATTGTTCAAGTATTAAATCACATAGGCGCTTTCCACCAAATATGGCACAAAAATGCCAAAGTTGTTTACTAATTCATGATAATTAAAATTACAACAATAGATTCTTGTCCCTCACGAATGAACTTGGTCATATAAAAAAGGAAAACCTCTGTTAACCATAACCATGTAGCACTTTATATTGGCTTGAAGAAATTCCATTTTACATGAAACTTTTTATTCCCCAATCCCATTTTGCTGGCCATTTCCAATGTGCCTCATTTCAAAATCATCTAGGCGATTTCATCACCTCAATTCACCTAAAAATACCTTTCTTCCATATTTTATCCTTGATTTCTCCATATCGCAAGTCTGTCTCCCTAAATATTTAGAATGAAGTTATTTTAAAACTCATTTAGGTAAGAACACTTTGATTACGTGTCCTATAATGTATACCATGCTATCTCTCTTGAGATTTGTGCCAATCAAAAGGCACAAAATATTACATGTCATTTCCACCTTGTCACAAGGTCCCATTCTCCCTTCCTGCACCACTGGTAAAATCATCGAGGTTACGTCTCTGTCCACCATGTTTCCCACCTGTACTTCTCTAGCATGTGTCACTCAATGACAGGTACCATGTGTAACCTATTTTAGGCCCACTTGACCACATGAAAATTAAAAATATTTGTGCCACATGTCATCCTTTAATAGGTCCATGTCATTATACTATCTTGCTACTGTCATCTACCATAATATCTCCTTGTCACATTTTTCATTAAATTGCATCACACTAAGTGTCCTCCTATTATTTTTCCATGCTATAAATGATACAATAGAAGGGGGGTCCTATACTTCGGTTTTTCCACGAGTTTTTATTATAAAATTTTAAATCGAGAATGGGAAATTTGGCTACAACTGAAGTATGTATTCGAGGTCCCATATACATAGAAATAAAACTTTAATATGCAGAGGAAACCTTCGGGGATAAATTTTCGGGGTTATGTATCTGTGGTGTCCCTTAATCTGATGACTTGTGCCAATCACCGCTACCTCTGGCCATGATGTCCCACTACTCCATCACCCTAGAAGTTTTCACTTGGTCCTCCTTTGGAAGCTTCTGGGAAAAAATCCATCAGGATGATGTGTCTACTAGTGAGACCACCGCTTTTTGTTTTGCGATTTTTATTTGTTCACACACATTCCTCTTGTCATTTTTATGTTGATTAGTTATGGGGTCCATGAAAAAAACACCAAATGTGGGTTTGCACCTTTTTGAGATTTTAACCTCTAAACTTTGGCCGAACATATATTTTGATCGAAGAAGATTTTTTCAAAGATTCATACACTGTTGCAAATTTTTTTTAGAGAAATATCCAAATGCAGCATTTCCAAGAGCTTCTGAGCTAATATCCCAAGGAAAAAACTAATATGAAGATGTTGCTTCGAAAATAATTGTTTCACTAATATTCTGTAATATCCCAAAATGGAAAATATAGGAATATAGAACATCTTCAACATTCCAAATAAAGCAAAACAAGAATATAGCACTAAAATATGGAAAATGTTGGAAATATGGTGCAACTGGAAATTACACTAAGACATCATAACTATGAGAAAAAAAAGCTGGTTCATATCATTATAATCAACAAAAAAATAAAGTACACAGTTATCCAAAGAAGATGCACTCAAGCCAACAAGAAGTGGTTGAAATAGCTCTAAATCCTAGCACTAGAAATGTTGTTGTTGCTACTATTGTTGCTGCTGGAAACTGCTTCTGTTGGGAACAAGAACCATGTGTGAGAGGCTGCTAGAGTTCTCAGAAATCTCTGGGATTTAAACCAAGGACTCTACTCGAAAAACCCAGGAAAACCCCTAAATGGTTTGGCATGGTTTTGACTTTGGAAATTCGGCCCTCTAGGGTTGCAAAGCACACTCCTACTGGTTAAATTATGCAATGTTGTTGGGTAACTACTAGGAGATAGCTGAAATAATGATAAAATTTCTACAGCTACTACCAATCAGCTCTATGGAGGAAGGGTTGATCCCCTCAGTGGATTCCAAGCTAGGAAAATTAGTCCTTCCTCCTCCTCTAAAGTTGCCACTGTTGGATTGCATAATTTCTGAAGGAGACTGTGCTACTAAGAGGGGAAATAGTATGGCCTGATGCCGGATGATGAAATGCTACTCTGGAGTACTAAAATACACTCAAAGGGGTGAAGGGCATATCCCGTCATAGGATTCCAAGCTGGAATGTTTGGAACTTCCTTCCACCTCTAAGATTCCACTGTTGAACTGCACAATGTTGCAGATGAATGTGTTGCCAAAGAGGGAAAAATATTGGCCTTATTGTGGATAATAAAATACTACTCTCAATATGCTGAGATATACTCACAAGTGAAGGGTTGATCCCCACACAGGATTCGAAGTTGATATGCTTGTAACTTCCTTCCTCCTCTCAAACCCTACTGTTGCAATGCGTAATTCCTACAGGTGACTACTGCTGCATGGAGGGAAAAAACAATGGCCTGATGTTGGATGTTGAACTGATACTTAGAAATTACCTTTCTTGAGTGGGCACTCGAATTCCCCTGAGAATAAGGGTGGGATTTCTGCTCGGAAACACCCATGTGCTAAACATCACAATAGACTTAGATAAACAGTTGAAGCATGTAGAAAGTCATAAACGACAATAAAATATCAATATTGAAAATGCCTTCTATGAATACCATCCCTTTCATTTTATGCTTTTGAGCCCTCACACCCTTGGCCCCACACAATAATGATGCTACACACTTGGCCACTAACCTCCATAATGACTGCGCTTTCCTCCACTATCTCCACTACCTCCATGATTGCATTATTTATTTGGTCATCTTGACCCCATCCACATGCATTGACCCACATTCACACTAAGAAGTGGTTTTATTCATCTTGGCCCCATCCATATGCAATGATCCACATTCACACTAAGAAGTGGTTTATTCCTACTAAAGGGATTTATGGGTCCCTCTACCCTCTTATTCATCTATTTTAATAAAAAAAACAAAAAATAATATTCTAATTAGCTAAAAGCTAATTAGGAATATTACAGTCCTCCCTGTCAAAAGTTGCTTTTCCTCAAGCAATTCCTGAACAAGCATCCTTTCTACTGGCACTCCCCCATTGTCACTAAAAAATTTTCGAGGGTCCCGAATGTGCCACTGTATCATCCCTGGTCTCACCATCAACCTGATCTCAAAAGATATACCAATACTAGGATCCAAAAACATCATAATCAATGTGAGACACACCTTTCTCCACTTGCTATCCAATTGGATACAAGTACCTGAGGCCCTCTGCGTACCACCAGTAGTTATAGTGCAATAATCATATAACATACTATCTATCTCCATGTACAAATTATCTACTAATTCATCCATCTCATGTACTCCAAGGGTGGGAGCCTGAAGATAGAATCTGATTCCTGCGGTAATACGTCCTTCCTTGAACGAGCTCCTCCTGAACCCCCCCTTATGATTATCACTCCATGCTGGTTAGTTTCCCCACGCTAACAAATAATCACTAAATCCCATTGGAAGACCTAAATTATCTTCCCCTGTAAGGACCCAATCACCCTTAAGGGTAGATGAACTATGAAATCTAGTAATTCCTAGATACCATGCCAGTCTCATGAGAGTGCCACCATGCTTACGTTGCACCACTCTTATTATGAAATAACACTCCTCTACATAGATATAGACTCCGTGGCACAACTGTATGCACCACTTGGTGCCAATTCCATCAAGTACCATAGGGCAGCCCCCATGTACCCATGCATCCACCACTATGCTAGTGCATCCACCACAATGTGATATACACATCCTCATCTTCCTAGGTAGACCTAAGTGGTTCAAATCCTCACATGAAATCAAGATTAACGTTGCTATGTCGAACCTTAGTATCTCTAAGGCCCAGTGCATCAATGAGAGAGAATTTTCTCCATATAATGCTCTGTCCATAAGTATCCTTGGAGGCAATGCCCCAAGTTCCTGTTGCACTGCATCATGGGTCACTACACACCAAGTGTCTCTGTACTCCTCAACATGCCACTGTATGTTGCAACCTGACCCTACACACCACTGATACCCCGTGCTACTACTGTACCACTTTGTACCATCCCATGCCTTGTCTATGTCAAGGCACTATCTGGTGGCCTGCCAATGCTACCTCCTCTGATCAGCTCCTGCCAAAGTAGGCTAATCACCCCATGACTCTACACATGATCTATATGCTGAGATAACTCCTGAAAAGGGTGCACCCTCCTACCAAACCATTCTGTCACTAGGGATGTCCGGGATTCTGATAGAGGTATGAAAATGTGTGTGTGCCCAAACATCCAACCCATCATGCAACTACTACCATCACCTACCGACTCTATGATATGATGGGAAATACCACCTAGATCCCAACAGTAATCTGATCGTCGTGTCCCTTTGATAATCCATGGACTCTGCTGAAATGTGGCCATGGATGTATCCAGCTGCCTAGCCTGCACCACAGGTACCAACTCAGAATATATCACCATCCCATGCGTATTCTTCACCCTGCACAACTTTGATCGTCTCAGCCTGATATCCAACACTTCACAAGTGAAGTGGTCCTCATAATACTCTACTAGCAACTGGGCCCTCCTGATTGCATCATTTCTCATCAAGGACACCGCTGCTGGCCTCCGTGATAATGCATCTGCTACCACCTTATCCTATCCTTGTACATACTCAATCTCAAATGCATAGGCCTGACTTATGATGATCCACCTTTTCTACCTCTCCTATAGTTTCTCATGCTCAAGAAAATGTCAGAGATGGTTGTGGTCAGTATTCACCCGAAATCGGGTACCTGCCAAATACTGCCGAAATTTGGCCAATGCATGTATAATTCCCAACATCTCTTTGTCATATATAGAATAAAAAAACTCATGTGGCAGTAGCTTCTAGTTCTTGAAACCTATGGGGTGGTCTCCCTGTACCAGAACCATGCATATTCCCTCCTCTGAAGCACCACACTCCAACACAACGTGTTGTGTGCAACTCAAAAATGTCGACCCAGAATGGTTGCTTATATCCTCCTTGATCCTGTCAAGGGTCCTCTACGCAGTGAATGTCCCCTACTCCAAATCAACCATGTGCTCCATGTTACAAGACAAATGACCTCCTCATCAGCTCAGAGGAGAAGGTAACATGGAAGGAATAAAATTACCTAGATAAGACCCATTTCTGCCAAGGTAACGCACCCCAGAAGTAGCTAAACAACGTTATAACACACTTGAGACATGTAAAGGGGGCATTAGTACCTAGTTTAATGCTCTATCTTGCCCAAGGGGCAACATTATCTATGTTTGAGTGTGTAAAGGGAAAATATATTGCGAAAACGTGACTGGCACTTCCATCTTTTTCTCATAAAGGACAAGTACAAAATAGAAACTAAAAGGCACAAACCTTTTATTAGGCCTTGCCAAATACAACTGGACTCCTAAAGGAGGCAAAAGCATGGAAGGACATGGAAACATCTTGATCTTTCCCATTACAAACTGGTTGAATAGGTTGGCAATGTTTTCCCTCTCCATCTTCTATAAAATGGAGTTGTAGGCTCTTGGTCTCAGGTCGAAGAATTGAATATAAGTAGAACGTAGTTTCATTATTGTAGTGTGAGGTTTGAAGATCGGTGAAGTTCATTGAGAGATTTCTACCTTGAGCATCATCACACTCAAAAATAGAGAAAGAAGGAGAGGAATTGGGAGACTGAGGAGGGCTTGGTGCAACCAACAGTTGTAATCCTCCTTTTTATAAATCAATAGAACTGTATCTGTTTTTTCCATTCGATGCATCAGTGTCACAATTTTTTTTCAATCTTCTATGTAGCATGATATGAATGGCTTAGATCTGTATTGTTTCATGTTTCTTATATGCTAGTTTAATCAATAAAAAACTATATTGTGGTAGAGATTACACGAGTGCTTTGATTGATTGCAAGATCTGGATTTGGAGTCAGTGAAGAAAGATCCCTACTTCGTTGCTTGTCGTTCTCCATTGTGTTAGCACCTAATTTGGGCCTGAGGCTGAAGGAAGGAAAATTAGGGTAACCTCAAACCACGCTCACCCTTGTAGATAGCCCTACAAGGTCAGGAGAAGGCTCTCTCTGAGAAAAATATTCAATGAAGTGTAACTGCAAACTAATTTTAGGCTAGGTATAATAATTGGAAATGTTTCATAAAATTAAGGGTTGTATGGAAACAGATGGGGTTGGGCAGTTTGGAACCGGGGAATTAAATCAGAGATACAAGATATTCTATGGGACAAGGTAGGTAGGGATTTTAACAATTTAATTTAAATAATGATGGAATGTGTGAGACTGTTGAGGAGCCGAAAAGGGCATACGAGATGGATCCTTTTCAAACAACAGAAAACATATAATGTTGAATGATTTCCCAAGGCAGAGCATTATACAATGGATTCTACCTATCTATCTTGAAAGCATTCAACCAGAAATGTGAATGAATGAATGGTAAACATAAAAATTAACAGATGAACACAAAGGAAAGAACAATGCTAAAATCCATACCACAGGGATCCCACAAATCAGAGCTGATTTTCTTTATTAATTCCCTACCAAACTATTACAAATGGAGCACAGAGCATCCTCGAATGATTTCCAACTTATTCAGCACTTTATTCCCCTTACAAATGACTTAGAAATTACATTAAATAGACAAAAATTGAGGGGAGTAGGTCTAGAGCTGTTTCACTAGCCCAGAAACCGAAATCTGAACATAAGAAAAAGACCAACAATCTGCCCCTGAAAAAGAGGAGAAACAACACATTTTGAACACCTGGAAGGTTTGCTGTTACATTTACTCAAATAGAGAAGAAGACAAACTGAAATGGCCTTTGTGCTTTATAATAGTTTGCAGTCCCAACAAAATGTCTTTTCCTTTAATCTTGAAGAAAACCTTTTGCCAAAGAAAATGCCTTTGAAACCAATGAAAACCATATTTTCTGCTTTATTAAAGAAAATTCCCTTTTTCATTGTAAATGTGTGAAAGGAAAGGATGGTGGGCCCCTAATCGCAATCACAATTCGCAATCGGAAGGGGGAGGGAGCATGTCGCAATGATAATTTGCGATGCGATGGAAGTGGATGCGATGGGAAATAGATGTGATTGGAGTAATACAATAGAGAAAAGACAATAAGAGAGGTCCAATGATGCAAAGGAGCAATGTGATAGTGAGAAAACCTTTGTAAGATGAAATGCGCCTTTACATAGAGAAAAACATTTTTCATTAAAAAGGAGCGGAAGAATAAAGGCTTTTAGGTGGGACCCAGGCGAATCGCAATCACAATCAGGAAGGGGAGTGGGTTTATGCGCTGGGACATGAAATTATGATGTGATGGAGCAAATGCCGATGCAATGAGGAATGGGAGAAATCCCTTTTAGAAACTCATATAAAATGAAATTTCTGCTTTACATAGGAAAAGACCCCTTTCCTTTGACAAGGCGGAAAGGATTTAGGTGGGACCAGGGGACAATCTCAATCGGAAATCGGAAGGGGAGTGGGGCCGAAGCAAAGGACTGTGGGAAATGCCAATTGCGATTGGCGATTAATCGCGTCGGAGGGAATGAGGAGGTGGTTTAAGGGATGGGCTAAGACTTGGAATCGTGCGATGCAATTTGGACTTTACGATGCGATAAGGGATTTAAGAAATCCTTTTAAAACTATAATAATAGAGTTATCGCCCTTTAAAAAGGAAACAATCGTTTTGTTTGGAAAGGGAAGAAGACTTTATGGTGGGACCTGGGAGTAAATCGCAATTGCAATCAGGAATCAGAGCGGGTGTATTACATAATTGGATTTGCCGATTGCGATTGGCGATATGCAATCAATCACATCGACGGGAAGGCGGAAGCGAGGTTAGGTGCTGGAAATAAAATATGTGATGTGATTAGGTGATTAGAACAAGGGACTACGATAAGCGATCGGATCGAAGGAGGGGACTTGCGATCAATCACATCGGGGATTTGTAATCGGGGAAGGGTCAATCGGAGGTGGGTCAATCGGGTGCACATGAATCGTGATGCGATGCGATCGCATCGGAGTTTGTAGGATGCGGAAATGTAAGAATAATTTGGGGTAAAGGGATAAATACGTAAAAAGGCAGAAATTTTAAAGTTTCGAAAGGCCACTGGGACAAAAAGAAAAGGGGTAGAGTTGTGTTTTAGGGCCTTTATTCATTTAAGCATATCTTCCAATCTAGAAAATAGTTTGGGGAGTATGATATACTGTTGGAAAGCTCTTTCTAGGATATTTCTGATGGACATACTTAAAACATGATTTTGAACTGAAAAAACTGTGGAAGACACCTTTGAAATTCAAACCTGACAAGGACAACCACCAGTGGGATAATTTTATATCATGATCTAATGGAATGATTGAAAATTCCTTTAGAATGGGACACCTAAGATGCACATGCAAGTGTGTTTTGATCCCTGGTTAAAGTATGCAAATATTGACACTAATATTGGCTCCAATGGGGATGGTAGCTTTTTGGAGGTGCCAAGAAAACTGTAGAACTAGTAGCCTTATCCATTGGGCATGGAATCAATAGTTGAAAACCAAACTAAATATTGAAAGAAACTTGACTCGAAAAACTAGCTAAAAGAGTGACTCAAAGCTAACTAAGACAAAACTTAAAATTTGAAGCTTGATGGAAGTATATGACCAAGACTTGAGGGTCTCAAATCCTGATGATAACCACCTGTGTTTCTTGAAAGACAATGTACCGTTAGGCTATATCAAAATGCCAGTGTAACCAATCAAGCAAATTCCTCCTTGACTGATTCTCCTGATCAGATCCTCTGGACAACAATAGATACTTGCAACTGGGCATCCAAAAACATATTTGACCATGATCTCCTTCATCACTGAATACTGCAATAATTACCTTCATTGCTGACTACAATAGATTTGCTACTGGATCCTGAAAAACATGAAGATTTACTTCCTGCTGATATAGAAGAAACAAGGTGTATTTTTCTCTTGATTCTGACCTCTCTTCAAAATGTACCTCAGTAGGAGTTGTTCCTGGCCTTCAAAAGTTTTTGAACAAGTAGGTGAGCATATTTCCTCTTGAAAAAACATTTCAAAACATGAGACATAGGAAGAAGAATCAGAATGATAGTTCTAAATGCTCTGGTCTTCTGTAGTTTGAATATATTGTTGATCATCTTCATATGATATAATAACCAGATTGTCATGTCTCTTATCACATTCGTCAATCATAAGAGAAGAAACTTCAGATGGTTCTTGAAATCCAAAATTGACATTTCTATCATCTACCAAAGATTCATCCAAAGAAACTCTTTCACTTACTTGAACAAATATTTCATCTTTTTTTTCATAGAGGGAATGGATTACCTCCTCGTGAAGACGTTTTTCTGATAGGATGGGAACACTTACGTCGATAACTCTGTTTTCTTCATTTGAGGTGACCTCAACAATATAAATCTCCTTTATGGGATCTGGAACAACATATTCTTCCTCATCACATTTTAACTCTAGATCTGACTTAACTTTATCACTATGTGAGATTGGAACATCATTTTCCTGCATACCATCTTTTGTGTCAATCAAATCTGAAATAAAACCTTGTCTTCCATCATTTTCAACTGTATAAAGATCTTCAACCTACTGATCTTGATAAGTATCCTCCAAGATTTCTGTATGCTGCTGAAATGGATTTTCATACAGGGATTCCATAATTTCTTCGTCCATGAATTCATCATCTCCATAAAAAATTTCAAGATTTTCAATGAAATTATTAACATGTTTACAACAATTCTGCACTAATATTAAAGATG
Organism: Pinus albicaulis; assembly: GCA_034641835.2. NCBI lineage: Eukaryota > Viridiplantae > Streptophyta > Pinopsida > Pinales > Pinaceae > Pinus > Pinus albicaulis. Next base: position 925,646,090 of record CM076582.1, read on the forward strand.
GACAAGATTCTTTGTACCTTTCAAAGAATATTGTATGAAAATCCTTTAAAAAATAAATACAAGCAGGTGGCAAACTTTCATACCAAAATCGAGCTTCATCTTCCAGAGTAGCCATGAACATATTCATCAAGCAATCTTCAGGAAAATCAATCTTTAATTTATGCACATGCATGTGAAATCTCACCAGATGAAGAGCAACATTATTACCTTTCACATTTTTTAACATAGGCAAATTCCTTTGCCAATCTACCATAGGAATTTTATTTGGGAAACCTGGAATGTGATCTCGGCTCATGGGAGCATACCTTCTTGCAACACTTGCCATCTTCAAAATATTAAAACTACTGATCTTCCTGCAGCAGTGGAGTCACCATGAAGTGTTGATTTTCTGGATCTTTCAGTGAATGGAGTTGCCAGGTGAATGATTCAGCCTTAATATGTATCCAACTGTTGTTCACCACCAACCTTTAGATATGATACTTTGTCATTCTTTACCAGGGAGGATATGATATTTTTGTTCCCCAGTATGGTCGCCAGAAATGTCAGCACCTAATTTGGACCTTAGGCTGAAGGAAGGCAAATCAGGGTAAGCTCAAATCACGCTCAGCCTTGTAGCTAGCCCTACAAGGTCAGGAGAGGGCTCTCTCCGATAAAAATATTCAATGAATTGTAACTGCAAACTAATTTTAGGCGAGGTATAACAATTGGAAATGTTTCATAAAATTAAGGGTTGTATGGAAACAGATGGGGTTGGGAAGTTTGGAACTAGGGAATTAAATCAGAGATACATGATATTCTATGGGGAAAGGTAGGTAAGGATTTTAACAATTTAATTTAAATAATGATGGAATGTGTGAGACTGGTGAGGAGCTGAAAAGGACATATGAGATGGATCCTTTTCAAACAGCAGAAAACATAGAATGTTGAATTATTTCTCAAGGCAGAGCATTATACAACGGATTCTACCTATCTATCTTGAAAGCATTCAACCAGAAATGTGAATGAATGAATGGTAAAAATAAAAATTAACAGATGAACACAAAGGAAAGAACAATGCTAAAATCCATACCATAGGGATCCCACAAATCAGAGCTTCATTTCTTTATTAATTCCCTGCCAAACTGTTACAAATGGAGCGCAGAGCATCCTTGAATGATTTCCAGCTTATTCCATACTTTATTCCCCTTAAAAATGACTTAGAAATTACATTAAATAGACAGAAATTGAGGGGAGTAGGTCCGGAGCTATTTCACCAGCCCAGAAACCGAAATCTGAACATAGGAAAAAGACCAACAATCTGCCCCTAAAAAAGAGGAGAAACAATACATTTTGAACACCTAGAAGGTTTGCTGTTACATTTACTCAAACAGAGAAGAAGACGAATTGAAATGGCCTCTGTGCTTTATAATAGTTCATAGTCCCAATAGAATGTGTTTTCCTTTAATCTTGAAGAAAAAAATTTGCCGAAGAAAATGCCTTTGAAACCGATGAAAACCATATTTGTCGCTTTATTGAAGAAAATTCCCTTTTTCATTGTAAAAGTGTGAAAGGAAAGGATGGTGGGCCCCTAATCACAATCGCAAATCGCAATCAGAAGGGGGACGGAGCATGTCGCAATGATAATTTGCGATGCGATGGAAGCAGATGCGATGGGAAACAGATGCGATTGGAGTAATACAATAGATCATAGACAATAAGCGAGGTCCGATGGTGCAGAAGAATGATGCGATAGTGAGAAAACCTTTGTAATATGAAATGCACCTTTACATAGAGAAAAACATTTTTCATTAAAAAGGAGAGGAAAAACAAAGGCCTTTAGGTGGGACCCAGGCGAATCACAATCGCAATCGGGAAGGGGAGTGGGTTTAAGTGCTGGGACATGAAATTGCGATGAAATGGAGCAAAGGCTGATGTAATGAGGAATGGGAGAAATCCCTTTTAAAAACTCATATAAAATGAAATTTTTGCTTTGCATAGGAAAAGACCCCTTTCCTTTTGACAAGGTGGAAATGCTTTAGGTGGGACCGGGGGACAATCGCAATCGACAATCGGAAGGGGAGTGGGGCAAAAGAAAAGGATTGTGGGAAATTCTGATTGCAATTGGGGATTAATTGCTTCAGAGGGAATGAGGAGGCAGTTTAATGGATGGGAGAAGACTTGGAATCATGTGATGCGATTCGAACTTTGCGATGAAATAAGGGATTTAATAAATCCTTTTGAAACTATAATACTAGAGTTATCGCCCTTTACAAAGGAAAAACCCCTTTTTTTTGGAAAGGGTGGAAGACTTTATGGTGGGACCCTGGAGTAAATCGCAATCACAATCAGGAATCAGAGTGGGTGTATTACATAACGAGATTTGCCAATTATGATTGGCGATATGTGATCAATCACATCGGTGGGAAGGCAAAAGCGGGGTTAAGTGTTGGAAATAAAATATGTGATGCGATCAGGTGATCATAACAAGGGACTGCGATAAGCGATCGGATCGGAGGAGGGGACTTGTGATCAATCGCATCGGGGATTTCTAATCGAGGAAGAGTCAATTGGATGTGGGTCAATCGGGTGCACATGAATCATGATGCAATGCGATCGCATCGGAGTTTGTAGGATGCGGAAATGCAAGAAGACTTTGGGGTAAAGGGATAAATACATAAAAAGGCAGAAATTGTATCATACACTGTTGGAAAGCTCTTTCTAGGCTCTTTTTGATGGACATACTTAAAACATGATTTTGAACTGAAAACACTGTGAAAAACACCTTTTAAAGGCAAACCTGACAAGGAAAACTACCAGTGGGATAATTTTATATCATGACCTAATGGAATGATTGAAAATTCCTTCAGAATGGGACACCTAAGATGCACATGCAAGTGTGTTTTGATCCCTGGTGGAAGTATGCAAATACTGACACTAACACATAGGATCCGCTATCGATAAAGAGGTAATCTCTCCATATTACTTTTTTTATTATAGACTTTAACATGAATATGTATGCAGCTTCTTTATGAACTTTACAGCTAATCAGACTATCTTCCTTGGGCACCGGAAAGCCCTGAGAGGGATATTTAGTAACCACCACCCAAGCATATTAACCTATAGCATAATTGGCGACTCTGCTGGGGAATTAACCCCAAGTTTCCGGATTGTTCCTAGCGCTTTCCACTTTTCCTTCTATTCACATATCCTTTCGACCAACTTATATGCTTAGTGAACATCTCAAAATCTCACAGAGTCCAGATCAGACCCTGCTTAGCCATCTGCGCAACTTTACCCTGACTAACGCTTCCCCTATATGTGTTTCAGAGCATTATAACGTGGTATTTTCTCAGATACAATGTGTTAGTCTCATTACTAACACTCTGTAGCCTTTGCTTGCCTACGTTACCTAGCCAAAATAGTTGTTTACGCCCCTGTTGTTTTTCCCCTTTGGCTGTGGAGTTATTTGCCATCATAATAGTTTCTCTTGATGGATCCCTGTGATTTTTTACCAGTTAGCATTTTTGTATTTTTTCTCTAATTTTGAAAAGTTAAATGTTAATCGCATCTGCTTTTTGAAAGAAGAAATTTTATTTTTAGTTTTCTGTACTTAGCTGCATTATTTCTGAAATTTTTTTGGTTAAAAGGTTGTTAAGAGAGGGTAGATAAATGTATGAATCTTTAAATATGAACTGTGTTATTTTAATGTTTGGTGCACGGATGTTGAAAAAAAAAATCTCTCCTTGTAGAAAACTCTTCATTGAAATTGAATATTTAGAGCATATTTTCTGCATGGTTTTTGAGTTAAGTCTCATCACATTTCATACGTCCATTGCCCCTCTGCAAGACTAATAATCAAGTACACTAAGAATCAAGCGATAATAAAATTAATCATATAAATTTTTCTGAACTCACACCAACAGTAGTTCAAGCTAGGATCTTGGGGTAGGAAAAGCGAGAAAATCACCCAAGATCTCAAAACTTGAGACTAGAGTCATTAATAAGTGAAATCCTACTACACTCATATTATCAGGACCACTCCACTACCACCGGAGTTAGCGCGAGACAACACCAGGGTGCATAAGAAGGTATCCCACCTTCGAGTGCATTTAGTGGGCATGCTATATATTAGGGTTCCCTTCAGGGATGTTGAAACTAGATCAGGGATCTAGGTGTTCTGCCCATATAGCGTGTTGTCTACGACCGTGACCCCCCTGATGATGTCTGTGATTTTAGGTATCTTTAGTGGCCAAAATTCTTAGGGACTTACACAAGGTGAATGCGACGAGATGTCCTAGTACCTAAAACAGACGGACCTACACTGTCTTCGGCCTTTGGGAGGGTACTCATCTTCACGCGAGTGCTTACACCTATTGTTTGAGGTTCGGGTGAAGCTCTAGAGTAACCGTAACTATGTTTATGACTAACCATCTCTGTATGCTATTGTGATACAGGGTTTCATCTGCAGAAAATGGTAGTACTCAGATGGGGCCACCCTGTTCTGGCTGCTTGTTGATTGATTTTAGAAAGTCATTTTTTCTTTTTTCTTTTTTAGATGTGTGGCTACTATCACTGAGACTTTATAATACATCACAAATAATAAAAATTTGATTAAAAATAAACAGGTCACCATGGCATCTTTCGACCCTCTTTGTCTGTCTAGACAATAGTGATATCTCCCTCCATTGACACCAGGGGAGGAGTCGAGTCTCGGTGAGCCCGTGCCTTCTTCCGAAGAGTAGTATCTAGTGAAAACCCCTGATTTTCACATAGCACCATACCACACGGAATTTCTAGAGGATCATTTTATAGAAGGAGTCGTACCTCCTTTCATTCCTCCACTCACTGATCCGTCAGTGCCAGTGTTAGTTTAGATTACACCAAGCCAAGATATGTATTCGGCTACACCAACATCCATTTCACAACCAGCACCCATGGGGTCGATGCTGATGGCAACCAGCCTAGGTTCGTCACCATCTTCCCCACTGGTAGTCATTTCTATGCTGCTAATCGGCAGCCCCAGTAGCCGGCCTATGCCTGGTCCCAACACTGCGGTCACCACAACTGTTAGTGGGTCTCTAAATCCTTCGGGACCTACTTCTACAGTGACTATGCCAGGACCCACGGTACCCGCTCCCACGAGCGCGGCTACTTCGGTTTCTTTTAGCAACCCTTTCAGTTGGAACCCTTTTCTGAGTTCAAACCCCTTGGCTATCATGCTAGGTGGTAGTGTCACCAACACACATATGAGTGGGAGCACTTCGGTACCCCCGTAATTATCTGGACAAATGGGACAACCCACTGTTAACACTTTTCCCCTGAGTGGTCAAAATTTCGGTATAGGATCTCTTCCATTACTTAACTATGCAAATAGTAGCATGCCTCTAGCTAACTCCATTACGTCCATATGGGAAAACCAACCCCAAAATCCATTTGGACAAGGGGGAAACTTTTACGCTGGAGGCAACCAACTGTTAGCCCCCTAGTACAATATACCATATGGACAATAGCCATACGTTCCTACACCCCCACCCATAGGAAACTTTTATCAACAAATTCCTACCTATCCTATTGGTAACACATTGATGGGTGGACCCTATGGTCCAAATAGTCAGCATATTCTTCCTCGGTTGGACCCAGGGGAAAACATGAAATTTCCATTTTTTGGCAGCTCTAGACATCCCCGACATCTACAAATTGAATAATGATCCCATCAATCACAACCTACTCTGGCCTCCAGTACCGCACAAGATTCCGTCTGACATCCCTAAATTCGACGGGAAACAAGGGGATGATCAGGCTATGCACGTCACCACCTTTCATCTATGGTTTGTCTCTAACTCCATGGTGGATGATAGTATCCAGCTTTGAATTTTCCCCCGCACTCTCACAGGTAATGCTACCAAATGGTACATTGAGTTACCACACGAAGTCGTCAACACTTTTGGCGCTTTAGCTACAAAATTTCTTAAAAAATTCCAACTACCTATTAGATACAAAACCAACATGGAACTCTTAACCTCGCTGCGCCAAGAAATCGCCACTAACATCTCTGATCACATTCATGAATGCAGATGTAGGAGGAGGTTAGTCAAAATGCCAATCCTGGATCATCTCTTATATACTTGATTTTGTAAGTCACTCTTACCAAACCTAGCTAAATACATTTGTCTATCTGGTGCAGTCATGGAAGATCAATCCATTCTTCGTGCATAGCATCTAGATTTGATCTATTCGCAATCTGGCACGCTATATGATTTACTCCCCTATGCCCCTGGTAATCTGAATCCTCCCGCTACTCAGAAACCTGGAGCACATGCTGATGGCCTTGTTGGTGCAATCTCTGGTATAGCCATAAAAAAACCTAGTGGGCAAACCTCCCAGCCATCTTCGGCTGCCACCGCCCCTAACCAATCAACTACTCTTCCTACGGTTGAGGTAAATTTTGTGCAAGTTTCACAAAAACCTAGTGGCAAAAACAAGAAGAAAAAGAAAAAGTCCTCTTCTTCAGAAGAGAATTCAGATCATCAGAATAATCCCAATCAGAAAAACGCTGCTAAAACTTACAAGGGGAAAGAGAAAACCATGAAATTTCATTGCAGAATCTGTGCAGAGGACCACTTGACATACAAATGTCCTCGGCTACAGGAATGCATAGATTTTATCGCAAACAAGGACTCTGAGAGGACAACTGCCATCCTTCATAATCCCTTCCCTAATCCACAGTAGCAACAATAACACATGATTGCAAATCCACCACAACCCCCGCAAAGGGGCAATGGTGGTATGCATCCTTCCCGTAAAGGATCGTCTGCCATTTATGGTGTGGAAAGTGTTGAAATCAAAACACGAGCCAAACTTTATGGAAATCCTATCATTGATACTCAGGAACCTGGTACTAGTTCAAATCCATTGCCACCCAATGATTTGCATATCGAACGGCCCACTGCTGACCCCGCAATTCTCCCCCCCAAACGGACAGTTCAACGCATAACTCATAACACCTCTGCTCGTGCCACCCAAAACTACAATATTGTAGAATATTTGGCATAGGCACCATCAGCTATGTCTGTTCTCGAGGTATTGCAAACTTTCCCAGCACAAAGGAAAGCCTTTCTTTCGGCCATTGGTGGGATTGACCCATGGGATTCTACACTAGCTAATTTTGACATGGAGAAATCTAAACCTTACCTCTCACACCAACTTTCATTCCAGGTACAAGTTGTATTGAAAGGGATACCAATCCATTGTACTGTCATAGACGAAGGTGCTTCGACCTGCACTATGTCAACTACTTGCTGGCTCACTTTGGGTTCTCCCACTTTGTCTCCACCATCGAATCCCCTTAAAGCTTTCGATGGCCACATTTTCCTCCCAAAAGGTTACCTTGCTAGTTTTCCCATTTCCCTTAGTGGGAAAATGATAACGGTGGACATCGAAGTTGGAGATCGTCATCTCGACTATAATCTATTGTTGGGTCGCAGTTGGTCATACGCAATGACTACCATTGTTTCTTCAATTTTCCAACTCATCCTCTTTCCATTGGATGGGAAAATAGTCACAATGGAGTAGTTATCCTTTTGCACCCCTGATTATGCCACATTACCAAGTAGCACTGTACCCCTAATAGGAGGCGTTCCTGACTCGTATGTCAGTATTGGTACTGGTCTTCTGAAGGCATCTTCCCTGATGGGTTGCTTTCCTCTCCCGCCGCCTGAGGCTCCACATATGGTTGTAATGATATCTACCACTTTGGATAGCTCTATCGACCCATGGATCCTACCGATCCCTTCAGAACTTGATTCCTATGGAGATCAGATGCCGCTCTCACCAGCCGAGTTGGCTTATCAAGCCATCCAGATTACATCTAAACCCTCCAAAGCTATGGTTTCGACCAATGGTACAAACATTCTGCCCATCACGGTTCTTTCTAAGGATCTCCTCGATGAAGTCTTGTCTACGGATGAAGCTATTTGAGAGATCATGTCTTTAGAAGAATGACCTTGGGGAGAGTTATACCATCACGCTTTGATGTTTGATTCAGACGCGATAACTACTCAAATCCCATATTTTGACTCACCTGAGATCATCTCCTCTATGTACACGATTGTTCAAACTATCAATTCGGAAGGGAACTTGGGCAAGCTTTCTAAAACCTTGCTCATAGATATCTTGGTCAAAATAGGTATCGTGGAATATATTCAAATTGGAGCAGATTGCAATCATAAGGAAATTGCACACTTCACATCCATTTTTAAATAATTCTACGATGTGTTTGCTTGGTCTTACGATGAAATGCCTGGCATAGATCCATCTATCGTCAGGCATGAAATCAAGGTTTATGACAATGCCAAACCTATTCGGTAGCAATTCCGACCTATCCACCCATGCAAAGCGGCTACCATTAAGACTGAAGTCAAAAAAAATTTGAACGCTGGTTTTATCTATCCCGTTCCTTTGACAGAATGGGTTTCCAATCCGGTCCCCGTAGACAAAAAACAAGGCACCATCTGAGTTTGTGTTGATTATTGCGATTTGAACGCTTCCTGTCCCAAAGAAAATTATCCTACACCATTCATAGATCAGATCCTTTATGATTACGCTGGATGTGAGTCTTTTTCCTTTATCGATGGTTTCTTGGGATATAACCAGATTGCGATTAAAAAAAATGACCAACATAAAACCACCTTCATCTGTCCTTGCGGCACATTTGTGTATCGTGAACTCCCATGTCTGAAGAATGCGAGAATGCGAGAGAAAATTTTCAAAGGGCTATAGAATATGCCTTTCACGACATCAGGCATATAGTACAAGCTTACTTGGATGACCTTCCGGCTCATTCCAAGAAGCGATCCCATCACCTCGCACATATGAAACAAATCTTTGCTTGGTGTAGGTTCTACAATATACGTCTAAATCCACATAAGTGCATATTTTTTGTCGAGTCTGGATGCCTTCTAGGTTTTATTGTCTCTAAGCACGGGATTAGGGTTGATCCTGATAAGGTTAAGGCAATCATTGAATTACCCGCACCACAATCCATTCTACAACTCCAACGTTTGCAAGGGAAGGCAAACTTTTTACGTCGTTTCATAGTGAACTATGTCGAGATGACGAAAGGCTTTATGCGCTTATTAAAGAAGGGAACACTATATTCATGGGATGACCAAGCTCAACTGTCCTTTGATGTCTTGAAACGAGCACTCGTTTTTGCCCCACTTCTTAGTTCCCCCAATTATTCACGCGAATTTCTCCTCTACCTAGCAGCCTCACCATCCTCACTTGGCATGGTTCTAGTTCAAGTTCACGATGAGGATAGTGAACATGTGATATATTACTTGTCAAAAGGTCTCATCGGACCTGAACTACGATATTCCCATGGGGAAAAAATCTCTCTTGTGGTCGTCTTCATTGTCACCCGACTCCGACACTATATATTACTACGTCATAATACTGTTATTGCTTTGGAGAATCCCATGCGACACATTTTGTCTCGCCAAGTTATTGGAGGAAAATATTCCAAATGGATAATGATCCTCCAACAATTTGACTTGGTATTCACTTCTGCCAAAGCAAAAAAATCTCTTGTCTTTGTCGAATTACTGTCGGACCTTCCTAGAATCTACCTAGGAGATGTAGCTCATGATCCAATTCCTAATGAATCTGTCTTCTTAGTCGATTCTTCTGATCCTTGGTATGGAGACATTTTGGTCTACCTCCAAACTCAATGCTTCCACCCAACTCTCACGTCCGACGAACATCATCATATTCGCCACCAAGAAAAACACTACCTCGTACTCAATGATACTCTATATCATTGTGGTGTCGATACTATTCTTCGGAGTTGTCTCACTTTTGACGAAGCAGAATGCGTTTTAAATGACTATCACATGGGGACATGCGGCGGTCATATTTCCGACATAGATACTGCCCAGAAAATCTTGTGTGTAGGCTATTATTGGCCCACTTTGTTTAAAGATTGCATCACAGCAGTCCAGAAGTGTCATCCATGTCAAATTTTCATGAAGAAAATGCATGCTCACCCCACCCCTCTCCAGCCGGTTGTCTCCATTGGTACTTTCACTAAATGGGGAACAGACTTTGTTACATGCAACCCCACTTCGGTCAATGGACACAACTACATTGTCGTGGCAGTCAATTACTTTATGAAATGGGCAGAAGCCATTCCCACTTTTAGGGCCGATGGAGAAACCGCTGCTATGTTCCTGTTCAATCAAGTTATTTGTCATTTCAGTGTACCCCTTTCAATTGTCACAGATCATGGATCACATTTTCAAAACCATATGATGATGGAATTAACTTCCATGCTATGATTTCGATAAGATCATTCTTCATCCTACTATCCGCAAGCGAATGGTTAAGTCGAAGCCGTAAATGGCGTCCTCAAAACCATGATTCGTTGGTTAGTCAGCAATCATAAAACCACATGGCATCAGAATTTATATTCCATGTTATGGGCATACCGTACATCAGTCAAAACTGCCATAGGCTTCACACCATTCCAACTCGCATTCAACTTGGACGCGATACTTCCAATTGAGTGTGAGATTCCATCACTCAAGCTCGCTGTTGAACTCCTACCCAACACCACCGCCACAGAAGAGAACTTTCTCTTACTCAATCACTTGGATGAAACTCGTCGAGATGCCACACTGGTGCTCGAAGCTCACCAGCGCCAAGTTAAAGCTCAATATGACAAATCTGTCAAGCCTCGTTCTTTCTAAGAGGGTGATCTCATTCTACTCTACAATCAGAGACACAACCTCTTAGGGGCATGAACACTTCAACCATTATGGCTTAGTCCTTACATAGTCACCAAAGTCCTCTCAAACGGAGCTTATGAACTTCAGGACTATAACGGATTTCCACTTGCGGAGCCCCGCAATGGAATCTATCTGAAGAAGTACTTTGCCTAGTTCTCTACTAGTCATATTCTTTGTAATTTTATGTATATGAGTTTTGACTTTGTTTTCATGTCTCTGGATATTTTGGGTTTTTGAGTTTTTCTCATACACAATCTTTTTCTTTTTTTTACACAGATGCCTTCATCATCCTTATCATACGTTAGATATGCAGACGGTGCTAGTGGTCATACTAGGCACATTGCGTCAGTTGCTTCGGTCCTCTACACACTTGAGTCAGAACTCCTTGGTTCCTGGGGAATTTTCCTGGGAAATTGCACCAACATCATTGTTGAGTATATGTTGATGATCCAACTCCTCACAGAGGCTACCTCTCACGACATATCCAATATGGTGGTTAGGTTGGATTCCCAACTCATAGTTATGTAGTTAAGCAATCATTGTCGTGTCCGTAATCCTGTCTTGTTACGTTATTTCTTAAGGGTACGACTTTTAGAATGTCACTTTCAAACCATTGCGTTTGAGCACATTCCTAGAGAATTTAATGCATTATCTAATTCATTGGAAAATTATGTTTTAGATTGGCATTTTTCACACTTATTATAGAAAGAGTCATACATGAGTATATATTTTTTACTTCAGAAAATACATAAAAATTAAAAAACACATGAGATCAAAATCACCAAAATATGGATATATATATATATATATATATATATATATATATATATATATATATATATATATATATATGTATGTATGTATGTATGTATGTATGTATGTATGTATGTATGTATGTATGTATGTATGTTGTGTCCATTTTAGATTACATCAAAAAAATTCCCAAAACTCGAGTGTTTTACAAAAAATTTGCTTCGCTAAAGCCTCATTATGACATTTACACATCTTATCTACTCCTCCTCCAGAGCCTGCTGCTAAAAATAGCAGAAAAATTCTCTGTCTATCCTCCTCAGAGGCACCAAGGATCTCTCCAGCACACCCACTGTTAGTATGAATCCTTTGTCGAAGTGTACGAAAAAATACCACTTTAGCTACGCATAACTAATAGCCCTAACATCAAAAGTGGCTGCCAATATCTTCAGATCTGCAGTTAGTTGATCAAGACAAGAGTTGCAAAAACCAGAACTATGCATAGAAAGACATTAAGAAATAAAAAGAAGGGTTTGCTCCATATATCCAATAGACAAGACAAGAACAATTTTTGAAAGAATTTTTTGTATTAAGGGCACCTGGGAGGAAAACAAGAAGATGTTTCCAATTCTCCTCAATGGGATGGGTTCTTGGAAGTCCTCAGCACTTCAGATCTAGAATCTCTCTCTCTTGTTAGTGTAGAAAACCCAGACAAAGATAGAACTCAAAGGGAGCTCACACAACAAATAATGTAGAAATGTGACCAAGTGTATAGATCCAGAGTGATCTAATAGGCAACAAAAGGTGAAGAATGGTAGGAAAAACCTTCCTATTTATAACAAAATATTGGGTCATTCTAGATCTTGGTGCATGATTAAAATAATGTTAACCAAATCTAGATCCACCTTTTATGGAATATTTTATTATATTTGTTGGAGGGAAAAAGTATTTGACTTGGGTCAAATCCCTTTATTTGTCAATAATAAATAAATAAATGATTTATTTATCTTTTAAGGAAGTGGTTGAAGGATAATCAAATAAATAATGATTTATTTAATTATTTGTGGATGATTTGGTCATATTTAACAAGGAATATTATCTAAATAAGATTTAAATAATTATTCCTAGAAAATAATAAGATAAATAAAGGTTTATCTAATTAATTTCTTTGTTTTGGGTTAAACATGAAAAGGAATAATAATTAAATTATGGTTTAATTAATTATTCCATGAGGAAAATCAAACAAAATAGGTTTGTTTAATATTTCCTTTGGGGTTTCCTGTTTAGGCCATAAACAACCTAATAAATGTGGTTTATTAAGTTATTTTACATCGTGAAACCAATTTTACTTAGGGTAAAATTGGTCTTACATGGTGTACTTGGGTCCATCTAATGATAAGAGGTTAGATGACCAAAAAATGGTGTAACACCCACGGTATGTCACTGTAAACGGATCAAGATCTCTCTCATGGGCAGAGGCGACACACCCATACTTAAACCCTCTAGGTTTCTCGTAAGATCCTGCAAAATCTTTGTGTCATCACCCTCTTTGATGGCGTCTGCAAGCACCACTGCTGCACCAGCCCTAGGTAGCTGCATTCCTCGCCTTGCATAGTGAGGGACTCTGACAGGACGACAGGTGCCACATCTGTGTCAAGCAACAAAGCTTCATGTCAACATAAATTTTCACCCGTTAAACAAAAAAATTACATAAACATTCAAAAGATACTAAAAAATACTTCAAGACTACATTGATCATGCTCTTTCTTACCATCTAAACCCCACAGAGTGCCCGAGGGAAATACCAACTCTGGATCACCTGTATATTTCATCCCTGCATAGGGATAATCTTCAATCATGATGATCTAGTCTTCAAGCCACTTGAATAATCCCTCATCAAAACAGTGATGGATTGGACCCTCTCCAGTCTGCGGAATCAAAGCGGCCCAGTGAGCCTGTCTTGGCTCCCACGGGCCCAATGGATCTGTGACCATTCTTAGCCTCATGGTTGAAACCTGCTCTAGTATGAATGAGACAATCAATGTACCACACCTAAAATCTCTTTGGGTCTGAGTCTTACATGCTATCAACTTTGCACGAACTCAACGGACAACCCCTTCACACCAGTCAAAAACCAGGGGCTACATACAATCCAGTGATAAAAACACCTGGGCCTTGGTGGACACATGCTAACTCTTCGCACTAGCCAAGCAAACTATCATCCATAGTAAAGACCTCAGCAGTCTCAATGCCACCTGTGCAATAGGCACCTAGTTACTCACTACCACAATATTGTTTATGCAGTGCGTATGGAGAAAATCGGTAGTGGTACGGGGATCAACCCTGGATCATGTCCGATTGGGCCTTGGCCCTCAGCATGATAGGCCAGCCAAAAAATAGATATCGTCTTTCACAATCGAGATTTCATTACCCCTGATATGAAAGAAATGTTGGTGGTCATCCCATTGCTGAATTATCCATCTTAGAAGGTCCTCCTATCCCCTCATCAGCTCTAAATGAACATACTTTATCAATCCGCATCTACAGATAACTAGCAAGGTAGCTACATCAGTAACCATTTCATGTTCTTCCCGCTCATGCTACCTCTTGCGCCAAATACTCATGGTAAATAGCTTTATACCTACACAAGCAACCATTTCACTGGATTAGTTTTTGCCTGGAACATTTTAAGATGCTAAAAAATGAGTTTCTAAAACATCTTTCCCAGCTAACGTAGGCTATAGTGGCCAACAGTGCATGCTAACACGTTGTTTCTTCACGAGAAAAGCGTTTAACGTAGGCACAACACTCATCACCCGCGTTAGCCGCTTAAATTTTTTAGGGCCTGCTAAAATTGATACTTTAAACCAGAAAAAAAGGCTTAAAAAGAAAATGAAATGAAAAATAAAGGTTCATGATTTTACCTGGATCTCGCGGAATGAAAAACCGTCACTCGGATTGTCCACAATCGATAGCTAAAGTTTCACCACTTTTTTCTCCGGAGCTCTATCACAGCACTCAACAGAGTGAAAATGAAGGCCTGCGGCCTTCTTATAGCCATTCTAGAGGTCAGACTCACTCAAATAGTTTGATACAAAGAGATAAATTCATGCTACATTTTGTCGCAATTATTGGTTTTTATATGTTACCGATGCTTTGTTGAGTTTTAAAACTTTATGTGTAGATTTGATCATGTTTGACCCAATTTCGAGCTTTCTTTTTAGGGACTTTTTCTAGCTCGTAAAACTAAAAAAACCTCGAGTTGCCTTTGTTGGGCTCGTTAAACTACCATGATACATACATATGAGCCATTCTTTTCATCTTTTTCAAAGCTCTTTAAATAGAAAAAGTAACCGAGTTTTTTTCCGCGTGACTCGTTAAAATTTCACGGAAAACATCGAGTTTTTCCTTGTTGGACTTGTTAAAATTTCACAAAGAAAATTGAGTGTACTCCTTCTCCTCGTACTCATAACAAACTAAGGTAGATGTCCATCGAACATAGCTTTCTCAATGTTCCGGATTCAATGGACTAACTCACATGAAATTTACTGTTTAGGGCTTATTATTCTCCCTTCGTCGTGACCAATTATAAAACATGACAAAGGTATCCCCTGGATTTTTCTTTTGCAATGTTTTTCAGACTCTCTAAATATGAAAAAAACCACCAAGTTTACCCGTGTGGACTCGTTAAACTTAATCAGACGGGGAAAAAATTTGGACATCATGGATACTTCTTCTGTTACATTTTCTAAAGGTCGATTTGGTAGCACAAAATCTTTAACATGGCACTTCTCAGAAAACCCTTTCGCATTTAGCCAAACCCTACCATCTATGAGTTTAGCCTTTGTCTCCCAATGTTCCTACATTGGTGAATCCTAACACTCTTTTGTGTTCACTAACCCTGAGCTGCCTAGTACCCTGTTAGAGTGCCTTCTATTTTTCAAGAGGATCCTGCTATCTACTGCTCCTTGTATCAACCAAAGTCATCATATGTTAGAAATTATTTGTCGTTAGTTATTCCCATTTGCTCTTGATTATTTCCATCAGTACAAAATAATTTTTTCCCATTTCATGTCAATTGATGTAGGACACCTCAATGCCTACCCTTTGACAAATCTCTTCCTATCGACTTCAACATATTATCTAGGAAGTTGATCCAGAAAAACGTCACTACCCGGATACTTGCAGAAATGAGTGGTAGGTCATCTTGTGTTTGATTAGGGGTTATCATTATTGGCTCCCAATCAAATGATTCTACGAGTGTTCGACATCAAATCCTTTATTCACATTCACTGGATTGTATTGTGCATCTTGTGGACCATTATCATTATCGGTGGTCGCCCTCGTGTCCGTTAACAGCTTTTTTTTTTTCACTGGTAATCAGACAATTTCCTGCATGTTCGACTACGACTCATTTATTCACATGTATGGGAATATGAAGTTTACTAAAGCGGCGACCAAGACCTTGGGTCGAGGGTTACACCATTACAGTTGTGTTTCCTCCCCCAAGTTGCGATATTTTTTTTTGGAGACAGGTTTTCAGTTTGATCTTGTTATGACAGACACCTTCACATTATACTTATCAATGGACATGTTTTTCATATCTCTGTTCTAGAGAAATCATGTTGATTAGCTACTGAGCATGGGAATGCCCGACTCAAGATAGATACTATATTTTTTGACATATGTTGTTGTTTTAGGTTTTCCTTAGTCCTCCAATTCCTCTTATTCTGCTACACTTGTTATAAATTATTTCAGCCATCGTCTTCATCTCTGACCTCACACTTTAGGGGGTATCTATTACAAGAAAAATGACCTCCTCATCAGGTTAGAGGAGAAGGTAACATGGAAGGAAGAAAATGACCTAGACAAGACCCAATTCTGCGAAGGTAACGCACCCCAAAAGTAGCTCAACAGTGTTATAACACACTTGAGACATGTAAAGGGGGCGTTAGTACCTAGGCGTTATCCGTGTTTGAGTGTGAAAAGGGAAAAGATCTTGCAGAAAAGTGATTGGCACTTCCAGATTTTTCTCACAAAGGACTAGTACAAAATAGAAACTAAAAGGCACAAACCTTTTATTAGGCCTTGCCAAATACAACTGGACTCCTAAAGGAGGAAAAAGCATTGAAGGACATGGAATCATCTTGATCTTTCCCATTAAAAATAGGTTGAATAGTTTGGCAATGTTTGCCCTCTCCATCTTCTATAAAATGGAGTTGTAGGCTCTTGGTATCAGTTCGAAGAATTGAATATATGTAGAACAGATTTTCATTGTTGTAGTGTGAGGTTTGAAGATCGGCGAAGTTCATTGAGAGCTTTCTGCCTTGAGCATCATCACACTCCAAAATAGGGAAAGAAGGAGAGGAATTGGGAGACTGAGGAGGGCTTGGTGCAACGAATGGTTGTAATATTCCTTTTTATAAATCAATAGAACTATATCTATTTTTTCCATTCGATGCATCAATGTCACAATTATTTTTCAATTGTCTATGTAGCATGATATGAATGGCTTAGATCTGTATTGTTTCATGTTTCTTATATGCTAGTTTAATCAATAACAAACTATATTGTTGGAGAGATTACACAGGTGCTTTGATAGATTGTAGGATCTGGATTTGGAATCGGTGAAGAAATATCCCTACTTCACTGCTCGTCGTTCTCCATAGGATCCGCTATCGATAAAGAGGTAATCTCTCCATCTTACTTTGTTGATTATAGAATTTAACATGAACATGTATGCAACTTCTTTGTGAAATTTACAGCTAATCTGACTGTCTGCCTTAGGCACCGGAAAGCCCTGAGAGGGATATTTAGTAACCACCACCCAATAATATTACCCTATAGCACTTCAACCCCTAGTCATGCAGCTACCCTGGTAAAATGTCCCCAAAAATATCCATTTGATGTGTTGAGACTATCTTGGGTGGATATTTATGCATGCCTCAGATCAATTGATGCTTGGGAACACTTTTCAAAGATCCAAGAGTTCCTCCAACAGGTGCAAGTGCTCCTTCTTCTACTGGTGGTGGTCGTAGTTGATCTCCTCCTGATGCACCAGCACTGGCATCTCCCTTCTTCTCCTCATACACTTCCTCTTCTCCTTCAGTGTTGGATAATGCATCAATGTAATGTGCCTAGGAGTTTATTCTATCAAACCTCTCCACCAATCTTCGAGTGAACTTGGCATACGCAGTCACTCCTGCATGAACCAATCCATGGAACCACTAGTCATGTGCCTCAACTTCAAGGTGTAGCACTGCTATCTTGATCAACTCTGCTTTCGCTACTTGGTGCAGCTCGAAATATATATCTAACTTCTCAACCCAAGAATTTTGTGTAATCTTGGATGACCCATTGAATATAAGTAGAAAGAATATACCTGAGGTACGATGCTTACCCTCCATGTACCCTCCTCTTTTATTGTTGTTGTGGGGTCTCCGGTTGTCTTTGATATGGAAAAATGCTAGGAAAGTTAGATTATCTCTGAAATCCTGGGTCTGAGATCAATATTCCACAAGATAGTCACTAAGATTCTCCTAATATTAATGTCCTCCAGCTCCATTTCCTACAGCTAGGAAGGTGGGCATAGTAGGGCATTGTGAGACTTGTTGCACCGCCAGTTGCTCATACCACCAATGTGGAGTACTCGAATTCTCTCCATACTATGACCCTCGTGGGGTTTCCCTTTTCCTTTCTACTCTCATCTCTTTGATCTCTCTAGCAAGATCCTGCATATATTTGAGAAGGAGTTTGGGAAACTCTCTCTCACCAAATTCTCCTACCATTGGAGACTTTCCACTATCTGTTGCCTCTGGAATGTGGTCTTCAAGTTCTCCTAAAAACATGCTCACATTAGTGAAACCATCATAATACAACAATTCTCATACCTCTGATGATATGCAGTGCAGCGTAGATACTTCATGTAGTCAATTCTTCTAGTTCTTCAGTTCTTAATATACATCTTTGAAGTAGGAATTGTCTTTTTCCCAGTTAATTCTTCCATTAGTTGTTGGGTTTATCTAATCATCATCTGCGTGCACCAGCTATGTATATCTTGCACCTTCTACATGATATAGAGGAACTACAACTCTCGTTCCATTTTTCTCAAATACCATACTTCTACACTTAAGATTTATGATGCCATCCATATCAATACCCCAATCCAAGCCCAATAGCGTAGGATAAGGATCAGTATCATCCATATTTTTTATGACCTCAAAATGTGCAACCACCTTAACTCCTTCAATATCTACTACAACTGGTGACAGTCTTCCTAATGGAATGATTTTATGTTGATTCACCATGTGCAACTAAATAGTAGACCACTCCAACTTGGGCTCTCCCATGTACTGCCAAGTTTTCTTAGGTAACACATTGTTGGAGCAGGGTCCCTCTGAGGCACAAGTTCGAAAGATATTTTTTCTATGTGTCCGCTGCGCAAATGAAATTAAAGTGATTTTTTCCCAAATTTTGGATGTAATTGAGCTTAAATGTAAGCTGTGGGCCTCAAATCATGGTTTGAGACCATATTTGATTAGATTTGGATCAAGGACCCAAGTGATAGCTCAAAATTCAAAGTGTTCAAAAGAGGGAGTTAGAGCATTCAAGAAGGGGAAGTCTTGACTACCTTAAAGTTGGGCTCAACGACACTAAGCCAAGCAAGGCAAAGTGTATGAAGGATGGAATAGTGAGGGTGATGTACTCTCATCTACTGAACAGATTAGGTACTTAGTCTTTTGGGGTGAAAAAGATCACTAATGGGGAGGTGTGATCAGATTTGGATCAAGGACCTAAGTGATAGCTCAAAATTCAAAGTGTTATAAAGAGTGTCAAACCTGAGCGATCGAATATATATCGTCTTCTTAATTCCTGCGCTGTGAACGGTTCAAAAAACCGACACCGTATGAAAAATTTATCGCGATTTGAAAAGTCTAGTAAACTGCAATTTTTGGCTTTTGACCAAGTTTGACTGGGTATTTGCAAAGTAAAAAAAAACAGAGAATATTCCAGGGAATATTCTTGGAATATTCCTCGAAATAGTCCCCAAAATATTCCTTCTGGATGAATTAGAGGCTGACAAGTGTGCATGAATTATTGATCGATTGCTTTGATTGGCCAATGGGAGGCTTCCACGTGGCAGGCCTGGAGGCCGCCACATGGCCCAGTAAATTTGTTAAAATCTGGGTGGGTCCCCAGGGCTCGACCCTGAGACCTCCTGTACACCACGCAGGCATCTTAACCAACTCTACTACCTATGTTTCTTAACATTATAGAATGACAGGTTTGTTTTATGGTTTGGCACATCGGAGTTTGGGGGTTGGAGGGGGCTATCCCCGAGGGCCAGCCCCCTCCCCATATGGCCACGACCCCAAGTTCGAGGGCTAAACCCTAAATATCATCGTTCCAGAGTTTGCGCGGTCACATGGCAGCACTCCTCATTTAAGGCAAAGGTTTCAAAACAGTTTGTTGACCGTAGGTTTTTGGGTGACATGTGATCAACCGCATACCCAGAAATTAAACGCGTAGTTAGTGCTGGAGGAAAAATTGGAAGCACCAATTTTTTTTGGATTTGTGCCTATTCTAACTGCAGATAAGTGCAGTTCCTCCACATCTAGTGGAGCTTTTTAGGGGTCACTGGAAAAAGTTGGTTTAGGCTCTGTCTTGAGCTAGATTTGACCATTTGGAGAGTGTGAATAGTCAATTTTGAATATCCTAGACATACCAGACTCATTGGTGAGGGTTTTAGGGCCATCAGAGGAATTTTGAGTAGGAGTTTTCTTCAAATAAGTTCTAGGGGCCACTAGGGCCACTAGTGGCCAGCAACAATTTGAGGCCTAGCTAGGGCAGCTAGAGGCCTTTCTCAATAATCCAATAATCAATTTTGGATGTTTCAGAAATTATGGAAATAATGGTTTGGTTTTCAAAGCCTATAAAGGAATTTTGAGGGCCGATATTCTTCAGATAATTTCCAGGGGCCACCAAGGCCACCAAGTGCCAGCAGGAGAATGAGGCCATAGTCGAAAGAAGCTAGTATCTATTCTGAGAAAACCAATAGTCTCTTTAAACTATTTGAAGCCTTATGAATCCATTGGAGGGAGTTTTAGAAGCTTTTGAGGAATTCTAAAGGCCGAGATGCTTCAGAGAAGTTTTCAGTGACCCTAGAGTGAGGGGGTGCCACCAGGTGTTGGAGGCGTAACCGGAGCGGTCGAAGGCCAATTTGTGTAAGTGAATGGTCTATTATGACTATTTTTGACATTATGAATCCATTGAAGGGATTTGGAGAGTCATTGGGAGACTTTTGAAGGTTAAGAAGCCACAGAGAATTTTCAGGTAGCCTAAGGCCAACAGTGGATGGAGGCCTATATTGGGGATGATGCAGAGCTCATTTGAGCAAATGACTAGTCTATTTTTGAGGTATGATACATGCTAGAGATAGTAGGTGAGGTTTTAGGGACAAAATATTATTTCTTAAGCTCTTAGTGCCACAATGAAGCTAAGGGAAGCTTAAGGCACCGACAACATAAATCAAGTCTAAGGGGACCTAGTTCTATCTTCATAAGTGATGACAACCATTCCAGGGGTATGAGATATTCTAAACCCAATGGTACAACCCAAATAACCATTTTAGTTTATTTTTTAACTTGTAAAAGAAACTTCACATCATAATCCAAAAGAGCCAAGTCAGTTGACAAAGGCTCAAGGAGACGTAGCCCACGATATTCGAGTGAACTCCTACATTAAATTTGTTGTTATTTGTTGATGGTTATTATCTGCACCTTATGGTTGTTTCACATGCTTAATATCAGCAAAAAAAAATGTTCTTAAAGAGCTTAAACAACTAAAAAAATACACATGTTTCAAGTATTCATTTTCGCACAGTCATGTATAAGTAAGATATTTTATTTGTTTAATTGGGTGGGAGGTTCTTGCGCATAATAATTTCAAGTTATCCACCCATTTTCAGATCAAGTTTGTATCAGAACACTAGGTTTCTTGTTTGACTTGAAAGGTGTTTGAATTTTACTGTTTGAAAATTGATTTTTTCTTACAAGTTTAAGTTTGCTAGGGGTGAAGGGAAAGCTACTGTTAGCTAAGTCCAGAAGAGGACAAGAAGGAAGAAGGTCTCAAGGCATCTTACTTACCCAAAGGACCTCAAGGAAACACTTGAAGCACAAGAGGGTTTGTTTGCAAAAGAATTCTTGAAGAAGAGCTTGACTCTACAGCCATTTTGTTCAGGAGCTTTGATAATTGTTTTTGAAATATTTGTGACTTTTTTTTGAAGTTCTTTAGTTCATTTTCATATTATGACAACTTCCTCAAGTGAGGTTTCAAAATCCTCCTCCTTAAAAATATTCTTCGATGAAGAAATGAAGTGAGACTTATACATCCTGAAGGATAGGGTAAAAATTATGTTTGAAGACAGAATGGAAAGAACTAGACTTCATGAGCAATTGGTTTCTATGAAGCAAGAGAAGGAAGGACTTCTTCAAAGAATGCATGACATGGATATGTAGCTCCATCAAACCCAAGAGGCCTTAACCAAACACATCCTTGAAGCAGAGGTGAATCACACAAATTTGTCTTCAATTTCTTCTTCAGAAAGATGTGTAGATTCATTTGAAAAGCACACTAGAGGTATAGGGTCCGAGTTGATGTTAAAAATGGGCTATGAAGGCGAGGGTTTAGGAAAACATGCACAAGGCATGATTGATCCTATTCTGGTTGAGGAAAGACCTAAGAATTTTGGTCTAGGTGATGTTCGACCTTATGGCGAAAACTCTACAACCATGAACTTTTGTTCCAAGTTCTAAATCACAAACATGTCAAGTTTCTTTTCAATTTGATTACCATTGTTTGAAGCCTATGTTGCAACAAGATGTATGTAGACTTGCAGCTGATGGTGAGCATGAGAGTTCGGAAAACTATCAAGACAGGAACACTGATGTTGGTCTTCAAAATAAAGTTGGAACCTCTACAAGTTCATATCTCCATGAAGGTAAAAAAGATGGACATGCAAAGAAACATTTGAGGTATAATTCTTCCCATATTCAAGTTGATTATGTTTCTGTTAAGCATGGTAAATATGCATGCTTGAATGGAAGAAAGAGTTGTTGTTCCTATTGTGGTCTATGTAACCATTATGTTTCGAGAGGCTCGAAGAGGTTGAAGGCATACAGGAAATAGTTTAGGCAAAGGAAATTTTCTCAGAAGGTGAAAAATACTTGCACACATTGCCATAAGAGGGACATTTTTTTTTCCCAATGTTGGACATTGCATCCAACTAATCATCCCAAGAATTTGCAGCAAGAGGTTAAAAAGATTGGAGAAAATGGAACCAAATATTCCATCATTGATATGAGAACAGATGTTTCACATGAAGAAGATTTTCCGCAGCAAAAATCGCCATGGAAGTGGCTTGGTAAGAATTGGTTTGACTTTTTAATTGAGTAAGACATACATTCATTTGTAGATATCAAAATTTCTGTTATGTATTCATTTCTGTTGGAAAATTACGTTTGTTTGAGCCACCATGGATCGATGATCAAGGAAATTATGTTCATCTACCTTCTATAAATTTCTCGCCGGAAATTTCTGGGTGAGTTCAAGGAAGACAATTCTTGATAGGAGGACAAGATAATCTAAGAAGGGGAAGTGTTGACTACCTTCAAGTTGGCTCAAAGACATTAAGCCAAGCAAGGAAAAGTGTATGAAGGTTGGAAAAGTGAGGGTGTTGTAATATCAATTACTTAACAGATCAGGTAATTAGTCTTTTTGTGTCCAAAATATTCCCAATGTGGAGGTTTTATCAAATTTGGATCAAGGACCTAAATGATAGCTAAAAATTCAAAGTGTTCAAAATAGTGTCAAACCTGAGCGACTAGATAGATCTCATCTTCCTGATTCTAGTGCCGTGAATGGTTTGAACACCTAGCACTATATGATGAAGTTATCAAGATTTGAAAAGTCCAGTAAACTGCAATTTTTGGCTTTGGACCAAGTTTGACTGGTTATTTGAAAAGTAAAGAAAAAGACAATATTCTCGCGAATATTCCTCGACTATTCCTGGAATATTCCCTGACATATTCCTTCTAGACGAATTATAGGATGACAAGTGTCCATGAAATATTGGTCGATTGGCTTGATTGGCCAATGGGAGGTCACCATGTGGCAGGCCCAGAGGCTGCCACGTGGCCCAGGAAATTTGTTCAAAATTTTATTGGGTCCCCAAGGCTCAACCTTGATACCTCCTGCACAGCACGTGGGAATCTTAACTAACTCTGCTACTAGTGTTTCTTAACACTATATCCTGGCGGGTTTGTTTTATGGTTTGGTGCATCAGATTTTGAGGGTTGGAGGGGGTTAGCCCACTCCCCATATGGCCATGACCCCAATTCCAAGGGATAAACCCTAACTGTTAGCATTATGAAGTTTACACGGTCACATGGCAGCACTCCACATTTAATGTGATGGTTTCAAAAAAGTTTGTTGACAATGGGTTTTTGGGTGACATGTGCCCAACCGCATACCCAGAAATTAAATGCGTAGTTAGTGCTAGTAGAAAAATTGGAAGCGCCACCAAATTTTCAGATTTTTTCCTATTCTAACTACAGATAAGTGCAGTTCCTCCACATTTAGTGGACCTTTTTAGGGGTGACTGGAAAAATTTGGTTTAGGCTCTATCTTGAGGTAGATTCGACCATTCAGAGAGTGTGAATAGTAAATTTCAACTATCTTAGACATTCCAGACTCATTGGTGAGGGTTTCAGATCCATCAGAGGAATTTTGAGCAGGATTTTTCTACAAAGAAATTCTAGGGGCCACGAGGGTCACCAGGGTCCATCAGCAGTTTGAGGCCTAGCCATGGCAGCTAGAGGCATTTCTCAGTAATCCAATAGTCAATTTTAGATTTTTCAAACATTTTGGAACTAATGGTGTGTTTTTAAGAGCCCATAGAGGACCTTTGAAGGCCGATATGCTTCAGATAATTTCCAGGGGCCACTAGGGCCACCAAGTGCCAACAGGAGAATGAGACCTATCTAGAGCAGCTAGTATCCATTCTCAGCAAACCAATAGTCTATTTCAACTATTTTGATCCTTATGAATCCACTGGAGGGATTTACAGAATCATTTGAGAAATTTTCAAGGACGATATGCTTCTGATAATTTTTCAGTGACCCTAGAGCGAGGGGTGACACTAGGTGTTGAAGGAATAACCAGAGTAGTTGGAGGCCAATTTATGAAAGTGAATCATCTATTATGACTATTGTTGACATTTTGAACCCATTAAAGGGATTTACAGAGCCATTGGGAGACTTATGAAGTTCGAAAATCCACCTAGAAGTTTCAAGAAGCCTAGGGCCAATAGTGGATGGAGACCTAGATTGAGGATGAAGAGCTCATTTGAGAAAATGATAAGTCTATTTTGGAGGTATGATATATGCTGGAGATAGTAGGTGAGGTTTCAGGGAAAAAAAATTATTTCTTAAGGCCTTAGTGCCATAGTGAAGCTCAGAGAAGCTTAAGGCATCGACAACATAAATCAAGTCTAAGGGGACCTAGTTCTATCTTCAGAAGTGATGACAGCCATTCCAGGGGTATGATGATATTGTAAACCCAATGTTATAGCCCAAATGAAAATTGGAGTTGAGTCATTATCTTGTAAAATAAATTTCACATCATAATCACAAAGAGCCACGTCAGTTGACAAAGGCTCAAGGAGACGTAGCTCATTATATTTGAGTTAACTCCTATATTAAATTTGTTGTTATGTGTTGATGATTATTTTTTGCACTTTATGGTTGTTACACACGCTTAATATCAACAAAAATTAATGTTCTTAAAGAACTTAAACAATTAAAAAACATACACATGTTTCAAGTATAAAATTCCACGCAGTCATGTATAAGCAAGATCTTTTATTTTTTTAACTGAGTGGGAGGTGCTTGCACTTAAGGATTCCAAGTTATCCACCCATTTTCAGATCAATAGTATCAGCACGCTAAGCGTATTATAAATAGATAGACTTTGTCTAAGCTAAGTAGTTCTAAGTTAGTTGTTGAGATATTGATGTTCTAATAGTAATTGCGTCTCTAAGGGTTTTTGGGTTGGGTGAAAGGATCCTGCTCACTGTGTGCATGGAGAATTAGTCTTGGTTATGTGCGGATGCCACTGGCTATGTGCATAGAAGGGTTTTGTAAGGGTTTTTGAAATATAGTGGATGTATTGATGGATCTGAAAGATAATAGAAAGGACAGTTTTGGTGAAGCTCTTTGGGTTATGCGTTTATATTTATTGTTTATGCTCTGATGAGATCACATTGTCTCTTTATTTA
This sequence comes from Pinus albicaulis, assembly GCA_034641835.2. Taxonomy (NCBI): domain Eukaryota; kingdom Viridiplantae; phylum Streptophyta; class Pinopsida; order Pinales; family Pinaceae; genus Pinus; species Pinus albicaulis. The sequence goes on from CM076582.1 coordinate 925,671,938, forward strand.
TTTATGAATTTTCGAAGCTATCTCATATTTTTATGCATGATTATTAATATTTTGATTTCTTAGCTTGATTAAGATATATATATTTGGTTATAATCTGTTTTCTGTGCCAGAGTGAACAATATTTCTATGTTATTTTTTTGATAATTTCACATTCTCTGCATTTATGTTATAAATTGTTGCATGCATCTGTATAAGTTCACTTAGGGTTTTACTCAGGACCACTTCATTAAATTATCTCTCATGGTGCAGAAACCTGGCTCTAGCACCCCCCCATACTGCTTCGGGTGAGACTTTGGTCTCCGCAAGCATATGATTTCCAAAAGGACTAGTAGTTGGAAGGTTTGTTGGTTCATCCATAAACTCTGAAATTGGGTCAAGACCCCTCAAGTCAACAAATGGTTCCTTTTTTTTGACCGAGATCATCATTTTGAGGGAGATTTTATGTCATGGAATCCCTCGCGTAATGAATTACAAGACTCGTTGCATAGAAAGATCCTTGAATTTGCGTTGCAGGAAAATAGAAGCACTAAATTATTTGATGAACAGTGGGTACAAAAGTATATTTCTACTGAAGTGCATGAAATTTTCTTTTGTTCCTTTGCGCATGAACTAAAAGAGTGTTTGTCATGCTTAGCTAAATTCTATCACTTCATAAACGATGAGGTAGTCATTGTGTAGACTTCTGAATTGATCCAACAAGTAGAGAAGTTTGATAATAAGATCACCTACGAGGTATATCACTGGATCGATCGCCTCTTGGGAGAATTTGTGACTAAATTTTTTGTTGACCAGTTTGTATCATATTCTGAAGTAGAAAGAAGTTTTTTCAAATGCCCTATAGGTATGTTCATGTGCTCATTAAAATTATTGTTCAAGATGCTATTGTGTGGACGGGGTTGTCTGTGTGAACATACAGCTTGAATGCATCAAATAGGTTCAGTTACGCGTAGTGGAAGAATTTACCACGAAGACTCTGAAAAAGTCTTGTATAGCCCTATGAAGCCTAGATATGATAGCGAACCTGAACTAGAAACTGACTCTAAAGAAGAAATATCGTCATATCATAAGCCCTTGAATCTGTTTCCCACTCCATCCACTTCACTTCTGAGCTCACATAAAAAATCACCTACCTCACCATGCAGTCCATCTACACCTCCACCTCCACCTCCCCCTGATGTAGATATGGTTGCATCCATGAAGTTACCTAGTTCCAAAGGAATTGGAAATGAGGACATTGATCACTTCTGGTTTGCGACTAAGGTAGTATGGATGGCTCAACAAGTGAAAAATATTGATATTATAAAAGTGTAGGTGGCTACTACATTTCAAGATCATGCGCTAGACTAGTACATTACGTATACACAAGAAAAACCTAAGGCTACCTTAGAAGAAATTAAAGCATCCCTAAAAGAGTAGTTTAAGAAACCTAAGTCATACACGCAACTAGTGACCGAAATGAAGGATATCCAGCAATATCCTAATGAATATTTATGTGAGGTTGATCAAAGGTTGAAGTGAACCATCTGAGATGGTGGATTTGTGATTAATGACACTCAACATAACGAATGGTTCATTGTTATGTTGCTTCCGCATCTGCACCGACAATTAGGTCGACAAACTATTGCTACACAAGATGAGGGTGTAGAAGTTGCAATGAAACTGGAAGCTACCCCAACGCCTATTTCACTGGGAACTGAAAATATTTAGAGTCAGCTGGAAGCAATGCATCTGTAAATTCAAGTTCTGTGCAAGGACAAAAGCAAGGAGGTCTACGCAGAGGTATCCTGTATAAAATGAAAAGCTTTTGGGCATCATAAAGATGATTGTCCTATTTTAAACAAATGTCTGAATTATGGCGGTTCTAGTCCATTGAAGAATCATGTATGGTGTACTATCTGTCAAATTTTTGTCCCACATGACATAGATTCTTGCCCAAGGATTGGAAAATATCATCCTGACTTGAAGCAGTTATTTTTCAAGTTTTTTTCATCATTATGGAATGATTAGCAGTATTCTCGGACCTATGATATGATATTGGATAAAGAAGAGATGTATATAATGCAGGTTGAGCCTACATCACGATCATCCCCTTCTAGGCACGAAGGTTTCCAAGACAGAGGAAGAGGCGGAGGAGGTGGATCAGCTGGTCAAGGAAGAGGGCAAGTGATTTTCTATAACTGTGGTGTTGTTTTTCATTATGCGCACGACTGATTGAACCTACCGTGACAGTATTGGAGGTACTGTAGACAATTTGAGCATGTTATAGGAAATTTTCCTATTTTTATTGCTAAAATTCAGAAAAGAAAACCCTAACACAAAATCTTCAGATGGTTGGTGCAGAACCTCGGGAAGAAGATCCTTGTGTGAACGCAGTTACCAGGAATGGAGTAGCTACCAATGAAGATAAGGGAAATAAACTTGGCACTAATGTATGGATCTCAAAAACACCTAAAAACAAATAAGTATTTAACCTTCAACATGCAAAAGAAACCTTTATAGAAGAAAGGAAATACTTTGAAGAGGGAGGTGCATCAAAAAGTGGTAGAACACTACAGGAAGCTAAATGAGAAGAAGAAATTAAGCCACTTTTACAAGCATGCATAAATTTGATTCATAACAAGAAGACTATTGAAAATTTGCAGGAATTGATAGATAATTGCACAGATAAATAACAACCCATGGTAGAATAATGAGCAATCAACAAAATCTATAAAAACAAGAAGAGAAATGGTAAAGAGATGTGTATTACTGCGCAAATTGGTGCTTATGAAATGAACCAAGTCATTCTAGATTTAGGATCAGATTCTAATGTTTTACCAAAACAAACATGATAGCGCATGCAAGAGCCAAAGATGGAATGGTCTACTATCCAACTACGCATGGCTAATCAACAGAATATCATTCCTTTGGAAAGGTTTTCAAAACTTGTGGTCAATATAGAAGGTGTTAAGGTGTTGGCAGACTTTGAAATCATACAGATTATAGATGATATTGATCCCTATCCTACGCTGCTAGGATTGGATTGGGCCATTGACACGAATGGTTCTATCAATCTGAAGAGAAGGAGAATGGAATTTGAGAACAATGGCGTTAGGGTAATCATTCCTCTGAACCCTCCAGAAGGCCAAAGGTATAGTGAACTAGTGCGCGTTAAGGATGATATTGATCAACTCTATAAACTAAATTTGCACGAGGAAGACTGGATTAATGCAAAAACAGATGGGAATATTAAATGGGAGAAAGATAGTTCTTGTTTCTCAGATTCTGATGAAGAACTAGAGAATTCGCAGAATCGACTGCATGAGGTGTCTGCGCTGCGCTGTAATCGTGTGACTCGTGATCTACATTGTATAACCTTTGAGATACGTGATTTACCACATTATGATGGCTTAACTGATGTAAACATGTTCCTAGGATATTTAGAAAGATCTGTGTCTATAGAACAGATATTCCATGCTTTGAATCTTGGATTGCGCGCTACTCCAACAAGATGGTGGGAAGCACATAAGGAGAATGTAATACTCCAAAATAGGAAAAGAAGTAATACAGGAAATAAAAATGGAAATAGAAGTGAATAAAATTACATAAACATAGGATACCAATACAAAGCCATTATATTATTAATATCATCAGAAAATCAACACAAAATAGTGAGGCATAAATCATATGATATGAGCAAGCAAGCCTCCCATAAACAAACACTCTCAAAAGTGAGATGCTCCTACAATACAAAATGCCGGAGAGCTGCTACAACGCAGTCCTAATGAGAATAACTACTCCTAAAATCATCCAATGATATATAAAAACCGATAAATGCCTCAATATATGCTAGACATAAAGATCAAGGCTCTATATCAATTTTCCAAGGCAACCCAAAAGGGTTTCCGGAAGTACATCAAAAATACAATGGTGAACTGCAACCCTAGGGATGAAGATTCACTGCAGAAAAATAGATGGGAAGATATGGCTGAAGCTAATGTATAAATATATGGCTCTCCTCCAGTAGACTCTTTGGGTGAAAGGCTGATCCCTCCACTAGAGATCTAACTCCCAAAATCATGCAATGAAACCACCGTTGAAAATAATCTCTAAAATTACGCAGTCATGGATTGAAACTGCGCTGTAGGTGATGGTGGTAGCTTGTACTGGTCCCAAATGATGTTATAATTACCAAGTACGCTCCTTTCTGACCTCCCAATGGAAAGGCTACCTCTCCACTAAAACACAAGCTCATAAAATGGCCCTACAAACCCTCCACAACTTCTTCCCTGCAACACAACACAAATCTAGAAGACACTATGTTGCATAGTAAGACTAAAGCTTCTGCCTGATGTCGAAATGTGGAAATGCATCTCAATGACCTCTCTTAAGTGGGCCCTTGAATTCCCTTAAGGATTAGGGTGGGATTCCCGCTCGGGAACACCCTTGTGCTAAACAACACTACAGTCTCTGCTAAATAACTGAAGAGAGCAACAAGCACTACAAGGAGAAGACCCCCTAGCAGATGTTTTTTAGGAACCCCATAGAAAAATACCCCATACATCTCTTTCTAGCGGAGGTTACTAGAGGATGTTCGTGGGCGGAGGGTTTTGCAGATGTTTTCCGCTCAGTGCACTTATCATTAAACGTCGCCATGGTGCTTTAAAATACTGAAAGCACTGGTGCACACAAAAACATTGGCACACCGAACACTGTGAACTCTGTACACACCCACCTAATGCATCGTATTATTCTATAGCACTAGTGCATCTCAACTCTTCCACGCTGGTGCATTATAAAACATTGCGCAAAACCAAAACCACCTGGTGCGGTAGAAAGAAACCACACTGGTGCATCATAAGACAACGTGCCAAAACAAAAACCGATTGGTGCATTTGTAAGAAAAAGAACCGGTGTGCCTATAAACCATGCGCACTAGTAAAGGGTTAAATTAAAAAAAAATTATGACAAAAACCCAGATTTTTCATTTTCAAGTGCTCCTAGTCTCTCAATTATATGTGCGTGCTCTACCATAGAATGCATTGTTGCGCACAAAACATTTGCACACCAGACGACATGTGTAATGTACAGAACTGCCCAGGGCGTCCTATTTTTTCATGCACCGGTGCTTCAGTACTCTTCTGCGCTGGTGCATCATAAAACACCGTGCCAAAACAAAAATGTGTCGGTGCGTTCTTATCCAAGAGCATCGGTGCACCTATAAAACTCATGCACCGAAATAGTGTTAAATAAAAAAAAATTAGGGCCAAAAAACCAGTGTTGTAAGACTATTCTGCACCAGTGTGTTACAAATATTCCACCCCGGTGCATCATCAAAACATCGCGCCAAAACTAAAACATCCTAGTGCGGTGTTAGGGAACCGCCCTAGTGCATTATTAACAACGTGCCAAATCTGACACCGCCCGGTGTGGTTTTAAACAAGCATACCAGTGCACCTATAAAACACCGTGCACTGGAATAGGGTTAAATAAAAAAAAATTACGGCCAAAAAAGCCGCATTTTTCACTTTCCTCAGTGCTCTAGAGCTCTCAAGCACTGGTGCCATTTCCCCTTCTCTGAGCCACCCTGGTATTGGTGCTCTCATTTCACCCATTGCATGTACTATGCTTTGCATTGGCCATCAATCTCCAGCTTTCATTTTGAAAAATGGTGGTCAAATTTTATTTTGCAAATTTTACTGCCAATATGCCTCCTCGATGGCGAAATGTACAGGTATTTTTCTTTTTCCATAATTAAGCCTTTTAGTGGAATAGAATTTGAAATAACCTTAAAAATAAACATTAAAAAAGAAAGAAAAAAATGTCACACAGTGCGCCTAAGCTATTCGGCTCACACCGGATAGCGGTGTTGCCTGTAAAATTTATAGGCCACACCATCGCCGGTGCTAACGGTATCTGCACCATTTCTAGGGCGGTTCCAAAAGGTGCCCCATATAATTTTAAATTAAAAAAAATAAAATACAGTGCACTCATTTAGCAAGGCACACTGTTGACCATTGGAAACCCAGTGTGGTGTGTTGATGGAATTATCTACCCCGGTTTATGTCAGCGCATCGCATTCTGCATTCCGAGAGGGTCAATGGTGTGGCCGAGTAAAAGACCGCACCGTCAACTATGTAATTGTCATGAAGTTAGTGCACTGACACGACTATACGCTCTAGGGCGTATATTCAGTCAACGTACCACTATTCTGAACTTAGATATAGTCAACGGTGCTTGAAAAATAGACAGCTGTACCAAGGCCGATACATTGTATTTCATTAGGGGCACCGACACCGGTGTGCTACAAATTTAAGCCGCACTACCACCAGTGCGTGACTGTTTTTGTGGCGCACCGACTGGTCTGCTTGTTTTTTTTTCAAAAAAAAATGTATATGTATATTCCTAAATACATTTTGTTTTAATAAAAAAAATTATTTAATATGTCAATGATTCAGAGAGAAGAGGAGGAACAAAAACAACAACAGGCTGAACATTATGACATGATTCACCAATGGGAGGCCCTAGAGAGGGAGAGATATGCATACCCTTTCCCTATTACAACAGATACCCAGGGGATCCTTAGGCAGGTAGGCCTCCTCAAGTTCTTTGAGGAGGCTACTTCCCTAAAGGCCCATAGTGTGTTTTTGAGATATCTTATCCGTAGGTGGAATGCCCACTGACAGGCTTTCCAAGTTGGTCCTGACTAGTGGTACACACCCACTAAGGAGGATATTTATTTTATTACAGGGCTATCAAGGAGAGGGGTGGATTTTCCCTCATTCCCATATGTGCTAGCTGGTTGTGTAGCAGGGAGTCAGTTATTTTACTCCCAGAGATACATTGGAGCACATGTACTATCTCCTTCAGAGTTTCAGGTACCTGGAAGTTAGTTACGTATAGGTGCATTTGATAGACAGGAGGTGCAATGCCTCTCACTTATCATTTCGACCATTTCGCACAACACCAATGACGAGCAATGCATTAGTTGCTCGCTTTTATATTATGTTTATTCCTTAGTACAGCAGCCACAACTTGTTAGGTGGTCTACCATTTTTTATGGCAGTTTTGTACGACCTTAGATAGATGTCATGCTCATGCACAAGGGAGGGTCAACTTCCCTTTTGCTTTAGAGTTGTTTTGTTTATTTTTTGAGGGGTTTCCAGAGATGAGACCTAGTTTTGTTCGACAACCTCGTAGGCCGATGTTTGAGGCTTGGATGCACATGTGGGGGAAGATGATGCCCAAGAGGGGAGACACTATGTTTCCAGCCAGGATATCGCATGATGCACTGGACTTACTAGCCAGTGTTGATGGGCTGCATCCATTCATTATGGTCCCATGTCCTTATGCTGGATTAGATTGGCAAGGGTATCCCAACATCCTCTTCACAGATGATGAGCCACCAGATGATAGAGGTAATATTATTGTTTTATTTATATTTATTCTAACATGTTCTTTAACTTATTTTTATTAAATTATGTAATGAAATTGTCTAACTATTGTTGTGTACTTTTATATATTTTGCAGACATTGGATCTTTTGATAATGAGGAGATGTCGGATCCACCACATGATCCAGGTGTGGATCCTGATCACGATCAGGACATGGTCGATGCTGAGGATGATCATGACCAAGATGAGGCCGATGTAGTAGAGAGACATGCTCTTGCTCGTGGTGCACCGGTACCACCTTTTTCTAGGCACGGTCGACCTGAGACTAGATATAGGATGGAGTTGGGCAACCAACTCTCTACATTGATTATTGATGCGAGCATCAGGCCTGCTCATTACAGAGACATACAAGCCGATGATAGGCTGTTACGGATGTGGAGAGGCATGTCGCGTGACATGTACGGCCTGATGCGACATGTCGTAGGATCTATGATAGTTGTTATGCAACTGAGGAGGTTTTTCTGTAGCTATAGGTGTAGTCGAGCTGCGGCATGTGATGGACAGTCCGTGAGCAGCGACTCACATGCATATCATGATTGTTCACCTCACGCCGCGCATGATGAGCATGAGGCTCCACTAGCAGCATCTAGCATTGCTCATTATGGAGATGAGGCTGAACCATCGGCCATGTCCAGTCAGCAGCCTATTGCAGCATCCATCAACACTAGTCATAATCATGAGCAGGCGCCTGAACCATCGACCGTGGAGGTTGCACTATTGACTGAGCAGGCCTCCACTACTACTTCTTATATTGATGTTGTACTACCACCAGCTGTCGATGCATCCATCAGTACTAGTGATCATGATCATGAGCAGGCTCGACCATCGACCATCGAGGATACACCCTTTACTGAGCAAGCCTCCACTTGTACTGCTATTGATGTTGTTATACTACCACCAGCTGATCCATGACATTTATATTACAGTTGTATATTTTTAACATTATTCAGTTATATATATATATATATATATATATATATATATATATATATGGTCCATCTATTTTATATTCATGTTGCAATTGTACTTAATTTACATGTTGGTGATCATCATGATGTGGCGCATATTGTTAGGTCATGTTAGATATGTGCATTTAATGTTTAAGCTTGCAGATAGATGTGTGTATGTGATAGCATGAGCTATTTGACATATTGAGATGTATATTTGATGTTTGTGTTGTGATGATATTAATATATAATGTTAATTTGATGTTTGAGTGTGTTTATTAGTTGAATATGATGTTTTTACGATGGCTATCACGATCGTGATGATGTTTATTAATTAATTTAATATTAAATGACCATGATATTATTTAAATATTATGTCGTGATTGTAATTTAAATTGAAATTTTAATTGTATGTAAAATTGTAAAATTGTATTTGTATTTGTACTAATTGTAATGTTAACTATAATTGTCTGTAAAATATTTATTAATGTAAAATTTTAATTGTAATTGTAATATTTAATTTATTGTGAAATTATTGTAATTGTATATATGAAAAATTGTAAAATTGTAATTGTAATTGTATGTAAAATTCTAAAATTGTAATTGTATTTGTATTTGTAATTTTAATTGAATTGTATGTAAAATATTTGTAAAATTGTAATTATAATTTTAAATGTAATTCTATGTAAAATTGTAAATGTAATTGTATGTAAAATTCTAAAATTGTAATTGTAATTGTATTTGTAATTTTAATTATAATTGAATTGTATGTAAAATAGTTGTAAAATTGTAAATATAATTGTAAATGTAATGCTATGTAAAATTAAAATTCTAATTCTAATTCTAATTCTAATTTGAATTGTAATTGTATGTAAAATATTTGTAAAATTTTAATTCTATTAATGTGAAAATTTTAATTGTATTAATGTGAAATGATTTTATTAAAATTTTTAAATTTGTAAATTTGCAAATAATTGTAAAATAACAAATCTAGAATAATACGAATTTTTGTAACATAATAAAGTTTAGAAAATAATGAAAATAAATTCATGTACTTTAGAATTATCATTATTTTATTATGATTTTACATACAAAAAAAGGAACTTTATATAGTCTGGTGCACTTATCATCATAACAAGCACCAGTGCGTTGTATTACTAAGACGCACCGGTGCTTCACAACTCTTCCGCACCAATAACGAATAAACACAAATAAAAAAAAAACACAACTCTATTTTCTTTAAGTGAAAAAAAAGAGGCAATTTGAAAAATGGGCAGCAAAATATTTTTGAAAATATGATTTCATAAAATAATTCTTTAAATACAAATTTTTTTCATTATTTCACTATTTTTGCTAAAAATTTTAGCCAGATATTTGCAGGAGACAGAGCAAGACAGCACGAGGGCACTGTGGAGCAGCAAAATACGTTTGAACAGAAGTATTCAGAGAATCAAAAACCAAACCTCTGGTGATTCAAACCTTGTATCATAGAATTTCAAACCATCTCATGATTAAATTTGATTATTTTTTTAACTTTTTTCTACAGTTTTTTTACTTTTTCTGCAGTTTTATCCATTTTTACCCTAAACCCTTCAATTTTTTGTTTTTTCCCTTTCTTCTCCTTGTTTTTGTGATTTCAAAATTAGGTTTTTTAATTTTAGATTGACGTCCAACCCACGGGATGACTTTCATAGTTAGATCCCAATCCATTCGTCCATTGCGTGAATTTTTCAAAAAAATAGATTTTTCTTTATCGATGCACCCTGCGTACGCTACCGCACTAGTGTGTTGTATTATATAGTGCAACATGCAAGTACTGTGTAGTAAAAAAATTGAATATTTTTTTTCTAATTTCGTGCGCCATATTTGAAATAGAGCACTGGTGCTCCATTTAACGAGGATAGCACTGTATGTTGTATTACACCATTTTTGCGGTGTGTTTCTAATACCCCACGCACCGTACGGTATATTACACTATTTTTGAGGTGTGTTTAGAATACCCAACACACCGTACGGTCTACTATACTATTTTGTCAGGCGTTTTTAATATCCCCACACACCGGCTGCGGTGCATACCTCATGAAAGGCGCACCGGTGACTTCAGATTTATTTTCTACCTGAAAAGTTGAGAATTTATTTATAAATATATTAATGAATGATATGGTACAAGTTTGAGATTGATAAAGAAATGACTGACAAGATATCAAGTAACAAAAATACTGTTAACACATGAAGAAAAGAAAAAAAGGCAAGTTCTTTGTAAATTCTTTATAAAAAATATTATTTTTGAACTATATGTAAGTTTAACTAATATGTATTGTTTACTGTGTATCATGTAGAGCCACAAAATGATCAATCTTGATATGATGAATCAGGTGAATGAAAAGATACTATCAATCCAATATGAGTTTCTTTTTTAATTATCATTAATAATATACTTAAAATTATTAGATAACATGTGTCAAACAGTCTACTAATTCACATATGTTTAATGTTCTATAGGGACCAACAACTCATAAAATTAATGTTGTTCTAAGAAAATAAAAAAAAATAGAACATGCAAATGAAAATGAATTGCTCCTTAGCTTATCTGGAGTGGTGTTGGAAGTTAACAAAAAGGGGAAAATTTTTTACAAAAGTTTGAGGGATCTAGTGGAACGAATGTATAGACGTTATTTCCACTTACAATACAAAAATCAATCCAATGATTCTAAGAACCAAATTTTATCTAAACTACAGGAAGAGTTTCCAGAGAATTGGTCAATGAAACATGTCAAACCTTTAATATCAAAAACGTATAACAACAAAAAAGAAGGAATGAAAAAGTAATATTCCTTTAAATGTTTGTCTAGAATTATTTATAAATATCACTTTTGTTATATTTACTTTTCATAAATCAATATAAAAATTAAATATTTTATTGTCATGTTACATTTTCAGGAAGATTATGAAAATATCAAAAGATGAACGAGCTGATATCAGTAATATGCCAGTAGGAATGTCCAAAATGGTGTACAAGGAGATGGTCAAAGAAATGGACAAAATTGCATTACAGGAGGAGCCATCTCAACAACAACGTGCTTCAAATGTAATAAGTAATCATTGAATTTTTATATCATTAGGTGCAATAAATAAAAAATTTAGCATTAAATATTAATTTTCAAGATTTTCTTGCAGAAAAGAAAAGAAAATGGAACCCATTCACCACATAAAACAGGACGACAAGGAAGAAAAGGGTTGATCTCTAAGTTTGTGAGTAATTATTACTTCCTTATAACAATTTAACTTAATTTCATTTTTGTATTTTTTAAGTTGTTTTACAAAAATCATCATTGAATGTCTTCAAACAGGTGTTAACATACAAAGAAGAACCATCAGACGAAGTGATTGAAATTGGGTTAAATATGGGTTGTGAGTATATGTTGGCATATCAGAATTTAATTGTGGAATTTGTAAGCATCTATCGATCTTGTTTTACTTAGCTCCATATATAATTAATAGAACAAAAACATCTTTTATATTAAATATATGATTTGTTATGGGGTATAAAGCTTGCAGGAAACAAAGTATGGAACTGCGCCAACAGATGAAATTTTGAAAGATGGCATGGTACATGGTTTTGAAAGAATGTGTATAGTTTATGAGTCAATTGTTGCTATGGTACATCATTTTTATTTTCGATTACATTGATGTATATTATTTAATATTGCAATTTTCATTATTTTCACCAATGTATATACACTCATTTCAGTTTAGTTTTATGTTTGTAGATGGAAGGTGAAGAAGAAGAAAACAATAAACGCTGTGAACAAAACATTCCTGAAAATAACCCAAGACATAGAAGTAGCTCTAGAAGTGACAACAATTTAAGCGAAGAATGATGATCACTATGTTTGGATATCAAAGCAAGGCATTTTATTTTTTGAAATATGCCTGTGAAATCAGACATTTTGTTTAATGTAATGGACATAGTGTCCCAATTGAAAGACAAATGGATACAAATAACCATCCCATTTTATATGATAAAGACTGTCTTATTCACACACACACACACACACATATATATATAATCATAAAATATGTTTTAATTATTCTATTGCATTCTCCATTGCCTTTCTCAAATGCACTAATAAAAATTTAATTCATATGAATATTGTTATAAGATATATATGTGTCAACTTTTGATGAGTAATGAATTTTTAAAAACCACAATAATTCTGATATGATATAACAAATTAGTCCAAACAGCACATTCAAATGCATTAATAAAAATGTAATTAATATAAATATTGTTATAAGATGTGTCAAATTTTGATGAATAATGAATTTAAAACAATCACAATAATTGGATTGTCACAGGTCGATGTTTCTAAAAAAACCAAAATGAAAACTAGTGCGTGTCATTAACTTTTGACTGGTGCGTTGATGTGTCTATATGCACCGATGCGTTTGTACAATCCATGGGCACCGCACAAATACCAATACCAGTTATAAATATCGGTGCGTTTGTGTGATACTGCGTACTGGGGTGTTTATGTATCTATAAGTACCAGTGCATTTTTATGATCAATGGGCACTGCACGAATACTGATACCAATTATAAATATCAGTGCCTTTCTATGATACGACACATCGGTGCATCATAAAGGTATATGCACCGGTGCGTTGATACAACCTATGGCCACCGCACAAATCCCAAGAGCAATTAGAACTACCTCGTGTGTTGTATGACCAATACTATGCCTAGTGCAGTTTTACACCTAAATGTCCCAGTGTGGTTTCACACCTAAACATCCCGGTGCATCCGTTCGACTGAGACAACCCCGGGGTGCCGTCTTCATGTACGCACCGGTGCGTTAAATCTAGAGTAGCACACCAATGAAAAAACATCCGTAATAACCTCCGGCCGCCCATTTTTTTTTATTTGTGTTGAATTTCAATTAAAAGCTCTGCCAAAACCATTGTAACCATCAACAGATGTTGTAGAAAATGTTTTTTTGACAATTTTGGCCAATTTTATAACACTAAAAACCTCCTTTATAAACTCTGCTATAGGGTCTTTTCCTTGTAGTGAAGTCATACAGACCATAAACAAAATAGTAATCAATCATCCTTATATGGTTGCCATCCTCTTCCTTATATGCTTGGTGAGCCTTCTCACCATGGACCCCACTCATTAAAGCCACTACTTCCATGCATGGAATCTCCCTCCAAAACTGCACTGTCCTTCAATGAATTTCCACTCCCTCCATACCAACATTGTTGATTTGGTCAAAGTTGACCCATTATACATGCTCCATCCCCTATTCTCACTTAAGAGTCTTTAATCTAGCTACTTAGATGACCTCCATTCATATTTGGAGTGATTTTATTCCTTCTAAGGATATTTATGGGTCTCCCTACCCTCTTATTCTTCTAACTAAGAAGAAAAACAAAATTTAATATTCCAAGTAGTTGAAAGCTAATTGGGAATATTACAGTGCTCCCCTCCCAAATGTTGCTTGTCTTCAAGCAACTATAAATGTGATTGCTGCAACTCTTCTCCTCCTTCCTTGTGACACCTCCATGTGATAAGCTCCCCTCATGAACCAAGTGTTGCCTAATCAATCCATCCATGAAATGCTCCTCCCAAGTGCTCAAGTTAACCAAATGGCTCATCCCATTAGGAAACAAGAGGTATAATGTAGCGATCATGTGTTGCCCAATGTTATCCTGGATGATACTCTAAACCCAAAGGTACAATGCAAATAACCATTTGAGTTTATTTATTAACTTGTAAAATAAATTTCACATCATAATCCCAAAGAGCCAAGTCAGTTGACAAAGGCTCAAGGAGACGTAGACCACGATATTCGGGTGAAATCCTATATTAAATTTATTTTATTTGTTGATTCTTATTTTCTGCACTTTATGGTTGTTGGACATGCTTAATATTAGCAAAAAAACTGTTCTTAAAGAACTTAAACAACTAAAAAACATACACTTGTTTCAAGTATTCATTTTTGCACAGTCATGTATAAGTGAGATCTTTTATTTGTTTAACTGAGTGGGAGGTTCTTGTACATAAGAATTTCAAGTTATCCACCCATTTTCAAATCAGGTTTGTATCATAGCACTAGGTTGCTTGTTTGACTTGAAAGGTGTTTAAAAGTGCAAAGAATTTTACTGTTTGCAAATTGATTGTTTCTTACAAGTTTAAGTTTGCTAGAGGTGAAGGGAAAGCTACTATTAGCTAAGTCTATAGAGGAAAAGAGGAAGAAGGTCTAAAGGCATATTCCTTACCCAAAGGACCTCAAGGAAACCCTTGAATAACAAAATGGTTTTTTTGTAAAAGGATGCTTGAAGAAGAGCTTGACTCTACAACCATTTTGTTCAGGAACTTTGTCAATTGTTTTTGAAATATTTGTGACTTTTTGTTGAATTTATTTAGTTCATTTTGATAAGATGAAAAATTATTCAAGTGATGTTTTAAAATCCTCCTCCTTTACAAGATTATTCGATGAAGAAATGAAGCGAGACTTCTACATCCTGAAGGATAGGGTGCAAATTCTGTTTGAAGAAAAAAAGGAAAGTACTAGACTTTGTGAGAAATTGGTTGCTATGATGCAAGAGAAGGAAGGACTTCTTCAAAGAATGCATGAGATGGAGATGTAGCTCCATTGAGCCCAAGAAACCTTAACCAAACACATGCTTGAAGCAGAGGTAAATCACACAAATTTGTCTTCAATTTCCTCTTCAGAAAGATGTGTAGGTTCATTTGAAAAGCACACTAGAGGTATAGGGTCCAAGTTGATGTTAAAAATGGGCTATGAAGGAAAGGGTTTAGGAAAACATTCACAAGGCATGATTGATCCTATTTTGGTGAGGAAAGACTAAGAATTTTTGTCTAGGTTATGTTCAATCTTATGGCGAAAACTCTATAGCCATGAAGGCATTTGAGACAACTTCAAAAATAACTTTTGTTCCAAGTTCTAAATCATAAACATGTCAAGTTTGTTTTCAATTTGATTTCCATTTTTTGAAGCCTATGTTGTAGAAAGATGTATGTAGAATTGCAGCTGATGGTGAGCATGAGAGTTCAGACAGCTATCAAGACATGAACACTGATGTTGGTCTTCAAAAGAAAGCTGGAAGCTCTACAAGTTCATCTCCTCATGAAGGTAAAAAATATGAACATGAAAAGCAACATTTGAGGTATACTTCTTCCCATAGTCAAGTTGATTATGTTTTTGTTAAGCATGGAAAATATGCATTCTTGAATCGAAGAAAGAGTTGTTGTTCCTATTGTGGTCTGTGTAACCATTATGTTTCGAGATGCTGGAAGAGGTTGAAGGAAATGTTCCGTTATGTATGCATTTCTATTGGAAAATTATGTTTGTTTGAGCCACCTTATATCGATGATCAAGGAAATGATGCTCATCTACCTTCTATAAATTTCTCACCAGAAATTTCTAGGTGACTTCAAGGAAGACAATTCTTGAGATGAGGACAAGAGCATCTAAGAAGGGGAAGTGTCGACTACCTTCGAGTTGGGCTCAAAGGAACTAAGCCAAGCAAGGAAAAGTGTAGGAAGGCTAGAAAAGTGAGGGTGTTGTACTCTAATCTACTGAACAGATCAGGTAATCAGTCTTTTGGGGTCCAAAATATTCCCAATGGGGAGGTTTTATCAGATTTGGATCAAGGACCTAAGTGATAGCGAAAATTCAAAGTGTTCGAAAGAGTCTCGAACCTGAGCAACCGGATAGATCTCATCTTCCTAATTTCGGCGTCGTAAACGGTTCGAAAACCCGACACCGTATGAGGAAGTTATCACAATTTTAAAAGTCCAGTAAAATGAATTTTTTGGCTTTCGACCAAGTTTGACTAGGTATTTGAAAAGTAAATAAAAAGAAAATATTCCTAGAATATTCCTTGAAATATTTCCCAGAATATTCCTTCTAGACGGATTAGAGGTTGACAAGTGTCCATGAATTATTGGTCGATTGGTTTGATTGGCCAATGGTAGGCCACCATGTGGTAGGCCTAGAGGCCGCCACGTGGCCTAGGAAAATTTTTCAAAATTTTGTTGGGTCCTCGGGGCTCAACCCTGAGACCTCCTACACAGCACGTGGGCATCTTAACCAGCTCTGCTACTAGTGTTTCTTAACACTATAGGCCGACAGGTTCTTTTTATGGTTTGACACATTAGAATTTTGGGGTTGGAGGGGGCCAGACCCCTTACCATATGGCTGCGACCCCAAGTCCAAGGGCTGAACCCTAATTTTTAGTGTTCCGAAGCTTACGCAGTCACATGGTAGCACTCCACATTTAATGCGACGGTTTCAAAACAATTTCTTGACTGTGGGTTTTTGGGTGACATGTGCCCAACCGCATACCCAGAAATTAAATGCGTGGTTAGTGATGGTGGCGAAATTGGAAGCGCCAAAAATTTTTCATATTTGTGCCTATTCTAACTGCAGATAAGTGCAGTTCCTCCACATTTAGTGGAGCTTTTTAGGGGTCACTGGACAAATTTCGTTTAGGCTCTATCTTGAGCTAGATTTGACCATTCAGAGAGTGTGAATAGTAAATTTCAACTATCTCTGACATTTGAGACTCATTGGTGAGGGTTTCAAAGCCATCAGAGGAATTTTGAATAGGAATTTTCTCTAGAGAAGTTCTAGGGGCCACTAGGGCCACAAGGGACCAGCAACATTTTGAGGCCTAGCCAAGGCAACTAGAGGCCTTTCTCAGTAATCCAATAGTCAATTTTTGATGTTTCAAAAATTTTGGAGCTAATGGTGTGGTTTGAAGAGCCAATAGAGGAATTTTGAAGGCCAAGATGGTTAAGATAATTTCTAGGGGCCACTAGGGCCACCAAGTGCCATTAGGAGAATGAGGCCTATCAAGAGCAGCTAGTATCCATTCTCAGTAAAAAAATAGTCTATTTAGAATATTTTGAGCCTTATGAATGTATTGGAGGGATTTTCAGAAGCGTTTGAGGAATTCTGAAGGCCGAGATGATTTAGATAAGTTTTCAGTGGCCCTAGAGCGAGGGGGCGCCACCAGGTGTTGGAGGCGTAACCGGAGCAGCCATAGGCCAATTTATCCAAGTGAATAGTATATTCTAACTATTTATGACATTATAAATCCATTTAAGGGATTTTCAGAGTCATTGGGAGACTTCTGAAGTTCAGGAAGCCACAGAGAAGTTTTAGGTAGCCCAGGGCCAACAGTGGATGGAGGCCCAGATTGGGATGCAAAGCTCATTTGAGCAAATGATCAGTCTATTTTGGAGGTCTGATATGTGTTGGAGATATTAGGTGAGGTTTTAGGGACAGAAAAATATTTCTTAAGGTCTTAGTGCCACAGCGAAGCTTAGGGAAGCTTTAGGCATCAACAGGAGAAATCAAGTCTAAGGGGACCTGGTTCTATCTTCAGAAGTGATGACAACTATTCCAGGGGTATAATGATATTCTAAACCCAATGGTATAGCCCAAATAACCATTGGAGTTGAGTTATTAACTTGTAAAATAAATTTCACATCATAATCCCAAAGAGCCAAGTCAGCTGACAAAGGCTCAAGGAGACGTAGCCCACGATATTTAGCTGAAATCCTATATTAAATTTGTTGTTATGTGTTGATGCTTATTTCTTTCACTTTATGTTTGTTTCACATGCTTAATATCATCAAAAATTAATGTTCTTAAAGCACTTAAAAAGTTAAAAAACATACACTTGTTTCAAGTATAAAATTCCACACAGTCATGTATAAGCAG
This sequence comes from Pinus albicaulis, assembly GCA_034641835.2. Lineage (NCBI taxonomy): Eukaryota > Viridiplantae > Streptophyta > Pinopsida > Pinales > Pinaceae > Pinus > Pinus albicaulis. Next base: position 925,690,076 of record CM076582.1, read on the forward strand.
GATCTTTTATTTGTTTAACTGAGTGGGAAGTGCTTGCGCATAAGGATTTCAAGTTATCCACCTATTTTCAGATCAATAGTATCTACACACTAGGAATATTATAAATAGATAGATTTTTTCTAAGCTAAGTAGTTCTACGTAAGTTGTTGAAATATTGATGTTCTGATAGTAATTCCGTCTGTAAGGGTTTTTGGGTTGGGTGAAAGGATCCTGCTCACTGTGTGCATGGAGATATAGTCCTGGTTATGTGTGGATGCCACTAGCTATGTGAACAGAAGGTTTTTTAAGGGTTTTGTAAGGGTTTTTGAAATATAGTGAATGTATTGACGGATATGAAAGATAATAGAAATGACAGTTTTGGCAAAGCTATTTGTGTTATGTGTTTATATTTACTGTTTATGCTCTGATGAGATCACATTATCTGCTTACTTATTTATGAATGTTCAAAGCTATCTCATAATTTTATGCATGATTATTAATATTTTGAGTGCTTACCTTGATCAATATATATATTTGGTTTTGATCTATTGTCTGCGCTAGAGTGAACAATATTTCTATGCTATTTTGTTGCTAATTTCACATTCTCTACATTTATGTTATAAATTGTTGTGTGCATATGCATAAGTTCACTTAGGGTTTTACTGAGGACCACTTCATTAAATTCTCTCTCAGGGTGCGGAAACCTGGTTCCAGCACCACTCCCCATACTACTTCGGGTGAGACTTTAGTCTACATAAGCATATCATTTTCGAAAGGACCAGTAGTTGGAAGGCTTGTTGGTTTATCCATAAACTCTGAAATTGGGTCAAGACCCCTCAAGCCAACAAATGGTTCCTTTTTTGGGACCGGTATCATCATTTTGAGGGATTTTTGATGTTGTGGCATCTCTCGCATAATGAATTACAAGACTGGCTGGATAGAAAGATCCTTGAATTTGCGCTGCAGGAGAATAGAAGCACTAAATTATCTGATGAACAATGGGTACAAAATTATATTTATACTGAAGTGCATGAAATTTTCTTTTGTTCCTTTGCGCATGAACTACAAGAGTGTTTTTCGTGCTTATCTGAATTCCATCACTGCATAAACGATGATGTAGTCATTGAGTGGACTTCTGAATTGATCCAACAAGTAGAGAAATTTTATAATAAGATCACCCACGTGGTATATCACTAGACTGATTAGTCTATGACTAGACCAATCACCTTTTGGGAGGATTTATGACTAAATTTTTTGTTGAACAATTTTTATCATATTCTGAAGCAGAAAGAAGGTTTTCAAAGGCCCTATAGGTAAGTTCCTGTGCTCATTAAAATTATTTTTGAAGATGCTATTGTGTGAGTGGGGTTGTCTGTGTGAAGATACTTCTTGAATGCATCAAATAGGTTCAATTACGTGCAGTGGAAGAATTTACCATGAAGAATATGAAAAAATCCTTTATAGCCCTATGAAGCCTAGATCTGATAGTGAACCTAAACTAGAAACTGACTCTGAAGAAGAAATATTGTCATATCAGAAGCCCTTGAATCTATTTCCCACTCCATCCACTCCACTTATAATCTCACATCACAGATCACCTACCCCACCATGCAGTTCATCTACACCTCCACCTACACCTCCCCCTGAAGCAAATATGGTTGCATCCATGAAGTTACCTAATCTCAGAGGCATTAGAAATGAGGACACTGATCACTTTTGGTTTCTGACTGAGGCTGTATGGTAGGTTCAGCAAGTGAACAATATTAATATTAGAAAAGTGTAGGTGGCTACTACATTTCAAGATCGTGCGCTAGACTGGTACATTAGGTATGCGAAATAAAAACCTAATTCTACCCTAGAAGAAAATAAAGCATCCCTAAAATAGTAGTTTAAGAAACCTAATTCATACGTGCAACTAGTGATCGAAATGAAGGATATCTAGAAAGAACCTAATGAATCTTTATGGGAGGCTGATCAAAGGTTGAAGCGCACCATCTGAGATGGTGGATTTGTGATTGATGATACTCATCATAACGATGGTTCATTGTTATGTTTCTTCCACATCTGTGCCATCCATTAGGTCAAAAAAATATTTCCACACAAGCTGAGGGTGTAGAAGCTACAATGAAACTAGAAGCTACCATAACACCTATTGCACTTGCAACTAAAAATATTCAGAATCAACTCGAAGCAATGCATCTGCAAATTCAAGGTCTTTCAAGGACAAAGGCATGGAGGTCTGTGCAAAGGTATGGTGTATCAAATGCAAAGCTTCTGGGAATAATAAAGACCAATTTCCTATTTTAAACAACTATTTGAATGCTATCAGTTCTATACCATTGAAGAATGATGTATGGTGTACTATCTCTCAAATTTCTATCCTACATGACACAGATTCTTGCCCAAGGATTTGAAAATATCAGCCTGACATGAAGCAGTTATTTTTCAAGTTTTTTTCATCATTAAGGAATGATTAGTAGTATTTTCAGACCTATGATATGATATTGGATAAATAAGAGGTGTATCAAATGCAAGTTGAGCATACATCACCATCATCCCCTTCTGGGCGCAAAGGATTACAAGGAAGAGGAAGAGGCCGAGGAGATGGATCAGCTGGTTGAGGAAGAGGACAAGTGATTTTCTATAACTATGGTGATGCTGGTCATTATGTGCGCAACTATCCGAACCCAACATGAAATTCTTGGAGGTATTGTAGATAATTTGAGCATGTTATAGGAAATTGTCCTATTTTGATTGCTAAAATTCAAAAAAGAAAACCCAAACGAAAAATCTTCAGATGGTTCATGTAGAACCTGGGGAAGAAGATCCTTGCATGAATGTAGTTACCAGGAGTGGAGTAGCTTCCAATGAATATAAGGGAAAGAAACCTAGCACTAATGTATGGATCCAAAAAGCACCTAAAAATAAATAAGTATTTAATCTTCAGTGTGCCAAAGAAACATTTATAGAAGCAAGGAAATACTTTGAAGAGGGAGGTGCATCAAAAAGTGTTATAATAGTACAGGAAGTCGAATGAGAATTATAAATTAAGCCATTTTTACAATCATGCATAAATTTGATGCACAAAAAGAAGGTTGTTGAAAATTTGCAGGCATTGATAGATAATTGTGCAGAGAAATAACAACCCATGGTAGAATAATGAGAAGAAAAAAAATCTATAAAAACAAGAAGAGAACAGGTAAAGATACGTGTATGACTGCACAGATTGGTGCTTATGAAATGAACCAATTCATTCTAGATTTAGGATCAGATGCTAGTTTTCTACCTAAAAAAACATGCCAGCGCATGCGAGAGCCAAAGCTGGAATGGTCTACTATCCAATTACGCATGGCTAATCAATAGAATATCATTCCTTTGGAAAGGTTTTCAAAACTTGTGGTCAATATGGAAGGTGTTAAGGTGTTGGTAGACTTTGAAGTCATATAGATTGTAGATGATATTGATCCCTATCCTACGCTGCTAGGATTAGATTGGGCCATTTACATGGATGGTGCTATCAATCTAAAGAGAAGGAGAATGGGATTTGAGAACAACAATGCTAGGTTAATCATTACTCTGGACCCTGTAGAAGGCCAAAGGTATATTGAACCAGTGCATGCTGAGGATGATATTGATCAAATATATAAACTAAATTTGCACGAGGAAGACTGGATTAATGCAACAAGAGATGGGATTATTAAATGGGAGAAGGATAGTTCTTGTTTCTCAGACTATGATGAATAAATAGAGAATTCATAGAATCGACTGCATGAGGTGTCTGCGATGTGTTGTAATCGTGTGACCTGTGCTTTGCATTGTATAACCTCTGAGGTATGTGATTTATCACATTATGATGGCTTAACTGATGTAAACATGTTCCTAGGAGATTTAAAAATATCTGTGTTTATAGAACAGAGATTCCATTTTTTGGATCTTGGCTTGTTCGCTACTCCATCAAGATGATGGGAAACACATAAGGAGAATGTAATATTCCAAAATAGGAAAAGTAGTAATATATGACATAAAAATGGAAATAGAAGTGAATAAAATTACATAAACATAGGAGACCAATATGGAGACATTATATTATGAATATTAGCAACAAATTAGTACAGAATAGTGAGGCACAAATCATATGATATGAGAAAAAAAGCCTCCCATAAACAAACACTCTCAAAAGTAAGATGCTGCTACCATAAAAAATGCCAAAGAGCTGCTACAATGCAATAACAACGAGAATAACTACTAATGAGATCATACGATGATATGTAACAAATGATATATGCCTCAAGAGATGCTAGACATAAATATCAAGGCTCTATATCAACTTTTCAAGACAACCCAAGAGGGTTTCCGGAAGTACATCAAAAATACAATAGTGAACTGCAACCCTAGGGATGAAGATTCACTATAGAAAAATATCTAGGAAGATATGGCTGAAGCTAATGTATAGATATATGGCTCTCCTCTAGTATAATCTCTAGGTGAAAGGCTAATCCCTCCATTAGAGATCTAACTCCTCAAATCATGCACTGAAACCACCCCTGCAACTGATCTCTGAAATTACGCAGTCATGGACTGAAACTGTGCTGTAGGTGATGGTGGGAGCTTGGACTGGGGAAAAATGATGTTATAATTCTCAAGGAACATCCTTTATGGACTCCTAATGGAAATTCTACCTCTCAACTGAAACACAAGCTCATAAAATGGCCCTACAAACCCTCCACAACTTCTGCCCTACAACACAACACAAATCTAGAAGAAAATGCGTTGTATAATAAGACTGAAGCTTTGGCTTAATGCTGAAATGTGGAAATGCATCTCAATCACCTCTCTTGAGTGGGCACTCAAGTTCCCCCGAGGATGAGGGTGGTATTCCCGCTCGAGAACACCCTTGTGCTAAACAACACTACAGTCTCCGCTAAACAATTGAAGAGAGCAACAAGTCATAAAGACCATAAAAATAATAATAATTAATCATCCTTCTATGGATTCCATCCTATTCCTTATATATTTAGTGAGAATTCTCACCTTGGGCCCAACTCATTAAAGCCACTACTTCCATGCATGGAATCTCCCTCCAAAACTGCGATGTCCTTCAATGCCCACTCCCTCCATACCATTGTTGTTGATTTGGTCAAATTTGACCCATTCTACATGCTCCATCCCCTATTCTCACAACAGGGTCTTTAATTTTACTACTTATATGACCTCCATTCACATATGGAGTGATTTTGTTCCTGCTAAGGAGATTTATGGCTCTCCCTACCCTCTTACTATTCTAACTAAGAAGCAAAAACAAAATTTAATATTCCAACTAGTTGAAAGCTAATTGGGAATATTATAGTCCTCCCCTCCAAAATGTTTCTTGTCCTCAAGAAAATGTAAATTTGAGTGCTGCAACTATTCTCCTCCTTCCCTTGTGACACCTCCATGTGCTAAGCTCCCCTCATGAACCAAGTGTCCCCTAATCAATCCATCCATGAAATGCTCCTCCCAAGTGTTCAAGTTAACCAAATTGCTCATCCCATAAGGAAACAAGAGGTCTAAAGTAGAAATCATGTGTTGCCGAATGTTATCCCTGAAGCATAAAGCATAAGAAATATGGAGAATCTCACTCCCAATGGTCACATCCAATCCATGTTTCATCCCTCTAATCATGCCCACAACAATGATAAGAACATCATCAATATATGGGATCAAAATCAAAGACACACAAGCTGCCATATGAAATATCGGAGGAGGATCATAGTCCCACATGTGGAACCAACATAGTATGTCTCCTAACTACCTCAGAACATGATATAATAAGTCATCCCCCCACCACTTGTTTTCTTCCACAATATTCTCACATGCTTGGAGAAGGTGAATGAATATTGGTGCTAATGGAGTACACCATGAATAATATATCATCTCCCTAAAATATCCTGGGGAGTGTCCATGCTCATCATTGCTTATGGCCTCAAGTGGACCATGAAGTTTGTAAGGAAGAGTGCTCCCTCTTGGAGAAATGAGTTGTACATGAATGGAAAAGGAATGAAAATACTCATCTAGTAAATCATTATGTACAAAAACATGATCCTTACCATATACCTTGATCAAGATAGTGGAGTGGCTAATGGATGGGTCTCCTTTCATTCCCAATGAAGAAAGAACTGGTTGTGATAACTCTATCAAAGATTTATATCTCTCCTGCATCTCCAAATAATCCATGCATCTCCTAATATACTAATGTATCTCCTCTTCAAAGCCTTCCCAAGTGAATCCCTCCATGATAGTATGTTATTCCATCATGGAACAAGTGTGCCTAAAGAGAAAATCCTCATGTATCCATGTAGTAGCTTCTCCTTGAGCTTAGAATCTCTAGCCAAGAAGATTCTACCCTGATAGTAGATGACCTCATCTCTCACTATATATCTCCCATCTGAATACTGGCCATCAAGTATCCTACATGCAAAGAAATGCTTGGAGTATTCCACCAATAGTTGGGATGTCCAATAAGGATCTATACTCCATAATGACATAATTTTTGATCTATCATGTAAAGCACCTATCATGTTGTTGCTCCCTTCTTTGACATCTTCCATGCCAAAGTCACATACCAAGATGCTACTATCTCGCCTCTGTTTCTCCTCCTGTATCTTCTCACGCTCAAGTAAAGGTTGAAGTTTTTTGAGGTTAACCTTCCATGGGAAGCTATCACCCATCCAAAACTTTCTGAGTTTGGCCAATGTATGCATGAGTGGCCACCAACCTCTACCATATGTGGAATATTTCTCCCTAAGTGTAAGTATCTTCTGAGTCTCCAAAGCGATGGAGTGGTCTCCTTGCACCATGGTGGTGCCATCCTCCATCCCTGCGACATCCTCTCTCAGCACAAGATGTGGGGTGAGAGTGGGTCATGCTGATATTGGGAGAATGTCTCCCTCTTCCTTGAGCCTACCCAAGACTCTCTGCATTGTGCCAAGTCCTCCCAATGTTCCCACTCCTCCTGGATCTATGAGTGGTGCAACGTTTGGTGAGACATCTCTCATCAACTCCTGGTGAGGTGGCCTCCCAGGTGGAATGCCACTAAACAGTAATGTATCATTTTCCAAATTCATCTACATAATTGATAGGACTATTAGGTCCTTTCTTCCACTGAGCAAATGTAGCTTTGTTTTCTGTGTAGAAGATGTGTGAGAGGGATAAGTGTGCATGCCCCTAATCATCTGATGTTTTCCACTCTTTTTATCCATCCACTCCATCTACAAATTCTCCCAATATGTGGTGACCTTCCCCAATGTAATCAACCACAGCACACCCAATATCGCATTGGTGTTAGGTATGTCAACCAAAAATAAGTGATCATTCAATGTATATGTCCTCACGGTGACAGATAAAGATGGAACATAATGCATGCACTACATAGTTCTAGCTCTTGGGACCAAAACCAAAAAGCCCTCAAAAACATCAGTGGGTATTTCCCTCCTCTGCAGTAACTGGGCATCAATAAAGTTTTGTGTATTCCCATTGTCAATCAACACTGGAACCCTCTGATCCTGAATGGAACCTCGAAATCTCAAGGTAAAGTACTTTGGTACTCCTCTCAATGATGCAAGGGCCCCTCCAATTGGACAAAATGCTCCATTCCCACCTCATGGTGGTGGTGGATCCTCTCCCAATATCCCAACGTTGTGACCTCCTTCTAGCTCCTCTTCTTCTTCCTCCTCATCATCATAAAATACCTCTATATAGTGTGCCTTCCTTGCTGCACATCTATGTCTGGGTGCCCATGATTCTTGGAATGTGAAGCAAATTTTCCTTCTCCTCAAGACTCTTCAGACATAATCATTAAGAGGTACTTTGTTTTGGCTCTCCTTTGAAGGATGAGCCTTCTCATCTTTTCCCTCTAATGGAAAAGTGGGATTTTACTGAAATTTTGCCTTTGCTCTTGGAAAGGAATCTTGTAGATCTGTAGCCCTTTCAATGGCATCTTGAAGGGTAGTGTGTTTGGTTGATTTAACCAACCCATGTAGAGGTTATGCAATCCCATCAATAAACATATAGACCCTCCTAGTTGTAGATAAATCAGAAACCATAACATAAAGTCTTAGAAATTCAGAAATGTAAGTTTCTATATTACCTGATTGTTTGAGCTTAGCTAGCCCAATGAAAGGTGCCTCCAGGTCGCTTCGATCAAACCTCTCCACCAAATTCCTTGTGAACTCTGAATATGCAGTCACATTGGCATGAACCAATGTAGAAAGACCATGAAACCACCAATCATGTCCTTCACCCTCAAGGTGAAGTGCTACTATTTTGATGGCTTCCTTTTTATGGTACTTGGTTCAACTGTAAGTAGACATCTAGATTTTCTAGCCATGATTTCACAATGCATTTGGATGACCCATCAAAAGTGTGTAATAAAAATCTTCCTATAGTCCGGTGAAGATCATTGTGCTATATGAATCCTCCACCTCTATTTTGATGTCTAGGTCTCCTATTGTCCTTTATCTGAAAAAACTCCTGAAAGATAAAATGGTATTTGAATCTCTGAGATTGAGACTCATAATCAATAAAATAGTCTTCAAGAGTTTCTTGTTCTTGAAACCCCCCATTTCCCACTACTAAAAATGTAGGCATTGTATTGCGTTGGGAGACCTACTATTTCACTATTTGATCACTCCAGCGATGTGAAATGTCAGATCCTTCTCCATGTAGAAACCCTTTAGGGGATTCTTTTTGTCTATCCATCCTTATCTCCTTGATTTTTCTTGCAATGTCTTGCATAGTTTGAAGAAGAATCTTAGGGAACTCCTTGTCATCCTCCTCTCCTGATATGGGAGTTTTTCCCTTGTCTTATTTATCATCTGTATAATCATATCTCCGATTTCTTCTCTTTAGATACCTCTTTTCTATGTCTATGAGAGGACCTCCTTATTCCAATGACATATTGGCTTAGATGCATAGGCTGAGCCAAGATTATGCTCTGATACCACTGTAATATTCCAAAATAGGAAAAGAAGTAATATAGGACATACAAAAGGAAATAGGGGTGAATAACATTACATCAACATAGGAGACCAATATGAAGCCATTATATTATGAATATCAGTAGCAAATTAGTAAAAAATAGTGAGGCACAAATCACATGATATGAGAAAACAAGCCTCCCATAAACAAAAACTCTCAAAAGTGAGATGTTGCTACCATGCAAAATGTCGGGGAGAAACTACAACATAGTCCTAATGAGAATAAATAATACTGAAATCATAAAATTATATATAACAACTAATATATGCCTCAAGAGATGCTAGACATAAATATCAAGGCTTTATATCAACTTTCTAAGACAACCCAAGAGGGTTTCCGGAAGTACATCAAAAATACAATGGTGAACTGAAACCCTAGGGCTGAAGATTCACTTCGGAAAAATGGTTGGGAAGATATGGTTGAAGCTAATGTAGAAATATATGGCTCTCCTCCAATAGAATCTCTGGGTGAAATTCTGATCCCTCTACTACAGATATAACTCCCTAAGTCATGCACTGAAACCACCCCTGCAACTGATCTCTGAAATTATGCAATCATGGATAGAAACTACTGTAATATCCCAAAATAGGGAAAATAAGAAATATTGGGAATATCTTAAAATATTCCAAAAATGGACTGCTGAACAATGAATTTCCAGAAATATATGCCATAAAAATGAAAATCATCACTTGGATCCATTATATATATCCATCTAGCATCTAAGTCCAAGAGGAGATCATAAAGAAATGAAGCTAGGTGAGGTAAACAAACCTCCCACCACCTAGTGCAGCTGAAAAACACTAAAACCCCAAATTAAGAAGACAAAGGATACTGCACAGTCTCAAGAGGTTTTAACTCAGAAATTAAGAAGACAAATAGATCTACTCATATATTAGATAAGAAATCTCATAAACTGAGATCTAGTCTCCTTATTACAATTACAAGAAAACTCGAAAAGGGTTTCTTGTCATACACTTTGTACACTTTGCATACAAATATGATCTTCAGAAAATTACTGAATAATCATCGCAACAATGAAGCATAAGAGTGTAGAAGGCTGAAAGATGTCATATCTGATGTAGATCCCTCAAGGGCTTCCTCCCATGAAAGGATGAACCTCTCAATCACAAGAAAACACTGCAACGGAGCCACTAGACCATCCACTAAAGCTTCCTCCAAAAATAATGCATTCCCTAGCTAGAACAATGCTGGGAATTTCAAGGAAATGTGTGGCCTGATGCCATAGATCTTAAATGAGCTCTATATCTCTCCAAACAGATCTCTCAAGTGAAGGAAACCTTCCTCCAATGATAAACTACCTCAGAAAGTGGGATTCCAATCCCTTCCACTGCTGCACCCTACAACACTGCACAATAACCTGCAGAAACTGTGTTGATGAAGTAGGATGAAGCTTGGCTAAAAACCTAATGTGGAAAATGAATGCAAACTCTCTCAAGAGGCTTCTCAAGGAAAGAGGTGGGATTCTCGCTCGAGAACACCCGGTGCTAAACATCACAGCAACCCTGCTAAATAGCAAGAGGAAGAAAAATGTCTGAGCAGACAAAATAATAATCTAAAACATGAATAATAATGTTTCCATCCTCTTGCTTAAATAAAATGTGAGTTTTCTTGCCCTTGTCCCCACCCAATTAGGTCATCCCCATCAAGAGATTCATCTCCCTCCAAAACTACATTATTCCTTCCTTGATTCCTACTCCTCCATATATGCGTTGTTGACTTGGTCAAAGTAAACTGAATCAACATGATATTAGCCCTATTCACACATGGAGGTGTTTCATTGAGCTAAAAAGAGGGTCTCCTTTCATACTTGAAGTTTTTTTATTCCTTCTTAGGAGACTTATGGGCCTTCCTGCCCATTTATTCACCGGCTAAAGACACTGCTAACTCTAATGTTCCATTTTAGCTTGGAGCTAAAATTTTGGAACATTACAGTCCTCCCCTCCAAAATATTTTCTTGTCCTCAAGCAAATTTATAGGGAGAGAAAATTTTCTCCCTGCTCCTCTTGTGGCCTCCCATCAATGGCCTCCATCATTGCATCAAGATATTCTGCAATAAAACTGTCATCCAATGTTTCCTCCCAAGTGTGCAAAACCAAATGGCCTACATCAATCAAAGGTGGAAAGTGTGAATGGAAACCTGTTTGCTGTCCCATGGCCTCCTCAAAGTAGGAATGATGAAAAACATGGTGAATGAATGCCTTCCTCACCCATGCTATCATCCAAATGAAATGAGCCATCCTAGGTAGCTCATCAAAAGAATCATCAACCCTGGTTTTATACAATGTATTGGGGCTACATGGAGAGATTGGATTCTTCCATCCAAATTTTTTCTCTCTCCATTTATGGTAAACATGGGGTTGTTTCTGTCCTTGGGATGAAATTACATGGCCTCCAAAAATTTTCCAAGTTTCCCCATCAAACAATTAAGCCATGAAATGCCTCCTCAAGTTCTTCAAGTGGCGCCTCCCACAAGAAGGGAAAAATAGTGATGTGGCAATCATGGTTTGCCCATGGCTCCTCCTGAAATATAAAACATGTAAAGTGGGGAGAATCATGCTCCCAATGGGCATCTCTAATACCTCCAACACTCTCCAAACAATGCTGGAATCCCATGAATATAAAAATATCAGCAATAAATGGAAGCAAAATGCAATAAAAACAAGCTGCCATATGACAACCAGAGAGTGGTTCATATTTCCACCAATGGAACCAGCGTAGTGCATCCTTGGCCTACATCAAAAAAAAAATTAAGTGCTTTCCCAGCCACTTGTTTGCTGCCACAGTCATCTCATAAGATGGAAACATGAAGATACAATGGGGTGTCAATGGTGCACACCAAGAATCATGTGGCTTCCCCCACAAACCACCAATAAGGTAGCCAAAATAAATGCTACAAGTAGCTGCAATTACATCATCATACAATATTAAAGAAGAGATAATTCTTCTTGATACATCATGGTTCTCAAACAAGGAAAATAAGTACAATACAAAATGTGAAATTATACCTCATCCATCATGTACTTGAGATCTTGAGCTGAAATGGCTCAACTGGAATCTTTCCCTCACCTCCAATGAGTAGAAAAGTGGTTGTGACCTCCTATATATCACCATCTTGGCTATGCATCTCTCCATATGCTGAAGTATGCCATGCTGGATGCCCTCCCAAGTGAACTCCTCCACCAAAGAAAGGTATGCATCATAATGCATGGAAAGGAAGTCATCATGTGCTACAAGTAGCAACTTCTCCTTGAGACTAGAAGCTCTAGTCAAGAAGACTATGCCATGTGAATAGATGACTATATCATCCACCATATACTCATCATCTCTATCTGGGTCATCGAGAATCATGCATGCACCAAGATCCTTGGAGTACTCTACTAAGAGCTGAGATCTCCAATAAGGATCAATCCTCCTAAGAGACAACGCTGGTGATCTAGCATGTGAAGCTCTCCTCATGTTGCTTCCTACTACTTTGAAATCCCCTATGCCAAATTTATCCTCCAAACCCTTCACCCCTCCAAAATCCAAGAGTGGTGAATCCAAAGACAAGATGTCTTTCATCAATGCTGGATCTGGTGGCCTCCCAGGTGGAATTCCGCCATGTAGTGAGACATCAATGTCAAGAGTAGACTGTACATATGGTTGGGAAACCTTGCCCTTGCCCTCACAACGCAAATCAGTCTTCCTCTTCCTTGCATTAACTTCTTGAAATAGAGAAGGGTGTGTGCCTCTCAACAAGTGATACTGCTCTTCCTTCCTACCCCCTCCTTCTAGTTGCAATGCTTCACAATCATGCTGCTCACTGATTGTGCTTAGACCTCTATGTATGAGATCCCGGGGAACTTCTTGCAAGGATAGAAGAATCCCTCTCGTTGGAGCGTGTGCTCCTCATCCCTCTGCATGAGGTACTGGATGTGCTCTAGATGTGACAACGATGTTTCCCTCATCTTCATCAATGTGTATGGGTAACATCTCAACAATTGGATCCTCTTGTGAAAAATAGATCCCCATGCCCTCTTTTTTAGGAATATTAACTAGAGGTCTTGCCTCTAACAATGTGTAATGCAAGATTTCAGCTTCTCCCATGGCTTCCTGAAGTGGAGTCTCCTCCATCACATGCAAGGTTTTTGTTCTCTCAATTTTTTCTTGCTCATGTGTCTTAGGAAGTTTCCCATCAAACCTTCCCATCAATGTTTCAATGAATCTTGCATAGGAGGAAGTGTTTGCATTTTTCAAAGAACAAGATTCAAAAATCCACCATGCATGGGCCTTACCTCTGAAATGCAGCGCTGCAATTCTGATGGCTTCATCTTCAGAAATTTGGTGTTGCTATAAATAGGAGTCTAGCTCCTTCACCCAAGCTCCAGCTAAACATGAACGTGATCCTTGAAAAGTAGATAGAAGAAATCTATATGTATCATGTTGCTCGCTCTCCTCCACCTGGATCTTGAAAAACTCTTGGAAATTGGTATGATCTCTAAACCTATCAATTTGAGATTCATATTCCTGCAACAAATCACTAAGAGTTCTCCTTTTAGGCATTCTCCCTCCTTTCATCCATCTCAAGATAGATCTGGGCACTTGACTGCGTTGTGCATCATGGTGTGTAGCTGCATGCTCAGACTCACTATGTGAAAATCTAGATTCAGCTCTAGATTCAAACTCCTTTGGAGATCCCATCTCCATTCTTATTTTCTTCAGCTCTCCTTGAAAGCTCTGTATAGATTTTGGAAGAAGCTTTGTAAGCATGTCTTCCTTTCTCCCTTCACATAATGGAGCCTTTTATTTTATGTCCATCTCTCCTGAAATTATAATGGCCTGAGATCCATAGGTTGAGCCAATATTGAAGCTTTGATACCACTTTAATATTCCAAAATAGGGAAAATAAGCAGTATTGGGAATATCTTAAAATATTCCAAAAATGCATTGCTCAGCAATGCATTCACAGAAAAATGCATTTCCAGAAATATATGCCATAAAAATGAAAAACATCACTTGTATCCATTATATATATCCATATAGCATCTAATTCCAAGAGGATATCAGAAATAAATTAAACTACGTGAGGTAAATAGACCTCCCACCACCTAGTGCAGCTGAAAGACACTAAAACCCAAAACACTGCTAGTCAGAAATAATGCACAAAGGAAACTGCACAGTCTCAAGAGGGTTTTAACTCAGAAATTAAGAATAAAAATATACCTTCTCATATATTATATAATCAAGCTCATAAACTGAGATCTACTCTCCTTATTACAATTACAAGAAAACTCGGAAAGGGTTTCTTGTCATACACTCTGCATACAAATATGATCTTCAAAAAATTACTGAATAATCACTGCAACACTGAAGCATAAGAGTGTAGAAGGCTAAAATATGTCATGTCTGATGGATATCCCTCAAGGGCTTCCTCCCATGAAAGGATGAACCTCTCAATCACAAGAAAACACTACAATGGAGCCACTAAACCATCCACTAAAGCTGCCTCCAAGAATAACGCATTCCCTAGCTAGAATAGCGCTGGGAATGTTAGGGAAATGTGTGGCCTGATGCCACAGATCTGAAATTAGCTATAGATCTCTCAAGTGAAGTAAACCTTCCTCCAATGAGAAACTAGCTTAGAAAGTGGGATTCCAATCCCTTCCATTGCTGCACCCTGCAACACTGCACAATAACCTGCAAAAAATACGTTGATTAAGTAGGATGAAGCTTGGCCTAAAAATAATGTGGAAAATGAATGAAAAATCTTTCAAGATTCTCCTCAAGGAAAGAGGTGGGATTCCCGCTCGGGAACACTCGGTGCTAAACAGCACAGCAACCCTGCTAAACATCGAAAGGAAGCAAAAAGTCTGAGAAGACAAAATAATAATCTAAAACATGAAGAATAATGCTGCCATCCTCTTCCTTAAATAAAATGTGAGTTTTCTTGCCCTTGGCCCCACCCAATTAGGTCATCCTCATCAAGAGATTCATCTCCCTCCAAAACTGTGTTATGCCTTCCTTGATTCCTACTCCTCCATATCTGCGCTGTTGACTTGGTCAAAGTAGACTGAATCAACATGATATTAGCCCTGTTCACACATGAAGGTGTTTTATTGAGCTGAAAAGAGGGTCTCCTTTCATACTTGAAGTGTTTTTATTCCTTCTTAGGAGACTTATGGGCCTTCCTACCCATTTATTCACTGGCTAAAGACACTACTAACTCTAATGTTCCATTTTAGCTTGAAGATAAAATTTGGGAACATTACAACTACATTGTAGGTGATGGTGGTAGCTTGGCCTGGTGCCAAATGATGTTATAATGCCCAAGGACCCTCCTTTCTGGCCTCCCAATGGAAAGGCTACCTCTCCATTGAAACACAAGCTCAAAAAATGCCCCTGCAAACCCTCCACAACTTCTGCCTTGCAACACAACACAAATATAGAAGAAAATATGTTGTATAATAACACTGAAGCTTTGGCCTGATACTGGAATGTGGAAATGTATCTCAATCACCTATCCTAAATGGGCACTCAAAGTCGCTCAAGGATGAGGGTGGGATTCTTGCTCGAGAACACCCTTGTGCTAAACAACATTGCAGTCTCTGCTAAACAGCTGAAGAGAGCAACAAGTCATATAGACCATAACCAAAATAATAATCAATCATCCTTCTATGGCTTTCATCCCCTTCCTTATATGCTTAGTGGGCCTTCTCACTTTGGGCCCCACTCATTAAAGCCACTACTTCCCTGCATGGAATCTCCCTCCAAAATTGTGATGTCCTTCAATGAATGGCCACTCCCTCCATACCAGCGTTGTCAATTTGGTCAACGTTGACCCAATCTACATGCTCCATCCCCTATTCTCACATAAGGGTCTTTAATCCAGCTACTTAGATGACCTTCGTTCACATTTGGAGTGATTTTATTCCTACTAAGGAGATTTATTGGTCTCCCTACCCTCTTATTCTTCTAACTAAGAAGAAAAAACAAAATTTAATATTCCAACTAGCTGAAATCTAATTGGGAATATTACAAAGAATATCGGATATTGGGAAGAATGTGTGCACATGATGAGGCTATGGTTTGAAAGCCTAGTAATTAAAATGAAGGATGTATATTCTAGAAAAGAGGATCCACACAAACATTTTTCTACTTGGAATCAGGTATGGGGTGTAGAACCAAGGCCTAAATGTGTTCATATGTTTATTCACACACTGGAAAGGTGCCAACCGAATGGTACTTGGAGATAGAGTTTTGTAGAGGCACTAACAAGCAATATTCGTTGGTAGACATTTTTATTCTTACCTTTAGTTGGTTTGGTACAATTGGTCAAGCTTTGATCCCAGAAATCATTAATGTGCCAATAAGGGAGACTCTTTATTGCAGAAAATTGGCACTTGTGGAAGTTAGGGAACCATACATGCTCACAAGATCCGTTATCCCCTCGATTATCAGACAAATGCACTCCATGATGATCCTTGTGGGATATTACAGAAAGCGCATTCCCCAATATGAATTGATAACTATGCCCATGAACAGATTACTCAGACAAGGTGATACATTCCATTGGGATTATCAATGTTAGATAAGTTTGTAGTTATTAAGGGACATGATGAACACCACTCGATATGATTTGAATTACCTGGTCAACAAGCCTGTGTTAGGGGGGAATGTTTGTATATGGTTATCCTTAGTTGTATATTTTATGCACAGAACAGTGAAGCACACGTGTGGTATCTGCACTAGGAGATTGACTGGTGTGTAGAGGTGTCAAAAACTAGCCATTGGAATAGTATACCTGGACAAGATATATTATTACCATTTTTAGGACCATCCATGATGCATTTAATAAAGGTATTTTTCCAGATTTGGGACCATTTTTCAGTAATGGAACCTCATTAATGCAAAAGGAGTCATTACAGATGCACCAAAATTATAAGTGTGGCCTATGGGGTTGCTATAGTTCCCTTTATTTTCTAAGTGATTTTTATTCTCTGAGCTCTGTGTTTTCCATTGGATTTGTTGCGTCTATGTCTAGCTTGGACCCAGTGTTTGAGGACGTGTTGCACCGAGCTTGCCTAGGGTACATAATTCAGAACAAGATTACCACCACCAGACTAGGTGATGACCCTGTTGCACTGGAAGTGTCCATTGTAGAAACACCTACGCCATCAAAAATGAAGAAGGGCCAAACCTCTCGAACACGCTGGTCTCCTAGAAAAAGGACCCCAAAAACACCCCATTCAGTGGGAGAGAAAATGAAGAGGCCTATGGCCGAACTTTCAGATTCTATTATAGAAGAGGACGATGAAGTTGTTGAAGTAGCCCCATTCCCGTGGCTGTCGAGTTATATTGTGTCGTGCAAACCTAATTTCAAATCACCAAAGGAATTGGATAAGTTGTGCGCAAGTATCCAAGTTCCTTTGATCCCATAGAATGTCCCATTCGAGGGGTATATGCTTGCGAAAATCCCATAACTAAAATTTGATGACTGGGACATTGCAAATGTCGAAAATTTTCTAGAGCTCGCACCAGAGATCTATTTAGATCAAATCACTTATGAAGGAGTCGTGGTGCGCCTTGAGCCAAAGAGGGGAATGCTAGGTCTGCACTAGGCATGAATGTTTAATTTGTTGTAGATCCCTCATTTTGGGCATAGTCCCATTAATGATATCTATTTCAGGCAGCTACTAGCTTTGGTTCATGACGATGAGCTCTGTTTGGGACAGCATATCCCTATTGATCCAGAGTTAATTCACCAAATCACAGGTCTACCGTGTTATCATCAATAACATTCATTTTTCTTAAGAAAGTCATTTTGTATAGGTTTTAGTGTGTTGATGAATTAATTCATGAAAATTGATGAAATTCCATGATTTGGTTATATTCCTAAGTCTTTATAGTCCCCACATGTCATCTCATTAAGGTCATGTCAATAAAAATCTGCAAATGAACCTATTGAAGCTAAAACCACTGCTGCCAAGGGTGAAACCACTACTGATTGAAAGGGGGTAAAATGCATTCTAAAATATTTTTTGCCTCATTATAGCTCATCATTTACATAACCATGAGAAATTTTGAAGAAGAAATCAAATAATTTTCAAGCCTGCTATCTATTAGGCAAGTTCATTGAGTGTTTCAGGTATAAAGCCGAGAAAACGCTATGAACTTGCTGAAGATGTTTTTTGGGAATATATGACAGATTTTGTAACAAATAAGGAAGGTGAAGGCATGTATTTAATTTTTTAGACACACCAAAAATACTCCAATCAGTGAAGAGGGAAAACAATTTGCAGAGATGACCAAAGTAAAAAATGCTATGAACTTTCGCTACGGACTTACCTAGAAGTCATATGTTTTTGCAATGAAGAGGAATTTTGAAAATTTTCAAGCCTTAATTTTATTTTTGGAACATTTTAGCCACTTGGAAAGGTCATAAATCATTATTTGAATTTTTGGATGAAGACAAACTCCTTAATAAAGTTGTTCAGGCTGCCAGCTAATCATGGAAACCACATAAGAAAAATATGACATCACCTCCTAAAATATCGTAAGACAAACCTCCTATCTTGGTGGGGGTATTTATTGTTCAAACATGGTCATTTCCACCTCAGGAACATTGTTAGTATGAATCCTTTGTCGAAGTGTACGAAAAAGGACCACTTTAGCTACGCATAACTAATAGCCCTAACAACAAAAGTGGCTGCCAATATCTTCAGATATGCGATTAGTTAGACAAGAAAAGAGCTGCAAAACACCAGATCTATGCATGGAAAGACATTAAGCAGTAAAAATAAGGGTTTGCTCCATATACCAATAGACAAGACAAGAACAATTTTTGAAATTTTTGTATTAATGGGGCACCTGTGAGGAAAACTAGAAGGAGTATCCAATTCCCCTCGGTGGGATGGGTTCTTGGAAGTCCTCAGCACTTCAGATCTAAGATTTCTCTCTCTAGTTGATGTAGAAAACCCAATGCAAAGAGTAGAGCTCAATGGGAGCAAATGATGGAGATATGTGACCAAGTGTATAGATCCAGAGTGATCTAATAGGCAACAAAAGGTGAAGAATGGTAGGGAAAAACCTCCTATTTATAACAAAATATTGGGTCATTCTAGATCTTGGTGCATGGGTTAACCAGATCTAGATCCACTTTTTATGGGATATTTTATTATATTTGTTGGAGGGAAAAGGTATTTGACTTGGGTCAAATCCCTTAATTTGTCAAAAATAAATAAATAAATGATTTATTTATCTTTTAAAGGAAGCGGTTAGAAGATAATCAAATAAATAATGATTTATTTAATTATTTAAGGAAGTGGTTGAAAGATAATTAAATAAATAGTGATTTATTCAATTATTTATGGGTGATTTGGTCATATTTAACAAGGAATATCATCTAAATATGATTTAAATGATTATTCCTAGAAAATAATAAGATAAATAAAGGTTTATCTAATTAATTTATTTGATTTTGGGTTAAACATGACTGGGAATAATAATTAAATTATGGTTTAATTAATTATTCCATGAGGAAAATCAAACAAATATAGGTTTGTTTAATATTTCCTTTTGGGGTTTCCTGTTTTAACATAGTGAAAGCAATTTTACTTAGGGTAAAATTGGTCTTACATGGTGTACTTCGGTCCATCTAATGATAATAGGTTAGATGACCAAAAAATGGTGTAACAGATTGCCCCCCAGCGTGCGAGTGTCAGGAGCAAATCGTATGACCGAAGTACGTTGTAAGAACACAATCACTAGACAACAAAAAGGGTGTCAGAGAGAGAAATGTGAGGTAGATAGTGTGCTGAAGGACTAGACCCTGAGGAGACGAGACTCGCAGGTGCAACAAGTCTCTTTTTATGAGAGGGTACCTGTGCTGAAGGTGGCGGGGGAGGCATACCTATGCCCGCCGAGACAAAGTACAAAAGAATAGTGTGTCCAGTAGACAAGGGACCGAACCATAAAATACAGTTGGCATAATCATGAGCCAGATAAAAATACAATGAGGAATCCCATATACATGTTGTGCCTGGGATGACAGCCAGGACTTGTACAATAATATCTGAGTACATGAGATACAAATACAACAAAAATGCCCCCTGCACATGGGGAAGGGCTCACAAAATCTGACTGATACATGCAAATTGAAGAGGTGCTGCAAGTGGCTAGGGCCAACATCATCAAATATCTGGAGCTACATCGAAGGCTGCATAGAAGAGGTCATCTGGGCATGTGGGGGGCTACCTGCAGGGCCACCCCCTCATGAGGGTTGAAACATCTCACACACACCCGGGAATCATCAAGAGTGGCTGCTGGATCACTGGACCATCAAGTATACGAATCTCGATCATGCTAAAGGAGCTGGAGAAACAATCAAGCCAAAGGGAAAGGAGATATCCCTTTTCCTGATCCTAGGCACCGAACAAGAGTGGAAGCTGGAACCAAGGTACACCGCCCTCTAGACCTGGCTTCTGGAATAAATGAGCTGATGTCGACAGAAGAAGGTCCACCATAGTTGAGGCAATGAGAGACCCTCAACCAAGGCATGAGAGAAAAGAGTAGAGCGACGGACAGACTGACACTAATGATGATAGTGAAGTGGAAAGGACTGAGTAGCGAATGGACGACTTCCCTTGCTAGAGCATAAAGGGCATGAATGACATGGCAGCGACTGACACAACATCATCAGGGATGGGGGACAGTGAAACTGAAGGTCATAGTGTGTGACACAAGAGAGAGACCAATCAATGATGGATGGAGGGCTATAGTGGGGTACAAAGGGACTCGGCATAGACTCCATGGAGGGAATGATGACTCAACTTGGATGCTTTAAACAAGGGCGACTCAATGGTGCTGCCACACAGTACCGGCCCTAATGGGGGAACCGTAGAAACATGAGTACATGATGGTAACTCATGACGAAAATCGAAACGAACAAGGACAAGTAAGGGGGCAAGATGGTGCCCCAAGTACAAGTGTCGTAAGTGAGGAAATTCGATTTTTAGGAGGGGTAAAGTGACCCTTCTTGGACAAAAGGTGTCCTGGTGTAGTGTCAGATCTCAAAAAACTAACAGATACCCATTTCGGGGCTCGGTGAGATCTTTCCAACGGTGTAGATGGTTCGTCAAATGGGGCTACGGTGTGGTCACAGCAGTCGAAAGAAGAAACATGGGTTCTCTTTTAATAAGGCACTTTTCCCTCCAAAATCACTCATTTTCTATTGTTGATGTTGTGAATGTAGAGAGGAGAGAAGGCCCTAAATCTTGCGGTGAACGTAGCGGACAAACCGACCGTTGGAATCGTGATTCGTCAGTTGCAGGTAAGAGGTCTAACTTTTCTCTTGCATTTTGATGGATTACATTTTCATTTTAGGGCCCAGAATCCCAGAAATAGCCCCTCCTTCATCTCTACGGCTGGGTCGCACTTTTTGGGGCAAAAAGTGTGACCTAGGACACAGGTATCAGGGCAAAAAGTGCGACCTGGTCTAGAAAAGAGCAAAAAACTGCGACCTGGGAGATGAGGGGGGTTTTGGTGCTGTTTTATGGCTGGAAGTTGGGTTTTGGTGTTTGGTTATGGTTTTCCCGAACTGTACGCTGACAAAAATGATGTGTTTGTGTAGGTATGGCAGAGTTACGGGTCAACTGGAGAGAGAGAGATCTAGGGACACTACGGACAGAGATCCAGGCGGATCAAGGCGTCCGCCGTGTTTTGGCCAGATGTGGGGTTCTCAAGTTTTTGGAGAACCCGTTGATGAGAGCAGGGGAACCATTACTGGCCCAGATTATCAGTTACTGGGATCCAGATCAGGAGATCTTTGTAGTGCAGGGGCACAGGATCGAGCTGACGGTCCAGGACGTGTACTTCCTGACTGGTCTCCCACCACTGGGGATGGTGGGAAACACACAGCCAGTGTTGCCACGGGGGCGGCATATCATGGAGTTCGTGGAATGCCATTGTCAACTGGGTCTCCAAGTCAAGGGGACTCGAATACCGATCGGGGATCTAGAGAGGCTAGAAACCCGTGCAGTGGCCGCAGCTGTGCTGCGAATCCTGGGCATCTAAGGGTTCCATCACATCACTGGGGGGCAGATGATGATAGTGAAAAGTGTGTTGGGTGGGACCTACTATGGGTGGGCCCAGATGTTATTGGTGTCGCTAAAGCGACAGTTGTCTCTATGCAGGCGGCAGGTGAACCATGACTGCTCATATGGGACTTTGTTGTGCACCTTCTTCTTTTAGAAGATCCTGACCTTGAGGCCTCGTGTACAGCTTCCAGATGGGGGCCCGAGGGAGCCTAGGATGCGCCGTTGGGGACGGCTACTGTGCAGAGGAGGAGGAGGGGCGGTCGGGCGGGTGTTTCGACCGGAGTTTTTTTCCCATTGGGATCAGATGCCGCTGTACATAGACGACTATCCTTATAGTGGGATGAGATACTGTGGGGATCCGGATCTGCCACTTCCGCCTGGTCGAGTCTGGGGGCCTGATGGTAAGTGACAAATTGCTATTCTTGTGTGGGCATGTTAAAGTTTTTGAATAGTAATTGATGATACTGATTCATGTACTTTTGGTATGCAGATATAGCACCGGTAAAACCGGCCAGATATATGGGACGACCGGCAGCGTCTGGAGCTACAGGTCCAAGTGGGTCGGGAGCGGTGCAGAATGAGGATGCAGCCGCCCTGCTGGAGGACATCCGCCATAGATGGAAAAGGTTGTTGACCGGAGTATCAGAGCGCGGGTGGCAGGACTTAGACGACCAGTTCATAGAGCCATGTGTTGGTCTACCCTCGGAGTGGCAAGGTGTCATGCAGCGCATGGCGATGGCCGGTCAGGCTATGCATGATCTACATGCTGCAGGGGCAGAGCCATTGGCCCGGGAGCCTTTAGATAGTGATTAGGGGTAGGGGCATGTGGTGCCCCCTATGATGTATGTAGGGGCAGGTGGTGCCCCCAGTTTTGGGTTTTTGTTTGTAACATGCTATGGGCATGTCGTATGTATCAGAGTAGATGGACTCTAAACACATGTTTTGCGACACATATTATGGATATGCATCGTCTTTTGATGGTTGATTTAATGTTATTGTCTTGTATGAAATGTGTGTGATAAATGCCAATCTAGAAAATGGTTTGCAATACTATCTACATAGTGATTCTGTTCTCGAGGTACATGGTTGAAAGTTATGGTTTCAAACGCACGTATTAAGATTTTCACTCGTAAATAGCGTCTAAATAGCACAGGGTTATGCACACGATAAACACCATTTAGTTGCATTACAAGAAGCAAGGAATCCAAACGAACGTGCAGATGGAGGATGCGATGAAAGAGGGCATCGGCTAATAGACCACGCACTGCATCATATTCGGCCTGATTGTTGGTGGCAGAACCAATGCATACCCCGTTAGAAAGAACAAGGGCATGCAAGGGGGTGAAGATGGCCCAACCTGCCGAGGCTAGATTTCTGGAGTAGCGACTTGCACCATCGGCGTAGCCGATAAAGGGTGTGGACGGGGGGTCCTGCAGAATGGTGTGACAAGACAATAAATGAGGGGATGAAAGGAAATGACGGCAGCGTGAGTGTACAGAAGTCATTGGGCGGCAACCGCAGGAGGGAGTGCAAAGGGCAGGATGACCAAGACTCAGACAGGGTGGTATATGAGGGCTATCGGAAGCATGGTGAGGACTCGGGCTGCGGAGGTCAACAGAGACACAAGTGGAGTGATCTCGGGTATGAGGAGGAACAGGGTGATCAAGGGACACAACAGGGGAGGATGCAGACGGGCTGGGCTCCGAGTGTCTCGCAGAGGAAGATAGGTAAAGGATGGTTACAGTAGACTCTGTCATCTGAACATCAGGGGGGGGAATGTCGATGGGAGCGGGGGGATCCTCAGGTTGACCTGAAGCGTACTGCGCGAGGATAGGAGAGGCGGATTGATTTTGTTCAACCTCATACTCTCGGATTACCTCTAAAGAGGCGCGATAGTGCGTTAGGTGAGGACAATGGTGGGAGTAATGGCCATGAACGCCACACAAAGCACAGGGCTTGTTGGTGCGGAGAGTCTTGGGGTTCTTGGTTACGGACGTAGAAGGAGTGGGGGCTTCAGGAACCGTAGACTCGGGGAACGCGACTTTAACCATGGGCTGAATATGGGGCAACTCAGGAAAAGCATGGGTGGCATGAATGGTGACATCACATAAAGCGCAAGGCTTTGCGGGCGGTGGAGGGGCCGGGTAAGTCGTGGTAGTCTTGTCTTTGGGTGCCCCCTTGCGGGCTTTGCCTTTCTTCCCGGGTGCCATCACGATAGGAGAAGGGTCCTGTGGAGGTGCTGGGGGCACGGAGGCAACGGAGGAAGCTAGGGGGACCGGTTGAACCGGTGTCAAAGCCATATAGGGCTTGGGGTGACCAGGAGGGGTGGCGGCTGGGGGATCAAGGTACCAGACCGGTATGCCCAAGGTCAAGTTAGGGAGAGAGAGGGTGGCCATGATGGGGACAGAATATACTCCGGGAGGGGGAGCTAGGAAAGGGATCTGCCCAGCAGGGTAATGACCAGGAGGGACGGCTTCGAGATGGTTAAGGCCGGGAGGAACTGATCCAAGAGGATAAAGGGGTTCAGGGATACCAGCTGTAGGGGTAGGGCCAGAAGGAGAAGGTCCGGCTGGCTGAGATGAATGGCTAGGAGCGGGTTGCGGAGGGCGAGGAGGAGGTTGCTGACTAGCCGAGGCAGGCCGCTTACGGGCAGCCTGAGACGATTGCATCATGCAAACATTCGATGAGCTGGGATCGGTGACAGGAGGGGGGGGAAGGTTGGGGAAAGTTCCAAGCAGGGAGGAATATTTGTACACACCGGGGGAGACACTGGTCAAGGAATCAACGGTTTGCTTGTTGGCTACGGAAGAGATGGTCGTCTCAGGGGAGGTATGAGATTTTGGCTCATGATATGTCAACTGGTCAATGGTGACTATCTTTCCATTATGGGGGAAAGACATCTTGCGAAAGACCGCGGATGGGACAACAGACATAGCATAGGTGTAGCTTCGCTCCAATAGAATGTTGTAATCTAGCGGGGCATCGATGACTTCGACGTCAACGCAAACAGTCTTACCGGCGAGGGTGATAGGACAATTACGAAACAGGCCAATGGGCTAGGAGGCATGACCGTCCCACGCTCGAAGGGTGATCGTGGAAGGGGCCAGTTCAGGAGATCCGAGTTGCTTCCAAACTGAAGCAGACATCACGCATGTGGATGCCCCCTCATCAATGATACATCGGGACACGTTGGCGTTCCAGATTTTGACTGGGATTTGGAAGGCGACAGAAGGAGGGAGAGGAGGATGGTCCGATTGAGTGGAGTCGAAAACAATCATTTGGTCATCAGCAAGATCTACAGTGCCCACGGCAGATAGTAGAGCCTTATTTTGGGAAGGGCACGACTGGAGGAGCTCCAGTGTGGAAATGGCGGCAAGAGATTGCGCCAAATCATCTACTATGCTATACGAATGGGCAGCTCGACTGGGAGCATCGTTTCGACGTAGTGGGCCCTTAGGTATCTTGGTATGGACCTCAACCTTGGGTTGAGGGATATGTAAGGGGCCACTGGGTGACGAAAGAGGCTCTGGAGAACCTAAAGAAGGAGGCTCGGGAGCAGACTGAGCAGGAGTCTTGGGGTACTGGCGAGACCGAGTTTGAAGGTGAAGATCGACGGATGGGTTAGGATCAGAGTGCATCATAAGGATCTGGTAATCAGAGGAACCAGAAAGGGAAGGGGGGGTGGCTACCTGGCTGTCGGGTGGTTGGGTAGCCACAAATCCTTGCTGAGGGAAAGGATCAGTAAACACAGCTGGCTGGGTAGTGGCCACATTAGGAGGAGCATGAGGGGAGGCATTCTGTCCGCACAATGTGGCTTGAGACTCTCACATCTACCGCATCTGGGGTAATAGGGGACAATCGTGGGTGTAATGACCATAAACACCACAACACGAACAAGGTTTGCTTGTGCGAAGCGGCCTGTCCGGCTTGGGCTGAGTGCCCTGTTGCTGGTTGGCAGTGCTAGGGTCCACACCAGGATTGGGTCCATGGGTACCAGGGGCAGATTGGTTTGGATTGCCTCTCCACCTTCTTTGAGAAGAAGGGGGATTGGTCGCGCCCTGCTGTGCAAATACTTGCCCTGGAGGGGGCTGTAGATGCTAGTGTTGGGGTTGAGGAGGCAAGGGAGGAGGAAGCACATATGCTGGAGGAGTTGGCGCACCAGGCCGCGGATAAGGGTAATGGGTAGGTTGGGCAACATTGAGGTAAGCAGGAGTTTGGGCAAAAGGAGGAGGCATGCCGTATCCTGGATACATGCTACCGGGTGGGGGGAGAGTGCTGGAGGAGCAGGCCCCTCCCTGAGGGGGACCATAGCCCATAGGAAGTTGAGTGTATGGATGGGAAAGGGCTCCAACGATACCGTCGGCGGAATGAGATGCCCCCGGGGCGTTAGCGCTACCGGGCCTGGGGAGGTCAGGAAGAACGGTATAAACATAACCAGATTGAGCGTAGATCAGGTCATATTTCAAGGCTATTTGGAGGGCGACTTCTTCAGTTTGAGGGAAATGAGAGGCGACATATTTGCCGATGGGAGCGGGAAAGGTGCGAAGGAACCAGTCCATGTAAACCCGATCTTCGAAAGGAGGGGCTCGACATAAGCTCCGTCTTCTTCGCCATTCCTGAACATGGGCAGAAAGGCATGTTGAAGAGGATCGCTTGAAGGAAGTCAAGAGCTCCGTGCCAGTATCGTATTGGAGAGGGAGCTGGAAGTACAACAAAAAGGCTTGGGCAAGAGTCTCAAAGGTGGTATGGGTAGAGGTGGCTTGTTCGACATACCATTTAGAAGCTTCGCCGGTAAGCGTGCGTTGGAACAAACGAAGAAGGATGGAGTCATCGGTAATGGAATTGGAGGAACACCACATGTGGAAAGATCGGACATGATTGGTTGGATCTTCGTCATTAAGGCCCTCAAACTTGGGGATGTCGAAGGGGAGCTTGGTTGGAATAGCAGGCCAATTAGCATTGTGGTGAATGGGGTCATTGATCAACTGATGGAAATCGGGTAGGCTGAGGCCTGCAATGTACGGCAGCACAGGGGTGGCCAGGGTAGTTCCTGTGGCGGTTCCGCTAGTAGTAGGGCCGGCATTGGGGCCAGGAGAACTGCTAGCGTTAGGCCCTGGACCAGACATAGTGAAGGTGACAGGGGGAGAACCAGGAGGAGAAGGAGGACCCGATGAATCAGGAGAGGAGTCGGAGGGCGGACTCGAAGGTGGACTGGCTCGACGACGGCGGGGCGGAGCAGGTCGATCGACTGGAAACTAAGGATGAAGGCCAAGAAGTCTCCGGGAAAGGCACCTTGGGGGTGCAATGATGACAGGAAGAAGGAAACCGACAGGGGCAGAAAGGGACAGAATCAAATAAGGTCAAGGGCAGAAAAGGTGCAGTGACAATTGATTTTAGAGTCTTTTCCAGGCGGTGTTAACCAAGTGCTTCTTCACTTAGGGTCATTGTGTGGCGTGCATTAATTTTAATTTTTAAACCCTCTCCGTTTTGAGAGCAAGAAAAAAGTGTGCTGTGTAGCTGAAAATAAACCTACAGAAAACAGAATATAATGGTGAAATAACAGAAAAATAACAGCTACCTGTGCATCTATCTAACCCAAGAAGGTGGGTCTCTCAAAACTATGCTGAAAAGAAAGGGAAAAATCTATGTAAAACACACGGAAAAGGGGCCAATAGATCTAAGGTCAAAAGGGACAGGGATCTAAAGGATAAAGCTGCTGAAAAGAGGTGCAGATCACAGCCAAGAGATAGAGGCAAGGTGGCTGGAAAAAGAAAGGAAATCAGAAAAAATCGGAGGGGGCAAGGCGGAGGCCTTCAAATGAGGTCCAAACAAAATGACAGGAGGTGATTGGAAAGGAAGAAAGGCTGATTTCAAAGGATCTGAAAGGGAGGTAACAGATCTGGAAAAAAGGAGGCTGAAGCTCTGAAAACAAACGGTTGAAACAGCTTAAAACTCTTCCACAAAAAGTGGAGGGTACTAAAGCCCTAAGGGGCTATGTTCCCACTTAGATGAGTAAAAACAGATCAGAACTTGGTCAATAATTTTGAACAAAGGTGGAGGATGACAGAAAGGCTATAATGAGAACCCGGAAAAAATTGCGGAAAAAGTCTTTGAAAAAATGGCGGGTATGAGTTTCGACTGATTTCGGTGCGAGTCTCGAGAAACGAGTGAAAAGTGACTCACAGGAGTCCGGTCGTAGGTTTTAGGGCCAAAAAGTGTGACCTCCTGTTCCGGAGTTGTCTCGGCGGCGGATTTTCGGAAAATTCTTGCAGGTCTCGGTGCGGCATTTGGTGTGTACACAACGATAGGGCCAGAAACACACGGAAGTTAGAAATTTTAATGTTTTAGGGTTTTATGTGAGAAAAACAACATAAAAATAGGAAAAATAAACAGCTGAAAAGAAACCCTAGGGTCTGAAGTAGCTGGATATGCAGGAATATGAAAAACGACGGCGGTCGTAATTTAAAACCCGTGTGGAGTCGCCATTTGTTAGTATGAATCCTTTGTCGAAGTGTACGAAAAAGGACCACTTTAGCTACGCATAACTAATAGCCCTAACAACAAAAGTGGCTGCCAATGTCTTCAGATCTATGGTTAGTTAGACAAGAAAAGAGCTGCAAAACACCAGATCTATGCATGGAAAGACATTAAGCAGTAAAAACAAGGGTTTGATCCATATACCAATAGACAAGACAAGAACAATTTTTGAAAGAATTTTTATATTAATTGGGCACCTGGGAGGAAAACAAGAAGGCGTATCCAATTCTCCTCAGTGGGATGGGTTCTTGGAAGTCCTCAGTACTTCAGATCTAAGATTTCTCTCTCTTGTTGGTGTAGAAAACCCACACAAAGAATAGAACTCAAAGGGAGCTCACACAGCAAATGGTAGAAAAGAGTGACCAAGTGTATAGATCCAGAGTGATCTAATAGGCAACAAAAGGTGAAGAATGGTAGGGGAAAACCCTCCTATTTATAACAAAATATTGGGTCATTCTAGATCTTGGTGCATGGGTTAACCAGATCTAGATCCACTTTTTATGGAATATTTTATTATATTTGTTGGAGGGAAAAGGTTTTTGACTTGGGTCAAATCCCTTAATTTGTCAAAAATAAATAAATAAATGATTTATTTATCTTTTTAAGGAAGCGGTTAGAAGATAATCAAATAAATAATGATTGATTTAATTATTTAAGGAAGTGGTTGAAAGATAATTAAATAAATAGTGATTTATTTAATTATTTGTGGGTGATTTGGTCATATTTAACAAGGAATATTATCTAAATAAGGTTTAAATAATTATTCCTAGAAAATAATAAGATAAATAAAGGTTTATCTAATTAATTTCTTTGATTTTAGGTTAAACATGACTGGGAATAATAATTAAATTATGGTTTAATTAATTATTCCATGAGGAAAATCAAACAAATATAGGTTTGTTTAATATTTCCTTTTTGGGGTTTCCTGTTTTAACATAGTGAAAGCAGTTTTACTTAGGGTAAAACTGGTCTTACATGGTGTACTTGGGTCCATCTAATGATAATAAGTTAGATGACCAAAAAATGGTTTAACAAACATGATATTTTTTATGTATATCAACAAGCATGGGGATTTTAAACTTTGTTAATTGTAATAAAGTGTAATAGAGTCCTATTAGGTTTCATATTCCTAAAAATAGTAGATCTCTACTTTTTCTCCTTGGAATCCTTTTTTGGTTAGTCAAGGTGTCATTAGAGGTATTCGAAGGTCTAGCCTTGTTAGAAGACTTATTTTAAAGGTACCTAAAGTTATAAATAGGAATAATATAGATGGAGATAGTTTTTATGGATGTTATATTCCAAACTACTATTGTAAATATTTTTATCAGTAATATACAGTGACAACAAACTTCTTTTCTCTCCTAATATTCATTGGTATTCTGATATTTATTTGCCTTTTATGTTCTCTTATTCTATCTTGAGTATCCTAGTTGTTTGATTACTTTTAATTCATGGTCAACATGCTCCAACTTCCTTCAAGCATCTAGTCTAATGTAAATGTTATGTTTCACTCGAATACACATGCCTCAGCTTCCATGAGAGAGGTTTAATATGTCAATGAGTTTTAATAATGACTCCATATGCCCAATTGTAGTTTTTTTTTTCATCTTTCACCTATACAAAAATACATTTAAAGCTAATTTCAATGTTAGCCATCTATCGATATTTTTTTACCTAATATCATCTTTATCCTTGAGAGAGCCCTATCAGGCTAGAAAGGTTAAATTCTAGTTAAAAGTAGGTTTGAAATAGCTACTCTGATTTTACTGTGGAAGAATTCCATCAGTATCAATTTAGTGACAACATGCCGAACAAAGGGGCTGGCCCTATGGCAAACTTTGGAGGAAAAGTGTAGGAGAAAGTGATGGCGGATTAGATAAAGAAAAAATATGATGTCACTTGAAAATATCGAGGGTTATTTGTGCAGAAGATTAAAAACATCGTTTTCCATTATGGCACACTCATCTTGGATTACAAGATGATGTGAAATTGTAGGCCCAAGGAAGTGTCTGCGCACATGATTTGTAATATTCCCGAATGGGAAAGGCAGCAATATATGAACACAGTAATGGAAATAGCAGTGTAAATCAATGCATAAACATAGGAGAGTGATATGGAACCACTTTATTCAACATATCATCATAAAATACACATAATACATTGAGGCACAAATCATACAATGGGATCAAACAAGCCTCCCATGAATAATCACTCTAAAAAGTGAGTTGTTGATACTAAACAAAATGTAGGAGAGTTGCTAAAGTGCAGTCATACTAAGCATAAATATAGTTATAGATCATAAAATAATTTAAATACAATGATATATGCCTCAATAGATGTTATACAAATATATCTAGGCCATATATCACCCTTCCAAGACAACCCAAGAGGGTTTCCAGAAAATACACAAAATGAGCTACAGCCCTAGGGATGAAGGTTTGCTCCAACAATAGAAATGAGAAGATATGGCTAAAGCTAATGTAGAAATATGTAGACCTTATCCAATAGATCCTCCAAATGAAATTTTGTCCCCTTCACTAAAGAAATCACCTCCCAAATCATACACTACAACCACCCCTGCAACTCCTCCCTAAAATAACGCAGTTATGGAATGAAACTGCGTTGTAGGGGATAAATACACCTTGGAATGGTGAAAATTATAGCAATAATGCTCAAGGGCCTTTGTTTATGGTCTCCACATGGAAAGAAACCTTCCTCCACGAAAACACAAGCTTTGAAATGACCCAGATCAACTCTCCACTGCTGCACCCTACAACACAGCACAACCCTCTATAGAAACTATGTTGTAGAAGAAAGATGGAGCTTGTCCTGATGCCAGAATGTGGAAATATAGTGCATATAATTCTCTTGAGTAGGCATTTGAAGTCCCCCGAGGATGAAGGTGGGATTCCCACTCAGGAACACCCTTGTGCTAAACAACACTACAATCTTAGCTAAACAGTTGAAGAGAGCCACAAGTCTTAACAGATCATAAACAAAACAATAATCCCATCATACCTTTTGTTAGTATTAATATTAATTTCAAGTGTACGAAAAAATACCACTTTAGTTGTGCATAAAAAACAGCCCTACCAACAAATATGGTTGCCAATATCTTTAGATCTACAATTAGGTGATCAAGATAAATGCTGCAAAAATCTAGATCTATGCATTAAAAGACATTAAGCAGTAAATAAAACAAGATTTTCTCCATGCATCCAATAGATAAGACAAGAATATGTTGAATGAATTTTATATCAAGGGCACCTGGGAGGAAAACATAGAAGGATGTTACTAGTTCTCCTCAATGGGATGGGTTCTTGTAAGTCCTCAGCAATTCAGATCTAAAATTCCTCTCTCTTGATGGTGTAGAAAACCCAGACAAAAAATGGAACTCAAAGGGAGCTCACAAGCAAAAAGATAGAAAAATATGACAATGATGGTGGATCAAATTCAGACCAAAAGTATAGATATAGAGTGATCATTAGGCAACAAAAGGTGATGAATGAATGGAAAAAACCTTCTATTTATAACAAAATATTGAGTTAGTCTAGATATTGGTGCATAATTAAAATATTATTAACCAAATCAAGGTCCAACTTTTATTGAATATTTTATTATTTTTGTTGGAGGGAAAAAGAATTTGACTTGGGTCAAATCCCTTTATTTGTAAATAATAAATAAATAAATGATTTATTTATTATTTTAAGGATGTGATTGAGTAATAATCAAATAAATAATTATTTATTTAATTATTAATGGATGATTTAGTCAAATTTAACAAGGAATATTATTTAAATAAGGTTTAAATAATTATTCCTAGAAAAGAATAAGATAAATAATAATTTATCTAATTAATTTTTCTATTTTGGGTTAAATATGACCAGGAAAATCAAACAAGTGTGGATTTATTTAACATTTCCTCATGGGGTTTCCTGTTTAGACCATAAACAACTTAATAAAGGTGTTTTGCTAAGTTATTTTTCATGGTGAAAGAAATTTTACTTAGGGTAAAATTGGTCTTACATGGTGTACTTAGGTCCATCTAATAGTAACAGGTTAGATGACCAAAAAATGGTGTAATAGATTGCCCCCCAGCATATGAGCGTTAGGACCTAATCGTATGACCAAAGTACATTGTAAGAACTCAATCACTAAACACCAAAGGGGAAGTCAAAGAGAGAGAAATATAAGGCAGACCAAAGCGCTAAAGGACTATACCCTGAGGAGGCGAGACTTACAGGTGCGACAAGTCTCTTTTATGAGTGAGTACCTGTGCTATAGGCGGTGGGGGAGGCATACCTATGCCCGCCGAGAAAAAGTACAAAGAATAGTGTGTCCAGTAAACAAGGGACTAAAAAATATATTACATGCTGGCATAAACATGAGCCAGGTAAAAACATGATAATGAATCCCACATACATACTGTGCCTGGGATAACAGCTAGGACTTATACAATAATATTTGAGTACATGAGATACAAATACAACCCAAATGCCCCTATAAACAGGAAAGGGCTCTGAAAATATGACTAATACATGCAAACAAAAATGCGTTGCAAGCGGCTGAGGCCAACATCATCAAATATATGGAGTTGCATCAAAGGCTGTAATGAAGAGGTCATCCGGGCATGTGGGGGGCTACCTGTAGGGCCACCCCCTAATGAGGGATGAAAAAATCTCACACACACCCAGGAATCACTAATATCAGCTACTACATCACGGAACCATCAAGTATATGGAACTCGATCATGTTGAAAGGAGCTGGAGTTCAGAAACAATCAAGTCAAAGGGCAATAAAGAGTCCCTTTGCCTAATTCGAGGCACTGAACAAGAGTGGAAGCTGGAACCAAGGTACACCGCCCTCTAGACCTATCTTCTGGAATGAATGAAATGGTGTCGACAGAAGGAGGTCTACCATAGGTGAGGCAATAAGGGATCCTCAACTAAGGCACAAGAGAAAATAGTAGAGTGACTGACAGACTGACACCAGGGATGATGATGAAATGGGGGGTACTGAGTAGAAGACGGACGACTTCCCTTGTTAGAGCATAAAGGGCATGGATGACCTGGTAGCGACTGACACAATATCATGAGGGATAGGGGACAGTGGGACTGAAGGCCATAATGTGTGACATGAGAGAGGAATCAAGCAATGAAGGATGGAAGACTATAGCGGGATCCAAAGGGACTCGGGATAGACTCCATGTATGCGATGATGACTCAACTCGGATGCTCTAAACAAGGGCATCTCGATGATGCTGCCACATAAAAAAGGTCCAATGGGGACCATAAAAACATGAGTACATGATGGTTACTCACGATGAAAATCAACACGAGCATAAAAAATTATGAAGGCAAAGTGGTGCCCCAAGTACAAGTGTTGCAAGTGAAGAAATTCGATTTTGAAGAGTGGTAAAGTGACCCTTCTTGGACGAAATGTATCTTATTGAAGTATCAAATCACAAAAAACTAACAGATACCTATTTGAGGGCTTGGTGAGAGCTTTCCAATGGTGCAGACTGTTTATCAAACTGAGCTATGGTTTGGCAACAGCAAGCGAAAGAAAAATCAGGAGTTTTCTTTTAATAAGGCATTTTTCCTTCAAATTCACTCATTTGCATGTGGAGTTGTGGTGAATGTAGAGAGGAGAGAAGTCCCTAAATCTTGCGGTGATCATAACGGACAAACCGACTGTTGGAATCGAGATCTGTCCGTTGCAGGTAAGAGGCCTAACCCTACTCTTTCATTTCAGTGGATTGAAAGTTCAGTTTAGGTCCCCAGAGCTCAGGAACAGACCACTGCTCCTCTTCACAATTGGGTTGCACTTTTTGGGGCAAAAAATGCGATTTGGGTAGTAGGTGTTTGGGCAGAAATCTGTGACCTGTCCCAGGATTATGCCTGAAAAGTGCGACCTGATAGGGAGGGGTTTTTCTATGCTATTTTTTGGCTGAGAACTAGGTTTTGTGTTTGGAAACAGTCTTTCCTATATTTACACTGAAAAATATTATGTTTTTTGTGTAGATATGGTAGAATTATGGATCAACTAGAGAGAGAGAGACTTGGGCACATTACGATCGGAGATCCAGGAGGATTAGGGTGTTCGCAGTGCATTGGCCATGTTTGGGGTTCTAAAGTTTGTGGAGAACCCTTTGATGAGAGTTGGAGAGCCCTTATCAGCCCGGATTTTTAGCTATTGGGACTTAGAACATGAGGTATTTATAGTGCAAGGGCACCAAATTGAGTTGACGGTCTAGGATATATATCTCCTGACTGGTCTCCCACCACTTGGGATGGTAGGGAATAATCAGCTAGTGTTACTGCGAGGGCGGAACATCATGGAGTTTGTAGAGTGCCATTGTCATTTAGGTTTCCATGTCAAAGGTACATGCATACCCATTTGGTATCTAGAGAGGTTAGAGACCCGTGTTGTGTCCGCAGTAGTGCTGCGGTGTAATATTCCTTTTCAGGAATTTCTGCAATATCTCTAATGAGGACGTTGTATAAGGAAAACCATGTAATAAAAATTCATAACAGGACCTGGATCCTCTTATATATTTTGTATGTAGCGTAAATATGAAATGGCATCAGAAACAAATAATTCTAGCTACACTAAACAGATCTCCCCAGCTCATATATGCTCAAAAACACCCCAATCCCACAACTTCACAAAACAGAACTGCTGAAGACTGCAATAGTGTAATTTTTATTATGAAATATACATAAAAATATGATTTCATATATATCTAGAGCTTTCATTAACCATGGAATCATAAATGGGAGGTTTGACCTCTTTTACAAGCACATCGGAACACCCCGGCAAGGGTTTCCAGCAAAATAGCAACATAAAAGGAAGCACTGCAGAAAATAATGTTGTACCCAGCAACTATGTATTATAAAATATTGAATGTGATCTGAAATATATGAATAATATAGAAATTTTCCCAAGGCCTTCCTTAGACCTCCCGGAGTGAAATAGACACCTCCTCCTCTGAAACAAGCACAAAATAGGAAGGTATGACCCAACTGCTGTTGTTGCTGCAGAAATGACATAGTTACTGGGATTGAATGCACTTTATATGATGTATAATGGATCTCCTCAAGATAAATGATGAAAATTGAGCTCAATACCTTCCCCTTAGATCTCCCAATCAGCTAGACCAAGGGTGAAGATGGAATTCCTGCATGAGAATTCTTTGCACTAAACAGTGCTGCAACTACAGCTAAATAGTTGGAGCTTGCAATTAGTCAAAAGACCAAAACAAAGATGATTACTCAATGCCTTTCTTGCTGCTATCTCCTCCTTCCTATCCTTGCTGAGCTTCCTCACCCCGTACCCCACTCAATGATGATGTGACTTCCTTGAGAAGATTCCCCTTTCAAAACTGCACTGCCCTAGTTGGTTTCCCTCCTCTTGTGATAGCGCTGTTGACTTGGTAAACTAGATATAGCTCATTGCTTTGCCCTTATTTCACACCAAAGTGACTTTATTTTTTCCTCCTAATCCAATCCCCTTTCACACTGGGATATGTTTTATTATCTTCCCTACTTTTTATTTCAAAAATGGAGCAGTTATAATATTCCAAGTAGCAGTGGCTAATTGGGAATATTACAGTCCTCCCCACTCAAAAGTTGCTTGCCCACAAGAAATAGTAAATAATGATGCTACAAGATCTTCTCTCCCTCCCAAGTGGCATCCTCATCTGGTAGATTCCTCCATCGAATCAAATATTCCTTGATGACTCTATTTCTCAGCTACCTCTCCCTTGTGTCTAAGATTGCTTATGGCTACAAGATTAGGTGGCCCTCATCATCAATAGGGGGGAGATCTATATTGGCAACTACATTCCTCCCAATGGCCTTCTTGAGGCAAGAGACATGGAAGATATTGTGGATCTTTCTCCCTTTAGGAAGCTCCAACTCATATGTTACCTTACCGATACATTTGATCACCCTGTATGGCCCATAGAAACGAGGTTTGAGCTTCTCAGCTCCCTTCTCCTTGAGTGTGGACTGTTTGTAAGGCTGAAGACGCAGATAGAAAATATATCCCACCTCAAACTATATTTCTATCTGACCATGGTATGCATACATCTTCTGTTGGTTCTGGGCAGTAGCAATGCTGTCCTTGAGTGCCCTCAATATGTCCTGGTTCTCTTGAATCCATTCCTTTTCCCTTGGAGCCTTAATTTCTCCAAACATAACATCAAAAAAAGGGAGTGCCTGATACCCATATAGGGCCTGGAATGGAGTCATCCCAATAGGTATGTGGTGAGTATTATTGTAACAACACTCACCCAAGTGGAGCCAATGCAACCAAGCTCTCTGCTGCCCTGTTACATAGTTCCTCAAGTAGCCTTCCAACCACTTGTTCACTATCTCATTCTGCTCCTTGAGGATATGAAAAACTGTCTCAATATGCTACAAGTGCTCCTCCCAAGTGTAGCTGTAGATAAGAATATCATCAAAGAATACTAATACAAACTTTCTCAAATGACCACGGAAGATGTGGTTCATGCAGGATTGGAAAGTTGTTGCGGCATTGGTCAATCCAAAGGGAATTACCAGAAACTCAAAATTCCCATAGTGACATCTGAATGCTGTCTTGGGGATATCTTTCTCCCTCACCTTAATTTGATGATACCCAGATCTCAAATAAATCTTGGAGAAGTATTTAGATCCCCTCAACTCATCCATGAGTTCATCGATCCTGGGTATAGGGTACTTGTTCTTCATGGTATTATTGTTCAAGGTCCTATAGTCAATGCACATCCTCAATGTGCCATCTTTCTTCTTTACTAAGACCATTGAAGAAGCAAAAGGACTAGTACCAGGCCAGATGTGTCCTAGAGCTAGTAGCTCTTGGATAGCCCTATCAATATCATGCCTATAAGCCTTGGGATGCCTATAAGGAGTGGTGATTACTGCTTGGATCCCTTGTTCCAGCTCAATGGTGTGTTCAAACCCTCGGTTAGGAGGTCTCCCTGGTGGGATATCTCCAAATATTGTAGAATACCGATCCAAGAGAGACTAAACATCTGGATGCACTAGTGAATCCTTGCCTTTCACCTCTGATATATGCAGATCCACTGCCCATTCAACATCCCCTCTTTGCAGATCTTCCTCCATATTGTGTTTTGAAACAACCTGAGGGGGGTTTGTGTTTATACCCTTGATCTTTTTTTGTTGGCCATCCTTCCCTCCTATCCATTCCATCTGCAAAGTTCTCCAATTAGTGGTAACTCTCCCAAGAGTTATTAACCACTGGACTCCCAATATGACATTGGTGTTTGGAATGTCTACCACAAAGAAGTGTTTTGTCAAGGTGTAGGTCCCCATGGTGATGGTTAGTGCCAGAACATACCTGGCACACTGCAGGGTCATACCTCCTAGGACCAAAACTGAGAATCCATCAAACTCCTCCATGTGGATTCCTCTCTTTTGTACTAGTTGTGCATCATTAAAATTATGAGTAGCCCCAATATCTATCAACACAGAGACTCTTTTCCCTATAATAGTACCTCTCACCCTCAAGGTTAGATACTTCGGGACCCCTCTTAACATTGCAATAGCTGCCCCTCTTGGAGCAAAGTCTTATGTGGGTGGTACAGCGCTAGCATCCTTCTTGGAGAAGGTCTTGTCATGATGTGTCCTCCCTGCAACACATTATCCCTCCAAATACTAGACATGGATTGTCTTCCTTGGTCCTGAGTAAGCCTCCTGTTGTAATAATGTTCTTGCCCTGGGCAAGATCTGTTGTAGATCTCTAGCTTTCTCCACAACTTCAAGGAGTGTGGTTGGTTTAGTGGATTTGACCAACCCTTTCAAAGGTTCAGCCACCCCATTAATACAAATTCATACCTTCCTGCTCATAGTGAGGTTGGATACCATCACTAAAAGCTACAAATACTTAGCAATATAATCCTCAAGATCTCCCTCCTATTTGAGCTTGGTTAACTTGACAAAGTGGGCTTCTGGATCTATTGGATCAAACCTCTCCACTAGCTTCTTGGTGAAAGCTGAGTATGAAGTGATATGATGATTCCCAAGTGTGGTCAGTCCATGAAACCACCATTCTTGAGCTTCCCCTTCTAGGTGTAGCACAACTATCTTGATGGCTTTTATCTTAGAAACCTTGTTGAGCTGGAAGTATGTGTCCAGCTTCTCCACCCAAGCCTTGGATGTGCACTTAGGTGTCCCATAAAATGTGGGAAAGAAGAAACCTACCATACTATGTTGTAGGGTTGATCCCTGCATCAGGTTCTCCTCCTTTTGGTGAGGATTAATCCTCCTCCCATCCTTGATCTGGTAAAACTCCTGAAAGCTCAAGTGCTCCTTGAACCCTTGAGATTGGAGTTCATATTCTTCAAAATATTCTCCTAGGGTTCCCTAATTATCTCCCCCAGTTATAAATGAAGGCATGGTAGAGCATTGTGATGTAGCTGAATGCCCCATGCCATTTGCAGTGCTGGTGCTTGCCTCATGGCAAAACCCCATAGAATCCCCTTCATGTCTCATCTCCTTGAGGTCCCTTGCAATGTTCTGTAGGGTTTGAAGTAGGAGATTTTAAATTTCTTCCTCCTCCATGCTGAAGATAAATTCCCCCCACAAGCTGAGCCAAGAGCAGAGCTTTGATACCACTGTAATATTCCTTTTCGGGAATTTCTGCAATATCTCCAATGAGGATGTTGTATAAGAAAAAAACATGCAATAAAAATATATATAAGGACTTGGATCCTCTTATATATGTTTTATGTAGCTTAAATATGAAATGGCATCAGAAAAAAATCATTATAGCTACACTAAACAGATCTCTCCAACTCATATATGCTCAAAAACACCCCAATCCCACAACTTCACAAAACAGAACTGATGAAGACTACAACAGTGTAATTTTTATTATGAAATCTACATAAAAATATGATTTCATACAGATCTAGAGCTTTCATTAATCATGGAATCATAAATGAGAGGTTTTACCTCTTTTACAAGCACATCGGAACACCCTGGTAAGGGTTTCCGGCAAAATAACAACATAAAAGGTAGCACTGTGGAAAATAATGTTGTACCCAGTAAATTTTTATTATAAATTATTGAATTTGATCTAAAATAGATGAATAATACATAAATTTTCCCAAGGCCTTCCTTAATAGACCTCCCAGAGCGAAATGGACACCTCCTCCTCTGAAACAAGCACAAAATAGGAAGGTATGACCCAGCTGCTGCTGCTACTATAGAAATGATGCAATTACTAGGAGTGACTATGCTGTATATGATGTAGAATGGATCTCCTCAAGATAAATGATGAAAATTGAGCTCAGGACCTTCCCCTTAGATCTCCCAATCAGCTATACCAAGGGTGAAGATGGAATTCCCGCATGAGAATTCTTTGCACTAAAAAATGTTGCAACTACAACTAAACAGCTGGAGCTTGCAATCAGTAAAAATACCAAAAAAAAGATGATTACTGAATGCATTTATTTCTGCTATCTCCTCCTTCTTATCCTTGGTGAGCTTCCTCACCCCGGACCCCACTCATTGATGATGTGACTTCCTTGAGAAGATTCCCCTTTCAAAACTGTGCTGCACTAGTTGGTTTCCCTCCTCTTGTGACAACGTTGTTGACTTGGTAAAATAGATCTAGCTCATTTCTTTGCCCTTATTTCACACAAAAGTGGCTTTATTTTTTCCTCCAAATCCAACCCCTTTTCACACTGGGATATGTTTTATTGTCTTCCCTACTTTTTATTTAAAAAATGGAGCAGTTATAATATTCCAAGTAGCAGTGGATAATTGGAATATTACATGAGGATCCTGGGCAACCAAGCACTCCACCACATCACTGGAGGGAAGATGATGCTTGTGGAGAGTGTGTTGAGTGGAACCTACTATGGGTGGGCCCAAATGATGCTTTCGTCGTTGAAACGACAGTTGTCGCTATGTAAGTGGCAAGTGAACCATGACTGTGCATATGGGACAATTTTGTGCTCGCTCTTCTTTGAGAAGAGCCCAACACTTCGACCTTGCATATAGCTCCAGGATGGGGGCCCGAGAGAGCCTAGGATGCATTGGTGGGGGCGACTACTATCCAGAGGAGGAGGTGGGGTAGTTGAACGGGTGTTCCGACCCGAGTTTTTTGCGCATTAGGATCAGATGACATTGTACATAGATGACTATCCCTATAGTGGGATGAGTTATCGTGGGGACCCAGATTTGCCACTGCCTCCTGGTCGAGTGTGGGGGCCTGATGGTAACTGAAAAATTTCTAATATTTTTATGTGCATTGTAAAGTTTCAGAATATTGTATATGGTACTGATTCTTTCACTTTTGGTATGCAGATACAGCACCGGTAAAACCAGCTGGGTATATGGTATGGCCTGCAGTATCAGGAACTGTCGGACCTAGTGGATCGAGAGCACCGCAAAATGAGGATGCAACATCCCTCTTGGAGGACATCCATCATAGATGTGAGAGGCTTCTGACTGGTGTTTCAGAGCGCGGCTAGCAAGACTTAGATGATCAGTAACATAGAGCCATGTATTGATCTACCCTCTAAATGGCGAGGGGTCATGCGGCCCATGGCGATGGCCGAATAGGGGATGCACAATATACAAGCTGCAGGAGGAGAGCCATTGGCTTTGGATCCTCCAGATAGTGATTATTTATGTAGGGGCAAGTGGTGCCCCCAGTTTTTAGTTTTTGTAACATGCTATGGGCATGTCATATGTATCAGATTTGATGGACTCTAAAACATTTTGTATGACACATATTATGGATATGTATCGTTTTGATGGTTTTATGTTATTGTCTTTTGTTAAATTTGTGTGCTAAATTCCAATCTAAAATATTGTTTGTGATGCTATATACATAGTGATTTTGTGCTCTAGGTACATGACTGAATGTAATGATTTCAAATTCACGCATCAAAAGCTTCACTTGTAAATATCTTCTAAAAAGGATAGGATTGTGCACACGATAGACACCATTCAATTATATGACAAGAAGTAGGGAATCTAAGTAAACATGAAGGTGGAGGATGCGATGGGAAAGGGCATCGGCTAATAAGCCTCGCACTGCATCATATTCGACATGATTATTGGTATTAGTACCAATGCATACACCATTCGAGAGAACAAGTGAATGCAAGGGGGTAAAGATGGCCCAACTTGCCAAGGCTAGATTCTGGGAGTAGCGACTTGCACCATCGACAAAATCGATATAAGGTGTGGATGGGAGGTCCATCTAAAAGGTGCCACAAGAAAATAAATGGGAAGATGATGAACAATGTTGGCAACCTGAGCGCAAAGTAGAAATCGAATGCACACCATGAGAGGGAGTGTTCTGGGTAGGATGTCTACTACTCACACGCCGACGATGAGGTGTCGTGTGGGAGCTGCTGGAGGTGTAGCTTGTGCTCAGGCTGCAAAAGTCACCATAGACACAGATGGTGATGTAGGAGCATCAAAGCTAAATTTTCATTATTCAATTATGTAATTAGGGGGGTGATTATTTTTAATTATTTTCTTAATTAATTTGCTCAAATTTAATAAATTAGGAGAGAAAATATAAATGTGAGGATTATTGTAAATATTCCTTAAATAATTAAGGATATGAGTGGAGTTGAATTAGGTAGATAATCTAGGGATTAGTAATTCCATAAACGGGACTTAGTTGAGCCCAAAAAAAGATAAATCTAATTTAGATTTTAAGTTGAGATTTGTGTGGAGGAAATTATGGAAAGGAATAAATTATATTTATGTATAAATATGTAGCTTGTGAGGGTGAGAAAAGACAAGTGAGGAAGGGAGGAAGTGAGGAATACAGAGAGAATAAGAGAAATGGTTTGAAGGGCCGAGAGTCAAGAGGCCACCCATTGTAATATTTGGCCAAAGATTTTTTATGTTTTTATATCAGCATTTTATTTATGTGGCTCTCTTTCCTTCATATGTATTTTTGAGCTGAACATATTTGTGGTTTTAACGAATAATTTTAATTTTGAAGGTAGCACATGAGTTTTTATATGCTAGGATATGTTTAACCCAGTATCCTGGCATCATTTGGTATCAAATCTAGAAAGATGCCTTATAAATTTTGTTTTGAATCTGCAAGTCTATTGATATGCCATAGATTAGTATGGAAATTGTAGGGAGACGATTTTCGTTGTGGAGGGTGATACGTAATTTTAAAGCATTGTAGTGGAGTGCAGACTTGGTGTGGAGGCAGGAAAATACACCTAGGAAAAAAGTTGAAACATTGAAAGCGCTGGACTGTTCAGGCTTTATTAACCGGACTATACAGCTATGAAATTCTATTCAAATAAGAATGAAGAACGCAGTCACCGTGATCATAGTTTCATGTTTTAGCATTGCAGAGTGGCATGTCATCTGCATTGAGAGTGGCGTATAATCTGCATTGAGGAACTATGTTGACATTGCTGGCAGAGTGGCATATTCATTGCATAAATAATGGTTGGTGCGATGAGAGTTGTGTGTGGAGGTGCAGTTTTGGTTAGACGCATAGCGATGGAGGCCGTGGCATATGGTAATGACCTGGGGTATGATGTAATTAGTGTGCAGTTCAAAAATTTGTTTGAGTCTATGTAAGACACTAAAATAAAGATCCGTGGAAGCCATGGAGGCGTTGAACGAAGAAGAAATCTGTGAATCGATTGGATAGCGGATAGAAAAGTGAAGCAATTTTGCATTTTTGTGAATGAAGAGTTTCGGTGGAGAATATTTA
This sequence comes from Pinus albicaulis, assembly GCA_034641835.2. Taxonomy (NCBI): domain Eukaryota; kingdom Viridiplantae; phylum Streptophyta; class Pinopsida; order Pinales; family Pinaceae; genus Pinus; species Pinus albicaulis. Next base: position 925,733,440 of record CM076582.1, read on the forward strand.
TTTGCAAGAAGAAATATATCCGTGTTATATTTCTGGGCATTTTCCATATATCCTCAGTTCAAGTCCCTGGAGATCTAGACCAGTGGATTCAGTTCTTGAAAATCCTCGTCGGTTTGCACGAGGCTTCTCGAAATTCGAAGCTAGGATTTGGGTCAAGAATCAAACCCAGAAGCGGAATTTTTTTTCCTGTAGCTATTATTAAATCGAGCTGAAAGTAGGTATTAATGTTTGGAGTGCACATGGGACCATAGCGTATGGCATAATTTTTCATTAAAATTTACATTTGATTCAGTGCAACATATATTGAGGCAAATGTTTCCGAAAAATTACACAGCCTTACTACCACATGCACCAACGTCTCATCGAGTTTATTGAAAAGGAGGGATGGTGAGTAACATATGAATCATTACTGTGTGGGGTAGATTTACTGGTTTGCATTTTTGATGGTTTGATGGAGACTGAAAATGTATGGTATAAGTCTGCGTGGAGATTTAACATGAGTTAGTGCGCTATGGTGGAGAGTTTAAAGTCTGTGTAAAACATTCACACAGACCCATGGAGGATGTGAAATGTTGAATGAAGATTACCATGGAATCGTGGTGTGTGGCCAGTATTAAATATCGTGTTGGAGAGATACATATACCTGCAGTAACAATCCAGAAACAAAGATTACAGCCTTTTAGGTGAGGTATTAAAATTTTTATAAGGTACCATTTCTTGGATATATATTGTGTTTAATCCCATATTGCGAATTGTATTGGAACTCTATTTGTAGCAGAGTGCTAGATGATATCCAAGAAGTAAATTGTGAGTTGGGGATATAACTCTCAGCAAATATAGTTTGTAGTTTTTGGTATTTGGAAATCAGAATTGGGTATATATAAAAAAAATAAACAAAGTAACAATTGCAGAGAAGATGAAATCCATCACATGTGGAAAAAAATAAATTTTGACTTTTATGCATAACTGTAGCTTGCTCCATTGGATAGGGGACAACATTTCTTAGGTGAATGGAATTTGCATAGAAAAACAGTTGGTTGAATGCCAATTTCATTGGTGAATGGTGATTTTCAAAGATATTATTATATTGTGCATACTTTGAAGGTTTCTAACATTATTTGCTGGGAAAATATTTATGTTAGAAAATATTTGGGAAGAGATTTATTTGCTAGGGAGAAAATGGACCTTGCGCATCCAAAGTAAGTCTATAGAGGCTTGAATGTATTCCTAAAAGAATACGCAAAAGAAGGGTTGGATCATTTCAACCACAAGAAGATTCAAGGTAAGTGCCCATTGAATGAATCAATATTGATTGAGTAAAGGTATTTTAAAATCTAGATGATTAAATTTCCTCGCCATACTTGAGAAGTTGATCTATTGTAAATGTTATGAAAGAGTGAAAATGTTAAAAATGCGGAGGTATAAATGAATGGAAAGTGAATGAAAACGTGCTAATCCTGGGTGATATAAAGAGAAACATTCATTTCATGTATGTGAGAGGGTTTATTATGCATAGTGTGGGTTCTTCACAGTTTTGGTTAAATCATTTTGGACCAAAGCTTGTGGTTGGAAAAGGGAGAATTCTCTTGATTTTTGTCTTAATATTGTAAACTTAATTACTGGATGTTGTAAAATATTTGTGGCAGCATCTAAGGAGGTGTTATTCAGAATGGATGTGATGTACGAGTTGTACATTATTCATCGAAGAGGTTAAAAACATGTTCTCTGTATATAGGTGAAGATATGTAAATTGATGTTGTATGGTGCATGAAAGATTAGGAAAATGTTTGCATTAAAATGACGAGCTTATGGTATGAAGGGCATGTGAATGTTAACAGTGAAAAAGATGACACAGAAGAATGGAATCCAGAGAATTGAGATTGTGAAGAGAAGGTTTGTTAATAACCTTGAAGGGAGCATAAGGTATGATAATTCAGAGAAGATATTTTTGAATGTTGGAAATTGAATGGTTTATTTATTTTCACCATAAAATAATTCTTGGGAAAGTGAAATGCATTTTAGGTTAAATACTTCAGCATCATGAGAAAGGGGAAACTGATGATCTTTTCATAAAAATGAAGTATGAGAGAGAGTGAATATTTTACATCCTAAAAATGTATTAGGAGTGTATGTTTATTGAAGGATTGTATGACTTGAATTAAGTCAAAATATCCACTATCATAATTATTGGGTCAAACCTTGAAGTCAAAACAGATGTTAGAGTCAAATGAAAGTTTGGATAGTTTGAGTTAAGATTGATTATTTTCATCCAAGATGAAGATTGGTGTAAGTCTGAATTCAACGAGTCGTAAGCTAAGTAAAAAGTCTGAATGTAATGGGGTGCATGATCGACGAAGCCCGACACCCGAAGAATTGGTCATTGTAACACATGAATTAATAAAGCATTGTTTGCAGTAAAGTGAAGCAAGAGAATTTCCTAGAGACTGATTCCAAGATAGAGAACTGAAAGAGGTCAAGCGTTGGAAGAAATATTGCATTGTTGAATAGCAAGTGGGAAGACTTGCTGAAAAGCAGATTGAATGAAATCCACATGTGAACAGATGAAGTTCATAAAAGAGGAGAAGATGACTGTTGATATTCATTTCTGAATATCTAATGAAGACCACAACAGAAGAAATAAGAAGTAAAATTCTAAGGTAAGTGGCATATGTGAGGAGTTGACGGATGAAGATTATAAGCGGGAGAAGGCAAAGATAACAATTAACCTTGAATTTTTAATGGAATTATTGCAGGAAAATGCGAAAGAACAGACACATGGTTGGAACATGAGGAAGAAGGTAAAGTGGCAGAGGCTACATGCAAAGAGGGAACAACACGTAAACATACAGTTGGCAGAAGAGCTGAGGAAGCTCGAGCAGATGATAAGGTGTGAAGAACTTAGAGAGGCTGAGTTAAAAATGGATGTTTCCATTTGTGGCCCAGAACAGGGTGAAATTCTGGGTGAAGAGATCAATGAGGAAGATCTCATGAACTATTGGGATAGTTCAAAAGAATTCAAAGATGTGTTGGTGAGAAAATCAGATGAGGCTATGAAGCCTTGCATTTTTAAATCTCATAGTTTATGTATGTTTGGAGGATGTGTGAGAGATGGTGAGGAGTCTGATGGAACTGTCACAAAGATGAATGAAACTATTAAGGTGAAGTATGATGGGGAATGCCTTTCAGAGGATGAAGGTACTGATTTGTTGGCGCAGGAAGAAATTATAAATGAATTCTTGTTTGGGGTAAGACATCCAACTAAAGTTTTTATGGAGCAGGAGCATAAAGGAAATGTCGAAGAGATATTCCAAGGAGGTAAAAAAATGTATTTGTTTAGTGAATTTGCTGACAGAATTTTACAATGTGATGATGCTGAAACTAGGATAACTAAGGAAGATTACCAGAAAAAGAATGAAGCTGGGAATGAAGGTTGTGATGAAGTTCTAGAAATATTTCATATGGAAATCAAGTTCTTGGAACGATGGCTTAAGGAACCTGAGTGTTGGAACGAGGTCTTCTAACAAGCTGCGAAATTGGTCCATTTTGATTATTTTTTATTATATCTAATATAACCCAGGGGTTTTTGGGTGGGTCAAAGCCCCGAATGCATTGTAATGGGTCAAAGGGTAAACTAGGGGTTCGAAAACCATGGGTTGCGGACCATAGGAACATTGAGGCTAGATTGTTATAAATAGAGGTACATTTTGGATTGTAAAGGATAGGAATTGATGAGCTATTGATGCGATCTATTGTTTAAGCTATCTTTTGGGGTTTTGGGGAATGGAATCCTGCTGGCTGTGTGCGGACCCTTCTGCTGTGTGCGCAGGTTGGGAAGGGAATTGTAAGGAAAGGTTGATGAATGAATGAATGCGAAGGATTATTAGAGATCTGAATCCATGAGTATTGTTATAGGAACTACTGATAATTACTATCTTATATATTTTCTGTCTTTCTGCTGTGAAGGTATATGTACTAAATTCTTGGATCTAGATCTATTCTGCTCTATTTATATAATGTTGTGTTGATGTTATGAAAAGCATATAATTGTAGATCTAGTGCATGTGGATGTAAATAGATACAGAATTAACCCTGTGAAGAAATGCAGTAATCTGAATAGAACACAGCCCTGCTTTCCTTACCCTTCCTTTCTCATGGTGTGGAAACATGGTTCCAGCACCCACCCATACTACTTCGGGTGAGACTGTGACCTGCGAAAGCAGGTCACTGCCGAAAGTGCCAGTAGTATAGGTGTTTTTTGGCAAACCTTGCACACCAAACCTGGGTTAGGACCCCTCAAGCCAACAAATGGTTCCATTGCCGCGACCTGAAGAGGTCTGAGAGAGGAATCGGGTAATGAAAAAATAATATTGGAAGCCTAAAATAAAATAGATCGAGGACTGGTTCGAAAGGCAGATCCAGGAGTTCGCAGTAAAAGAAAATCGCAGTGAGAAGTTAACGATGGAAAGGTGGAAAAATAGGTACGTCCTTACTGAATGCTATGAAATATTATTTGTGACATTTTCAATTGAACTTCAAGAGTGGCTGGCTAGATTGGTGGAATTCCAGAAGTGCTGGAAGGATGAGCAGGTCACTTTGTGGACCCTAGAGTTACTCAAACAACTTGATAAAACTAATAATACTATCGCACGCACGGTGTATCACTGGGTGGATAGTGTACTAGGAGGATTTGTAACAAAATTTGCTGTTGATCAGTTTGTATCATACTCTGAAGCTGAATGACTATTTTTCAAAGGATTCTGAGGCAAATTCCTGAGGACATTACCATTGCTGATCAAGAAATTACTATGTGAAAAGAGCATTCTGTGTAGTCATATGGAATGAATGATCTTAGATCTAGACGGGAGCACAACCCGCAGTGGTAAATACTATCGAACCAACCTTGACGAAGGGAGATCCTGTAATATTCCTTTTCAGGAATTTCAACAATATCTCCAGTGAGGACGTTGTATAAGTGAACCAGTGCAAGAATAACGTAGTCCAAGGCTTGGAACCTCAAGAATAGGTTGTATATTACTTAAATATGGAATGGAATTAGAAAAAAATAACTCTAGCTATAATAAACAGAACTCCCCAACTCAAATGTAGAAAAAGGCATCATAACCCCAGTACATCGTAAAATAGAAATGTCGGAGGCAGAAAAAAGGTTATTTTTATTATGTAAACTATATAAATAGATGTAATAACATATATCTAGAGCTTTCATTCATTATAAGATCATAAATGAGAGGATTGACCTCTTTTACAAACATATTGGGACCTCTTGGCAAGGGTTTCCGGCAAAATAGCAACACAATATATAGCACTGCAGAAAATAACGCTATACCAAGCAACTCTATATTAAGAAATATATGATATGCTCAAAGAAGAATACACAATACAAAAAAATAGGCTCAGGGCCTCCCTCAATAGAACTCCTGGAGTGGAAATCACCTCCTCCTCTCCTAAAATAAGCTCAAATGGGTAGGTCTAACCCCAGCTACTGCAACTACTGCAGTAATAATGCACTCACTAAGAGTGACTGTGTAGTCCAAGTTAGAGGATGGCTTCCTCAAGATATCTGATGAGAAAGGAACTCAAGACCTCCTCCTTGAATCTCCCAATCAATCTGCAACAACAATGGAACTAGAATTCCCGCATGAGAACCCTTGCACTAAACAGTGCTGCAACTTTGGCTAAACAGTTGAATATTGCAATCAGTCATAAGACTAAAACAAGAAGTATGAATGAATGAATTCCCTTGCTTCCATTCCTTCCTTTTTATTCCAAGTGAGATTCTCTATCCTGGGCCCCACACATTGGTGATGTAGCTTCCTTGAGAAGCTTTCTCCTTCAAAACTGCGCTGCCCTAGAGGCTTTCCCTCCCTTTTTACAATGCTGGTTGAATTGGTCAACTATAGTAGCTCCTTGCTTTTGCTCCTCTTCACACTCAAGGGGCTTTATTTTATCCTCCTATCTCAATCCCTTTTCACACTGGGATATATTTTATTGTGTTTCTTACTTATTATTTCAAAAATGGAGTGATTATAATATTCAAAGTAGCTATGGCTAATTTGGAACATCACAATCCTCCCCGCTCAAAAGTTGCTTGCCCACAACAAACAATAAAGAAGGATGCTACAAGATCTTCTCCCCCTCCCAAGTGGCATCCTCATCTGGTAGATTCCTCCATCGAATCAGATATTCTTTGATGACTCTATTTCTCAACTTCCTCTCTCTTGTGTCTAGGATTGCTTCTGGCTGCAAGATCAAATGACCGTCATCATCAATTGGAGGAAGTTCCAAGTTGGCAACTACATTCCTCCCTATGGCCTTCTTGAGGCAAGATACATGGAAGATATTGTGGATCTTGCTCCCCTTAGGAAGATCCAGCTCATAAACTACCTTATCGACACATATGTTCACCTTGTATGGCCCATAGAAATGTGGTTCGAGATTTTCAACTCCCTTCACCTTGAGTGTGGACTGTTTGTAAGGCTGAAGGCATAGGTAGACAAGATCCCCCACCTCAAACTCTCTCTCTATCCAACCATGTTCTGCATACATCTTCTGCTGGTTTTGAGTAGTGGAAATGTTATCTTTGAGGGCCCTGAGTATGTCCTGGTTCTCTTGAATCCAATCTCTTGCCCCAAACATAACATCGGCAAATGAAAGTGCCTCATATACATAGAAGTCTTGGAATGGTGTCATGCCAACAGAGATATGGTGAGTAGTGTTGTAACAATACTCCCCTAAGTTGAGCCACCACAACCAAGCTTTCTGCTGCCTGGCCACATAGTTTCTCAAGTAGCCACTTGTTCACTATCTCAGTATGCCCATTAGTTTGGGGGTGATAACTAGTGCTGGGGGTCAAATCAGTTCCCACTAATCGGAAAATTTCCTGCCAAAAGCCACCCATGAAGTGGCTGTCCCGATCACTCACTATGGTCCTATGGAGACCATGGAGTCTAAATACATCTCTGAAGAAGAGTTCAGCTACCGGTGAAGCAGTATAATGTGCAAAGATGGCAAAGAAATGAGCATACTTTGTTATTCTATCAACAACAACATAGATACAATCCTTACCCTACATATCGGTAAGACGGTGATGAAGTCCATATAGATGCTTTCCCACATCCCATCCGGAATAGGTAGTGGTTGTAACAACCCAGTAGGATAAGTGTGCTCTCCCTTATTTTTTTGGCAAGTGGTACATTCCTTGAAATGCCGGAGCACATCCTCCTTGAGACCCTTCCATGAGAATCTCTCTCTGATAGATCTGTAAGTTTTTGTGAAACCTTGATGCCCGGAAAGTGGGGAATCATGGGAGGCCACTAAGATCTTCTCCTTGAGCTTAGAATTCTTAGCCAAGTAGATCCGGTCCTTGTAATAGATTACCTCATCCATCACTTTAAATCTCTCATCCAGTACCACCCCATCAAGTATCCCGCATGCAAAGTCATCTTTGGAGTACTCAACTAAAAGTTGAGTCTTCCAATCTGCATCCATGCCCCTCATGGACAGCGTTGTAGGCCTCTTGGAAAGTGCATCAGCTACTGTATTGCTCTTCCCCTTGACATATTCTATGTCAAAGTCATAGGCCTGAATTTTTCTCACCTAATTTTGTTGTCTTTCCTGAAGCTGTCTCTGTTCAAGAAAGAATCTAAGGCTGTTGTGATCAATCCTCACCTTGAACTTATTCCCCACCAAATATTTCCGGAATTTGGCTAATGCATGCATGATAGCCAACATTTCTTTATCATAGATGGAGTATAGCTTCTCATGAGGGAGCAACTTTCTGCTCTCAAAGGCTATAGGATGCCCTCCTTGCCTCAAGACTGCCCCAATACCTTCACCTGATGCATCACATTCTAACACAAAAGGTTGAGAAAAGTCGGGTAAAACCACAATAGGACAGCTACTCATTACCTCTTTGAGCTTATCAAAAGCCCTCTGCACTGTGGGTGTCCACTGGAAAGCCCCCTTCTTTTTCAAGTCTGTAAGAGGTGCTGCTAGTTGTGAGAACCTTTTCACAAACTTTCGATAATATGTGCATATGCCCACAAACCCTCTGAGTTCTGTCACATTCCTAGGTTCAGGCCAATCTCTAATAGCTTGAATATTCTCCTCATGTACCCTTACTCCATCTACCCCTATGATATGCCCCAAATACAACATCTCTTTGAGGCCAAATTCACATTCGGAGAGCTTGGCATAGAATTGCTACTCCTTGAGGATATGTAAGACTGTCTCAATATGCTTCAAGTGCTCCTCCCAAGTGTGGTTGTAGATCAGAATATCATCAAAGAATACCAATAAAAAATTCCACAAATGACCCCGGAAGATATGATTAATATAGGATTGGAAAGTTTTTGGAGCATTAGTCAATCCAAAGGGCATTACCAGAAACTGAAAATGCCCATAGTGACAACTGAACGCTGTCTTGGGGATATCTTGCTCCCTCACCTTGATTTGATGGTACCCAGACCTCAAATCAATCTTGGAGAAATATTTGGATCCCCTCAGCTCATCCCTGAGTTCATCGATCCTGGGTATAGGGTATCATTTCTTCAAATTATTCTTTTTCAAGGCCCTATAATCGATGCACATCCTCAATGTGCCATCTTTCTTCTTTACCAAAACCACCGAGGAAGCAAAAGGACTAGTACTAGGCCGGATGTGCTCTAGTGCTAGCAACTCTTGGATAGATTTTTCAATCTCATCCCTATAGGCCTTGGGATGTCTATAAGGAGTGGTGATCACTACTTGTACCCCTTTTTACAACTCAATGGTGTGTTCAAACCCTCAGTCAGGAGGTCTCCCTGGTGGGATATCTCCAAATACTGTAGAATACCAGTCCAAAATGGATTGAACATCTGGATGCATCGGTGTGTCCTTGCTCTTCACCTCAGATACATGTAGCTCCACTACCCATGCAATGTCTCCTCTGCATAGATCTGCCTCCATCCTATGTGCTAAAACAACCTGAGGAGGATATGTGTTCATACCCTTGATCTTTTGTTGCTGGCCATCCTCTTCTCTAGTCCATTCCATCTCCAAAGTTCTCTAGTTAGTGGTAACTCTCCCAAGAGTGACTAACCACTGGACTCTCAATATGACATTGGTGTATGGAATATCTACCACAAATAATTGGTCTGTCAAGGTATAGGTACCCATAGTAATGGTTAGCAGTGGAACATACTTGGCACATTGTAGAGTCATGGCTTCTAGGACCAAAACTGAAAATCCCTCAAAATCTTCCACGGGAATTCCTCTCTTGTGTACCAGTTGTGAATCAATAAAATTGTGAGTGGCTCCACTATTTATCAATACAAAAACTCTATGCCCCATGATGGTGCCTCTTAATCTTCAGGTAAGATATTTTGGGACCCCTCTTAACGCTGCAATAGCTGCTCCTCTTGGAGCAAAGTCTTCTATGGGTTGTACAATGCTGGCACCCTTCTTGGAGAAGGTTTTGATAGGATGTGCCTCCCCTATAACACATTTCTCCTCAACAAGGAGTGTCTCCCTTGGCCTTGAATTGGTTTTCTGCTATAAAAATGTTCTTTCCCTGGGCAAGATGTGTTGTAGATCTCTAGCTTTCTCCACAACTTCAAGGAGTGTAGTTGGTTTTGTAGACTTGACCAAACCTTGTAATGGTTCAACCATCCCATTCAAAAACATGCATACATTCCTACTCATAGTGAGGTTGGAGACCATCACTAAAATTTGTATATACTCAGCAATATAATCTTCAAGATCTCCCTCTAGCTTGAGTTTGGTTATTTTGGCAAAGTGGGCATCCGGATCCCTTGGATCAAATCTCTCCACTAGCTTCTTGGTGAAAGCTGAGTATGAAGTGATATGATGATTCCCAAGTGTGGTTAGTCCATGAAACCACCAGCTTTGAGCCTCCCCTTCTAGATGCAACACAACTATATTGATAGCTTCCATTTCGGAAACCTTGTGAAGCTGGAAGTATGTGTCCAACTTCTCTACCCATGCCTTTTTTGTGTGCTTAGATGTCCCATCAAAGGTGGGCAAGAAGAACCCCACCATACTACACTGTAAGGTTTATCTCTACATCAAGTTACCTTCCCTTTGATGAGAATCATTCCTCCTTCCATCCTTGATCCGACAAAACTCCTGAAAGCTTAGATGCTCCTTGAACCTTTGAGACTGGAGCTCATATTCATCAAAATATTCTCCTAGAGAACAATAATTATCTATTTCAGTTAAAAATTAAGGCATGGTGGAGCATTGTGATGCATTTGAATGTCCCATGCCATTTTCAGTGCTGGTACTTGCCTTAGGGCAAAACCCTAAAGAGTCTTCTTCCTGCCTCATCTTCTTAAGATCCCTTGCAATGTTCTACAGGGTTTGAAGTATGAGCCTTGAGATGTATTCCTTCTCCATGCTGAAGATAAATCTTTCCCCCACAAGCTTATCCAAGAGCAGAGCTCTGATACCAATGTAATATTCCTTTTCAGGAATTTCAGCAATATCTCCAATGAGGACGTTGTATAAGTGAACCAGTGCAAGAATAATGCAGTCGAAGGCTTGGACCCTCAAGAAGAGGTTGTATATGACTTAAATATGCAATTTCATTAGAAACAAATAACTCTAGCTATAATAAACAGAACTCCCCAACTCAAATGTAGAAAAAGGCATCATAACCCCAGTACATCATAAAATAGAAATGTCGGAGACAGCAACAAGGTTATTTTTATTATGTAAACTAAATCAATAGATATAATAACATATATCTAGAGCTTTCATTCATTATAAGATCAGAAATGAGAGTATTGACCTCTTTTAAAAACACATTGGGACCTCCGAGCAAGGGTTTCCGGCAAAATAGCAACACAATATACAGCACTGCAGAAAATAACGTTGTACCCAGCAACTCTGTATTAAGAAATATCTGATATTCTCAAAGAATAATACACAATACAAAAAAATAGGCTCAAGGCTTCTTGTTGAGGTATAAAAGGTATCTTTTTAACACCTATTTATCCTACATTAATTATCAATCCAAGAATGACTTTTTGTTTCAAGAGTGTACTCTATTTGAGGCTGCAATTTGAGTTAAGAGCAATGCTGTGAGAGATGTAGTACAATATTCTAAATAAAAGAGTAAACGGATGTGGTAAAATAAATCTAATTACAATAACATGAACTCAAGTACTCTGAAACTTAACTATTCACTCTGCAAAGCATCAATCAAGGATACAGTAGCAATAACTCATTCCTTTAGAAATTGATGCAACTAAAATTAAACTGGAACAAGGCAATCAATTTGGGAATGAGGAAGCAATAGCCAATGTTCTCTACAGTTGACAGTCTTGATTTAAACAAATTAAAGAGAAATAGAATTTGAACTAAGAAAATGTTGTAACTTAATGAACTGGAAATGAACAGCAAACTGTAATCAAATAACAATGTAAATAAGAAAGCTCTCTGCAATCTGAAACTAATGAATTAGAAATGAAAAACACACTAGAATTGAACAGCAAATACTAACTAATGAATCAAATCTTAACTTAATGAAATTAACTAACGAACTTTGTTGAACACCAAACCCTATCGACATCAAACGTTATTAAGTAACAACCTTAAATGAACAAAAATCTAATGGAACAAAAAATAGAGTGAAATATTGAATAGCAAAGCATTATGAGTGATAACAAGATAAATAATATGGGAATTAAGATCCTTGTTGAAATCAAACAACAATGCAATTCATTAACGCAACACAGCAATACCAGCAACTAATTAAAAACTGATCACAATTACCACACAACGGTAATTAAAAGATAGAAATACAAACAGAAGATCGATTCCACTAGGGCCGGGCCCATAGCACCAGTGAAACATTGCCGGATTACTGCAGAGCTTGAAATATGGAACTGAAACGCATCTTTGTATTAATTAAACATAAAACGTGTTTACAGTGACCGCTCTCTGATCACGAGAGTCAATAAAGTGCAGAATTACAAGAGGAATGTTTTAATCAATGATTTTTCGACCCTTTCAATATCTAAAGTCATTGCCTTATATAACAACTTTGATGGATAAGCCAAGGAACAAGATAATATTTGAACAACAATCCCTCAGGATCGAAATATCCTGAGGGATTCGCTCCTTTTCCTTCTTAGCTAGCATTTGGTCTTCTTTGGCTACCGATGTGTTGTTCCCTGTCTTCTCTTAGCTATGTGTTCACATTTCTTTCTTTTTGGCTGGATATGGCCTATTACTAGAGGAACAATAGTTACTCCTGCTTTAGCCTCGCCTCTGGTATAGTTGTTCACCTCATTTGATTCCTGTTTTTGACAATAAAAGGCAGTTTTTACTGACGTTTTACAATAAACATAAGTCTTTGCAATTCTATCATAATTCTATAATAAATAACCTTTATAGAATAAAAATATTTATGTTTAAGGGAAAGAATGAGAAAATACATGGTGAATCCATACCTTTTTCAAAACTCAACATACCCCCCTGCTTACCCTTTTTCATGTCCTCATGAAAACCATATTTTACATGCAAAGCAGTTAAAGAATAATTTGGATAGGGTTTTTCATCAAGAGGACTAAAACCATGATTTGCAGCTAAAGCTCCGAAGACATGTCCTTTCTGTCCTTCAAGTATTTCATAAATGGCTTTATAATCCGCTGCAGGGAGCCATGCAATGGGGCTTCGAAACCTACACCCTAGCCAGAATGGGCCTTACCTCAAGATGAGGTTGCCATAGAGAACCAAGTGGCCAACAGCTAACCCAAATGTTTTATAGTTAAATGGCTCTCTATTTTGAACATTCCGATTGGAAATCCCCCATCGGAATTTAATTGCTATATGGGCCTGGTCTCTAATAGATAGAAAATATTCTACCCCATTCAAGACAATTTCTTTATGGATAGGCTCCAATGCTTGGATATCACCCTCTCTTGTCATGAGGCTCTTCTGCCTAGCCCATAATTGCAATGGGTGATTTGGTTCACTCCTAACCCACAAGTCTAACTCATTTTCTTGCCTTTGGAAAACATTATAGGCTTTGAGCCATTTTAACTGATTAACAACGAATGATATAAATTCTTGGAATTGGATGTCACCCACAAAAGGGCTGGGATTTATCTCAATTTCATTCTCCAATATAAGATTATGCAAATAAAACTCACAAAGGAGACGTTGTACCTTAACCCCATAGAGTTTACAACATTTTATAAAATCCTCTACAGTGTTTAACTCTATAGACTTTCTTTCCCTAACTACTTTAATTTTTAACTGTAACTATCTCTCTAATAAGAATAAAGCATAATTCTTGGCAGGGCATCTACAAGCTAAAAAATTTCTGTATAATGAGCAGAGAGTACCCATTTGATTCTGGGCTATTTTTAATTTATACATTACCTTTTCAGCCTTCTCATCTGCCTTCTGATACTTCTCATAGGCTTTAGTCTCTGTTGCATGGATGCTCTTCATCTGCTACTGCAACTCCTAGTATTTTCTTCTAGGGACAGTGTCTTCTTCAATTTTTTCCCTTTCCCGCTGTGCCTGTGCCAACTCCTCTTGGAGTTTGGCTATAGTAGGATCACTAAAAGTGTTTTACTATAGGCTTGTACACTTTTATTTGAGGTTGTTGCATCTGGAACAGTTGTATCTAGAATAGCTGCCTACTACTCCATATCTTCATGATTAGGCTCAGCCTGGGTTTCCATAGTCTCTACAACTTGGGGCTTTGTTTTAGTGGCCACTTTCCTCTTTTTCAGGGCTCTTTTGGTGACTATGCTTCTCTTATTTGGGGTTCGTTTGGGAATTTTATTCATTTTAAGAACCCTAATAGTCTGCCTAAGTTGCTCCACTAGCTTCTGAAGCTTCTGTTGTTCCCTACGAAGTTTCTCAATTTTAGTTACTTTCTTTCTCCTCCTTGCTGGAACGGTTGTTCCTTTTTCTGAACCCAATTGCTCAGCTGGGGTTTGCTTCTCAGAAGCCACGCCTTCGGTTGAGCTTTCTTCCCTATTTTCTGTGTGGAGCACTTCTTCAGTATTCATATGCTCCTGGCTGCATTCTTCAGGGGTAATAACCCCAATTGGCTCTACTGTTCCCTGAGAATTTTCAAAAAGGAACACTGCTTCAGTGTTCACCTCTTCCTATCCACACTTCTTAGGGGAAGTAACCCTAGCTGATTCTGTTGTTCTGTTAGGGTTTCCTCTTTCTGTTTCATCTGGCATTCCTTTAGCCATCTCTTTATTGGTAATATCTTGCTCTTGCAATTGGTTGATATCAACATTAAGGTTCAGTGGGCTCTAGGGCTGCACATATTCGCTCATATTGGCCAAAATTTGGGCCAATTGGTCCTCTTGCAAAGGGCTTTGTGGTGAACTTGCAGTGGTGGTTTCAGGAGGCTCTGCTCCCTCTCTTTCATTCTCACTGCTGCGATTATATTCTTCTTCTTAAAGTTTATGGTAACTACCTTCTTCCTCATCAGAGTATCAAATCTCTTCCTGTACACTAGTATGAGGACTTCCTTCTTCTTCCTCAATTCCCTCTTCTTCCTCATTTCCTTCTCCTGCGCTGATTTTTTCCTCACCACTAGTATGGTGACTCTGTTCCTCACCACTGGTATGGTGGCTCATTTCTTCTTCATCCTCATCAGTGCGGTGACTCCCTCCTTCAATTTGTGGGGGATATTCATCCTCTGAGCTGGGAAATTCCAAGGGCTGGCTACTGCTACCCTAAAGGCCTTCTATCATCCCCCTACTTCTTTCTAACCAGGAGGATTGTCTAGATTTTGATGGCTTTGCTGCTGTGCTAGCCATTCTCTTTCATTTTAGGGCAGGTAGGGCTAATCCCCCATCAATCAAAAATATCAGTTCTTCCCCACTAGTCTATTGTTGGGTAAGGCTGTAACTTATTATCAATCTGATTAAGCAATGGTGGCTTACCACCATGTCTGTGTGATGAGCTTTTCTTATACTACGAGAAACATCATATAGTAAAGAATTTAAAAATGCAGGTAGGTTTATGGTACATTTCTATTTTAACACTGCTAATAGCTTAAGGTTGCGAGGTCTTACCGCATCTTTCCTCCCATCACATGTTATGTAGGCCTGGATTACTTTTGCCAATTTTGTCCATGGTTCTCCCAATGACACTGGCTGAACTCCTTTCCCTTTGACAACCAGGTTCTACCCTTCATCTTAGAAAAGGTTCATGGCATCTTGGAGTTTCACCTTATTATGGGTCCATATGGCTCCTTCCGCTGGTAGACCAGACACCTCTACAATTATTTCATCTATTACTGCTATCTGTATACCTCTAAAAATGGAGTAACCTTCCTGCAAATTCTATAAAAACTCGATAGATACTGTTTCATGAGGTTGTTGTAGCCTTGTGAGGTACGTAATCCATCCCAATTTTTCAAAAATTTCTCGTGCAGTGCTTGAAAAAACCAACACCTGTGGCTCACTATGAATTGGTCGTCCTCCCATTTTACCTGCACATTGTTAATTCCTTACAAATGCATAGAAATACAATGGAACACCACATCACATTATTTAGTGAATATCGAAATAATACTGTTAAGCCTTCACCATTACTAAGAATATAGGCATTTAAATCGCATGTAGACATTAAAAGGCATCCGCGCCCCCCTGAAGGGTGATAGGTCGTCCTCGACCTTAAAATAAGAGAGTACAACAGTCGTACAACATTTGAACAGCATACACACTTATGATACAATCACAAATGATTACATTACTGAAATCGATGCATAATATTAAATTGTGAATAGATATGGAAACGTTCATACAATGATTCAAAGATAATGGAAGGGACAACTGATGTAAAAACAAGTACTTATGCAGTTGTTTCTCTAATAAACTATTATGATCAGGTTATGAATAATTTTCATGTATAATAGGTTCAAAACGAAAGGTTTAAAGGTATCCTCTCATTTGATCTTATGTAAAGATATAAGAAAAATGTTCATCCTTACTATTGATTTGAAAAGTGTGACTCCAATACCATCAGTAGAGCTCTATTTCCCACAAGTGTCTATAACCTTGACAAAGTTTCTTTTTCACCCTTGGAACCATTATCCTTTATTTATGCCTAGGGAAGTGCTTTTTAATTTCATGATGGAGGCCACTGTGCTGGTTTGGGAACTAGATGAACCACAATGCCATTCACCAGGAAGAAGTGAAAGGTGGACAGGTCAGCTCGTGATGAGACCTCCTTTTCCATGGAATTTTTATTATCTTTTTTTAGTTTCCCATTGGACCATATCCCTGGTGTGGTGGCCATAATGGGAATGCCACTTCACTGCTTTCTTATGATCATGGTAGGATGGCTCTTGATGAGACCCCCTATCTTCCATCTTCCATATCATAGAATTGTTAATAATTACATAATTGTTTTTATTTTATATTTTTTTTTCATATATAGCACTTCCCTACTTATATATAGAGGATGCCTCAATACTCCTTAAGAGTAGGTATGGTGGAAGAAGTCTGGACATCTCAATGGAAAAAGATATGCATTTATTCTTATTTAATAAATAAAGATCAAAGAGAGATAGTTTAGGGAGGAACCAACATGATAAAAATACCTGATCATATTAATTTAAATGAGAATAAGGATAGCAAAGCAATATAAATGGTTTTTTCCTTTCCTTTTCCTTATCATTTCAAAACTATTTCTTTAAAAATAACAATTTCTTTTGATTTGCTGATTTCAGTAATTTCTAATTTGTGTATCGTTACATAATTTGTGTGTTTTCCATCAAGAGAGTCATGAATAATTCATAAAAATCCTCAAAATGATGTTCAAAATCAAAAAAATATACTCAAAAATTGTTGTTCCTTTCGAAAGGAACAACAAAAACAATCTTTAAAAATGTTGTTCCTTTGGAAAGGAACAACGACAAAAAAAAACAGGCGAAAAAATGATGTTCTTTTGGAAAGGAACATCAACAACGCACGGCCAAAAACTGTTGTTCCTTTGGAAAGGAACAACAAAAACTACTATTCCTTTGGAAAGGAACAGCAAAAACACTCACAACAAAATTGTTGTTCCTTTTTAAAGGAACAACAAAAACGCAGCAAGAAATTGTTGTTCCTTTCGAAAGGAAAAACAAAAAGAAACACTCAACTACGTTGTTTCTTGAGAGAAACCGCTGATGTTCCTTAGAAAGGAACAGATTAAGAAATAAATTTTTCACACAAAAAACAAGAAAAATAAAGAAAAGAAACATTATGTACAAATTTCAAAATAACGAAATGATTCAGAGAATGGGTGATGAGGAGGAGTTTTCTCCCTCAGCAAGAATCTGCATGGTGGAATATTCAAGTAATTGTTGGTAAGAGGATTCCCGATTAAGTGGTTTATGGTAAAGTCGCAATCGATGACCGTTTAATTTGAAGGAATGCCCAGATCTATCGATGGTGGTTAATGTGATGGTGCCATTATCATGCACATTTTGTATCTCGTAAGGTCCAATCCATCGTGTCTAGAGTTCTCTGGGAAATCCTGAAACCTGGAATCATACAGGAGTGCCCAATCTCCTTCGTGGAAGATATTCTCTTTGATGAGGGCATCATGCCATTTTGCTCTCTGTTGTTGAATTGATGTAGTGTGCTGAAGAGTGGAGAGCCTCATTTCATCGAACTCATTGATTTGTTGTAATCTTCTGACCCGGGCTTCATTTAAGTCTAAACGCACCTCCTGGGCTGTTCTTAATGTCTGAATTTCAAACTCTATCAGAAATATGGGCTCTTTTCCAAATACCAACTGATATGGTGAATACCCCGTGGTACCTCTCTATGTTGTTCGATACACCCACAAGGCTTCGAGTAATCTATAAGCCCAGTCTTGTCTGTGTGAGGCAACTATTTTTGTTAGTATAGATTTGATCACTTTATTCATGCTCTCTACCTGGTCGTTTGCCTGTGGGTGGTACGGGGTTGTAATTTTTTGCTGAATGTGGTAATTCTGTAATGTTTTAGCGAGTTTATTACCTACAAACTGTGGTCCTCCATCTATGATTATGTCCCTTGGGAGGCCATATCGCACAAAGATTTGGAAAAGGAATTGTATTACACAGTCCTCTGTAGCTTTTGAAAGTGCCTCTGCTTCAACCTATTTAGTGACATACTCGGTGGCAACTAGGATGTATGTTCTTTGGTTCGATGGGGGGTTAATGGGACCAACAAAATCGAGTGCCCAACATTCAAATGGTTTAGTTACTAATTTTGGGTTCAAAGGAATTTCGTCAGACTGTCTAGGGCGACCTTCCCTTTGGCAGCTATCACAGGCCTGCACAAATTTTTTAGCATGTTTAAAAATTGTAGGCCAATAGTAGCTTGTCTGTAAAACCTTGTGGGCAGTTCTACGATCTGCAAAATTTCCGCCACATGGCACGTCATGGCATGCTTTCAAAATGTCAAATACTTTGTCCTCTCGAATGCATCTCCCGATTTGCATATCTGACCCTGTATGAAATAGGTAGCCCCCAATCCAAGAGAATCGAGTACTACGCTGTATTATCTGGTTTCGTTCATTAGGCATTATATGTTTTGGTAATTTACCTATTGCTAGGTAATTTGCTATATCAGCATACCATGGGGTTCTAATAGTAACATCGAACAAATGTTCATTTGGGAAGTGATCTTCGACTACTGCTGCATCTGTTGGCTTTGGAATTCGTGACAAGAAATCAGCTACATGGTTCTCTTTTCTAGATTGATCTTTAATTGTGATATCGAATTCCTGCAATAAAATTAACCATCTTGTCACTCTTCCATTTGTAACAGGTTTATTTTCTAAAAATTTAATGGCAGAGTGATTGGTATATAAAACTATAGGATACCCAGTTATATAATGTCTAAACTTATTTACAGCATGAACTATAGCTAAAAATTCCTTCTCAGTCACAGTATAATTTAATTCAGCAGGAGATATATTTTTTGCTAATATAATAGATTGCATATGGTTTCTTATCCTCTTCCTGCCCAAGAACTTCTCCAATGGCTGTGTCTGAGGCATCAGATGAAATTTGGAATGGTAAATCCCAATTTGGGCCCCTCAGCACTGGGGCTGTTGGTACAAAATTTTTCAGCTCCTCAAAAGCTTAGTCACATTTATCTGTCCAAATGAAATCAACATTACCTGTTAGTGCATATAAAGGTGCATCTATTTGAGAATAATGTTCTATAAATCTTCTATAATAACCAGAAAATCCAAGAAAGCTACATACCTCTGTTTGTGTGGTGGGTGTAGGTATTAACAAAATTATCTAAATTTTGGCTGGATCCACCTGAATTACAGCTGCTGAAATATAATGTCCTAAGATAAGTCCTTCGGTCATCATCATATGACACTTTTCATGGCTTAAACAAAGCCTAGTTTCAATACATATTTGCAACAACTTTTCTAAGTTCTCTATTGCTGGCTCAAAATCATCTCCGTAAGGTGTGAAGTCATCCATATACAGTTCGAGCCCTTCATTTATTAAGTCTGAAAAGATGCTGAGAATGGCCCTCTGAAATGTAGCAGGGGAATTGCATAGGCCAAAGGGTAAGACTCGATAGGCAAATTTCCCCCAAGGATAGGTAAAAATGGTTTTGTCTTGGTCCTCAGGGGCAATCTGGATTTGATTGTACCCACTGAAGCCATCTAGGAAAGAAAAGAATTTATTTCCTGCCAATGTATCTAATACCTGGTCAATGAAAGGAAGGGGAAAGTGGTTCTTCTGGGTTGCTTTGTTGATTTCTCGGTAATCTACGCATATTCTCCACTTTTCGTTCTTCTTTGGTACCACTACTAATGGGGAGACCCACTTGCTATCAGATATTGGGTAAATGAAATTAACATCCAACGGCTTTTGTAATTCAGCTTTCACAATATCTTTAAGGTGAAGGTTAAGTCTTCGTTGGGGCTAGCGAATGGGTCTCGCATCTTTTTCGGTATAGATGTGGTGTGTACATAATTGGGGGTCAATTCCCTTCATGTCTGGATAATCCCATGCAAAGGCTCCCTTATATTTTCGTAGTAATTGGACCGTCTTCTTTTCTTGTTCAGCAGTCAGATTTTTGTTAATGTTTAAATTTTTTCCTAGTTAAATTTCCACAATATTACTATTGTACACAGAAGTAGTGGGTATTATTTGATCAGGAATGTCTTTCAAGGGATCTTCTTCTTCTTTATTATCAAATGCTGTCTTGATCATGTGACATTGTAGATGGGATCTGATTTGTGGTTTGTTAATGAGACTATTAATGATATCATCCTTTGTTTGATTTTTAAAATCGAGGGCATCTTCTATGGTTAGTGGTGATCTCATATTTTCCATAAGATATGATATAGGTTGCTTCCTTGTTTTGATTATTGAGAGGCTTGGTTGGGCTGGGGGATATAAAGCTAAATTCTTGAAATAGTTTCCCCTTGTTATTGTCATGTTGCCTTGTCGGCAGCCAATATAAGCATTGGCAGTTTCCAACCAAGGTCTACCTAAGATGAGAGGGTGTCCATCTAGTCGGTTCTTTGGGTTGATAACCAGGAAGTCAGCAGGGTACTCCTAGGAATCTATACATACCATTACATCTTGTAGTGTACCTTCTAGTTTGACTACTGATCGGTTAGCCAATTCTAGTAAGGTTGTTGTTGGTTCTAATGATGTAATGCCAAGTTTTTGACAAGTGGTGCTTGTTAGGATATTAATTGCAGCTTCGAAATCAACTAAGGCATTTGGAAATGATTGCCCATTGATTTGCACCATCACTATAGGATTGCCTGGATCTTCATATTTTACACGTGTTTCCATTCCTGATAACAAATCAGATAGAGTACCGACTACTTGGACAGTTGGGTTGGTTGTTGTTCTCCTCTTTGGCTTCTTTATACACAATTCCTTAAAGGTTTTTGCATAAATAGGAATGTCTTAGATAGCTTGGAGGAGAGGGAT
The DNA here is from genome assembly GCA_034641835.2 of Pinus albicaulis. Classification (NCBI taxonomy): domain Eukaryota; kingdom Viridiplantae; phylum Streptophyta; class Pinopsida; order Pinales; family Pinaceae; genus Pinus; species Pinus albicaulis. Next base: position 925,754,399 of record CM076582.1, read on the forward strand.
TTTTATACACAAATTTTTAAATTCTCCTAGAAGATCAAAATTAGGATATTCTATTGGGTGAGGTATGATTAATCATTCTGGGAATGGTGGAGAAAAGGTGGTTGCCTGTTGTGGAGTTTGATTTTGAGTTTGTTGTTGAACCACCTTCTCTTTTTGAAATGTTTGTTCTACAGGTAACGGATCTTCAATGTGAACATTTTTATCTCCCTCTGTTTCTACTGTGTGCCCAGATCTCAATTGAAGGTCATTACACTCCCTTAGTTCATTTTCTAATTCTGGTGGTTCCATTATTTGGACAGATTGAACTGGCCTATTGTTTGGGTTTCGGTTGGGTTGGTCTGGGAGTTGTGGTCTTAAATTGGTCTAGGGGTTTTGTGACAATGGATAGGGAGTTGGAAGTGTAGGTTGAGAGAGGGGAATTGTTCCAGCTGGCTGATTTATAGGTCTTTTCCAGTTTGACTACCAGGCTTGACTCTGTGAAGTGGAGGGGGTCCATTGTGTTGGATAGGCATTGTTTTGCAAAAATGGTGGGAAGAAAGGAAAATTGGCCAATTAGTTTGGTTTGTTTGATTTGCCCATGATGATGTAGGAAATGGCTATAGTGACCAATTGGGGAAAGGTGGTTGATTTTTCCACATTCCATTATATTGATGAGCATTATATTGAGGAGGCTGAAAAGAAGAGAATGGATGAGTTGGCATACCTGATTATTGTGGATGCCATTATCTGCACTGATTAAGTAAGCATACCACTTCTAATTCTTATTCTACCTCTTTATAGACTTCTTTTAACCCAGGAAGGGAGGGACATCCTTTTGTGGGGTGATCTTTCATGCAGATGGCACAAACTTTGATTATATCCAGCTGGCACTCTTTGTGGTTGTGTTTCTTCCTACACTTAGGATAGAATATTGCCAAGTTTTGTTCGGCTTCTGCTTGCTTTTTTTGGCTTGCATAATGTTGAACTGCGTTGTTAGAGTTCCTAGAATATCTATTTCAAAATCTTCTAGCAGATTTCCAATCTCTGCACGAGTTACGCCTTCACTGGAGGTCTTATTATCCCTTGTGATCATGTCAGGTTCTGCTGATTTTAGCCTTGTGCTACCTCTCGAACTCCTGATACACAAATCAATAATGTTAGCATAGCTTTCCTAATATATATCACCTTTTCCCATAATATTTAATGTGTCAACCCATTGATCCTTCATCCCCCTAATTAATGTAGTTTTCAGCACATTATCAGGTAAGGGTAAAGATGCATAAGGAGATCTCTGGAGGTTGTATTGATATCGTTCCACATATTCTTACAGAGTTTCACTGGTTTTTGCTGTCATCTGAAATATTTCATCTTTTAGTTCTCAAATATGAACCTCCCAGGGCTCAATGAAACATCAATAGATTTGGACATTTAATAAATAATATTGAATGTTAAACTTTGGACACATAGCCAGAGACTGCAGACTTGAAAATCCTCCAAAAGAATCTTCGAAGCCACAGAACGAACACACATGGAAAAAGAAGAAGACTAATAATTGTGCTCTTTCTCTCAAGGCTTAAAAAAACAAAGATGTGTGGTATGTTGATAGCAGTTGCTCAATGCATATGGCTAAATATAGAAAGAAATTTGTATCTCTGAAAGAGAAGAAGGATGGAACCGTGTCCTTTGTAAATGATGGATAATCAAATGTTATAGGATCAGGTACCATCACTCTCGGAAGCAAAGATGCTCTAGATAAGAATGTTCTATTGGTTGAAAACATGAATCACAATAAGCTCAGTGTTGGACAAATGTGTGATCAAGGACACACAATACTATTCAACTCCACAAAATGTGAAATCAAGAAAGATAGGTATGGTGAAATTGTGGCTACAGCAAGTCGAACTCCAAACAACATATATGTTCTGGATGAAGCAACTAAAGCACGTATAATAGCTAAAGAGGATGATATAATATTTGGTAGAAATTATGATCGAATAAGTAAGAACTTTTCTACAAATATGCAAAGTGAGTTCGAGATGTCTTTACTTGGTGAGTTGACATACTTCTTAGGGCTTCAAATATCTTAGCAAGATAAAGGAAAATATATATGTCAAGCCAATTACATCAATGAAATGCTCAAGAAATCCAAAATGGAAGATTGCAAACCCATCCTTACTCTGATGGTAACAGGTTGAAAATTGAGCATAGACAACTCATCTAAGGATGTGTATCAAGGGTTGTACAGATCTACAATTGGTAGTCTTCTATATGTAACAGCCTACCGACCATATGTTATGCAAGCAGTTAGACAAGTAGAAAGATTCCAAGTAGCACTAAAAGAATCACATATTATTGTCGTCAAAATAATTCTTCAATATCTAAAGGGAACAACAGAATATGGCTTGTGGTATCCCAAGGGTAACAATCTCATTATTCAAGCCTTTATAGATGAATATTGGGCAGGAAGCGTTTATGATCGTAAGAGTACTCATGAAGAATTTAAATATATTCACCAGAAGCTTGGGATTCTCCCAAGTTCTCATTAGATTTTCCTTCTTCAGAATATAAAGGGGGAGTGGAAGTGTGTACAGGTCCATAGGATGGTTGTGTGTCAGGGGGAGTTACCCTTTGCCATTGATGTCAAAGGGAGAGAAAATGTTGTAGGAAGAGGTGTCATGACCGCAAGGGGAGTACTTGTGTTTCCATCAATGCCAAAGGGGGAGATTGTTGATCAGTGGTTGTCATTGATGTAAACCCAAGAAGAAGCAGGGGCTACCCCATTCTTGCATGGGAGTTCTTACCTACCAAATTACTATATTATAGGTCAGGAATGCTTTTTATGGCTTCCACTTTTCTAGATGTTTCCGTTGATATATGGCACGCCATGTAATTCATCATGGTTTGAGAGATATTCATGATTGAAGTTTGTAACCCCAATTAGTGGGCTAAAACCCCATGGGGTTGTGGCATGGGTCATTGAAAAGTAAATAATTAATAATTTTTAAGCTCCTAAAATCTCTCCCACATTCACTTGTTGAAGACCCTCTCAACCTAAGCATGTATATAAATTGTGATCCTCATATCTTCCTCATGTAGGGATTTCTCTCCCTGAAACAGGTCATCGTGGCATTTGCGCTTTAACATTTTTTCGACAAAGAGTCAGAAGCTTAAATTTCTATGATACAAATAAGAAATCTTGAGGAAGCTCCTGTAAAATTTTCAGATTAAGGTGCACAATATTTGTGGAGATATGATCTGTGGAGATCAGTTTGCTTTCAGGCTCCTGAACTTCATCTCAAAAAAGTGACCTTGGGAAAATCATCATAACTCACTATTTGTGTATTGGATTGGAATTATGTAAAAAGTGGAAGATAGTGCATAGAAACTAGTTTTCTTTGTATCAATTCCAGAGCTAAATGAAGAAACAGTGACATGTGGCACACCGTGGAAATTCACTCTACCGATCCAATCCATAATTTGGTCATTGTGAGAGATTCAACATAACTCTCCCTTGAAGAATCCAAGTTGGGTCAGACCTGTGGCATTTGAAAGAAGACTCAGAGGACTACTATAGAATCAAGAATCACATATTGGGGATCTGAAATAACAGAGATACACCAGATTCAATATCGAGATCCTAGAAGGCAAGAAAAATCTAGATCATGTGTTGTCAAGGGCTGCAAAGGATCAAACTTTCTAGGGAAGCAAAGAAAAGAAAGGTGCAGCAGAGGGTAGCATGACAAGAGAAGAATTAAAGGCACAAAACAACATCAATAATTTCACCACATGAAGTCTTCAAGTGGGCAGCACTACATACAGTAATTAAAAAGGTATCATTGTACTAAGTCATTGTAAATGTATCATTGTAAAAATTGTACAAGTGTCTATCTTCCAAGAGTTGAAGAGGCAGTGCCGAGAGGTCTAGGATCATCATTAGGTGGTTTTTTCATAATTGGGGTTATGTTATAGTGTGTATTCTTCTTCTACATCATTCTATATCATTGTAAAGTGAACCATTTTCCCTAGTACGGGAGTCCATTCTTCTTGTATTCTTCTATAGGGTGGTAGGCTGGTGCATGAAGTCACCAATAGGTGCAAGCTTGTGAAAAATTTAGGGTGGTAGGGTGGTGCTAGGGTGAGTTGTAGCTCATTGGGTTTTGGGGCATCCGTTCAGTTGACTACTGCAGAATCTCGGGTATTGGAGCATCCATCCAGTGGGAGCTGGAGAAGAATGCATTTCTAAATTCTAGGAAGTTGGAGCTTTATTTTCAATTGGAGTTGAATATTAAATAATTATTAGAAAAGAATTTAGGTGGTTTTTGTCCAGGAGAGGGTTTCCACCTTTAAAACTGTGTGCATTTGTCTTCTTCTTTTTTACTGCTATCATCCTACAAACACTAATAAGAATTGAAGATTAACTAATGCTCTAATTGAAAGGAATACTGATTCACCCCCCCTCTCAGTATTTCCAACAACTGTACTATTCCCAAATGGGAAAAGCAGAAATATATGAACACAATAATGGAAATAGCAGTGTAAATCAATGCATAAACATAGGAGACCAATATGGAACCACTTTATTTAGAAAATCAACAGAAAATACACATAATACATTGAGGGACAAATCATACAATAGGAGCAAACAAGCCTCCCATGAATAATCACTCTAAAAAGTGAGTTTTTGCTACTAAACAAAATGCCGGAGAGTTGGTATAGCGTAGTCATACTGAGCATAACTATAGCTGGATATCATACAATAATGTAAATACAATGATATATGCCTCAATAGATGTTATACAAATAGATCTAGGCCTTATATCACCATTCCAAGACAACCCAAGAGGGTTTCTAGAAAATACACAAAATGAGCTACAGCCCTAGGGCTGAAGGTTTGCTGCAACAAAAGAAATGAGAACATATGACTTAATGTGATGTATAAATATGTATATCTTCTCCAATATATCCTCTAGATGAATGGTTTTCCCCTCCATTGAATAAATCACCTCCGAAATCATACACTGCAACCACCCCTACAACTCCTCCCTAAAATAATGCATTTATGGACTGAAACTGCATTGTAGGGGACAAATAAACCTTTTCCTAGTGCGAAATATAGCAATAATGCTCAAGGGCCTTCTTTTATGGTCTCCCCATGGAAATAAACCTTCCTCCACTGAAACACAAGCTATGAAATGGCCCTGATCAACTCTCCACTGCTGCACCCTACAACATAGCACAATCCTCTGCAGAAACTGCACTGTAGAAGAAATATGGAGCTTGGCCTAATGCCAGAATGTGGAAATATATTTCATATACTTCTCCTGAGTAGGCACTCGAATTCCCCCAAGGATGAAGGTGGGATTCCTACTCGAGAACACCCTTGTGCTAAACAACACTATAATCATAGCTAAACAACTGAAGAGAGCCACAAGTCTTAACAGAACATAAACAAAATAATAATCCCATCATACCTTCTATGGCTTCCATCCCCTTCTTTATATGTTTGGTGAGCTTCCTCACCTTGGGGCCCACTCTTTAAAGTCACTAATTCCATGCATGGGATCTCCCTCGAAAAACACGTTGTCCCTCAACAAATGCCACTCCTTCCATACCAACGCTGTTTGATTTAATCAAAGCTTACCTAGTCTACATGCTTCATCCCCTTTTCACACATAAGGGTCTTCAATAAAGCTATTTATATGACCTCCATTCACATTAGGAGTGTCTTTATTCCTACTAAGGAGATTAATGGGTCTCCATACCTTCTAATTCTTCTAACTAGGAAGAAAAATCAAAATTTAATATTCCAATTTGTTGCGTGCTAATTTAGGAATATTACACGATTGCGTTGGCTGGAAGATGTGAGAAAGGAGTTATATATAACTGATGTAGATATATCTGAAAGGAATTTCTTGAAAATGTGTGTGAGGTCCAGGAGGAGGGAAATCACTTCTAATACACTTGACTCTTGTTACTCATTGCACTGATTGGATGGAGAACCCCTGAAGACACACAGTTCCCTGAGCTTGAAGAGAAGATGTGCGAAGCTACATGCTACACCACTTTATGGAACTCCTCTAACCCATTTCACGCGAAAGAGAAAAAAATATTTTGGGTGCTGTATGTTGTAGCATTATACCAAGCAGGACAGTCAATGTCGCTACTATCCCCTACTATTTATTATCAATACAAGATGGTAGCCGACTTTAAGGCTATGTTTCACAGCATCCACATCCGCGCAAAGGGCATTGTAGATGGAATGTGATAAGAGTTTCCTTATTTGGTAACTAAATAAGACCTTATCAGAGTAACAGAAGAATGGCCTTCAGCCTGGTTGACATCACCAACACAACCGCGCACTCCGACGAGAAAATCCACGGAGATGGCTACTGAAAGCCTACAAAAAAGTGCCAGTGACAGTTATAGAGGAACCTGCTGAGAAGGAACCAACCCCTACTACAACTAGAGAGACCACTGATACTACCACAGTGGTAAAGAAAAATGGCTCTATGGCTAAGGAGACTGGAGAAGCAACAACCTCAAAAGGCACAAAGCGTGATGCTCAAGTCGCCGGTGGATCATGAAAAATGCAGAAGGGCTTTAAAAAATCAGGACAGGAGGTCCTGACCCTTACAAAGAATTATCTCAATGAGATTGTGAACACTATTATTTCTGTGTAGGAATATCAATGGACATACATGGAGGTCCAATATAAATCTGCATTAGAGATTGTTCAAGTGGGGTTGTAGGAATTAAAAGTTCAGGTGAGCCAGATCCAGGAGAGTGTGATCTAGGCGAGCTAGACCAGTACGTAGGTTACCATTGCGTGACCATTGGATGTTTCCTTACCACCATTTGGGGATTCTCAATTTGTTGACATCCCCCTGCCAGCAATTCAGTTGGATGCTAACCAATGCGTTTAGTTTACGGGTACAGGTGATATTCATGTTAATCTTTCAAATTTTCATGTAAGTAAACTCCATTTGCTTCATTCAGTGATTGCAGATGAGCTCCAATTCCGAGAAGTGACTGCACAAAAAAATACTAGAGATGCATAGTAGCAGGCTACACAAGCGCATCAGCAACAACAATAGGTCGAAGCAGCATTCAAAGAAGCATAATCCTAGCGCATTGTGGTGGAGGAAAAGATCAATTAGGTGTGTCGTGACATTCCAGGTGTCTTGGCAATAACTGCACCTCCAAAATTGTTAGAAGGATTGGTTGTTGTAGTCAAAGTAGCACACAAATAGGTTCAAAAAATTCACATAGATTATCAGTAGCAAATCACGGACCTCCAAACCAAATTGTAGCTAGAGACGTCACTAGAGGTCCACGCGAAGAGGTCAACAAAAAGCAACACTATCGTGGTCACCCAGTGTGACAAGTCCTTGATTCATGCCATGGAAATTTGGGCCTCTGTCAAAAATGATCCAGTCATGCAGCAGCTACACGACATGCTTAATGCAAAGAAGAAACAATTTGAATAGATCTACACAGTCGCAACTACACTAGTCCTCACACAGAGACTTGCTCTTCTGCAAGAAGGTCACAGAATCCAATCAGAGATTGCAGAATTGTGCCAAAAGGAACATGTGTTGCAACTGTGGGTAGAGGAAGCACTGCAACTATCCCAAACTCTAGACAACACTCTAAATATTATTTAGCAGACTCAACGCAGTGAGGAGATGGACATTGAAGGGCCTACCATAAACAAGATGGTTCAGAAAGCATAGGGTGCTGCAGTGCAGAGCCTCGAGTTAGTGCTCCCTCTCCAAACTTTTTTCGAGACGCTCAAGGCTAAAAAAAATCAAGGAGACAGCACCTTAGTGACTTGGGACGAGTCACATGTTTGTGTTGGGGGCCTGTTGGACTAGCGTCCCCTGAGGCACAAGTTCCAAAGATAAATTTTTTATGTGATCACTACGCAAATGAACTCAAAGTGATTTTTTCCCCAATTTTGGATGAAATTAAGCTTAAATGTAAATTTTGGGCCTCAAACCATAGTTTGAGACCACAATATATATGCGCTAGACATATTATAAATATATAGAGTTTGTCTAAGCTAAGTAGTTCTAAGTAAGTTGATGAGATATTGATGATTGATAGTAATTGCGTCTGTAAGGGTTTTTGGGTTGGGTGAAAGGCTCTTTGAGACCACAATATATATGCGCTAGACATATTATAAATATATAGAGTTTGTCTAAGCTAAGTAGTTCTAAGTAAGTTGATGAGATATTGATGATTGATAGTAATTGCGTCTGTAAGGGTTTTTGGGTTGGGTGAAAGGCTCTTGCTGGTTGTCTGCATGGAGACCTAGTCCTCGTTGTGTGCAAACTTCATTGATTATGTGCACGGAAGGGTTTGAAAGGGTTTTGTAACGGTTTTGGAAAGACAGTGGATGTATTGACAAACTCTGAAAGATCATAGAAAGGACAATTTTTTCAAAGCTCTTTTTGTTATGTGTTTACATTTACTATTTATGCTCTAATGAGATCACATTGTCTGCTTACTTATTGATGAATGTGTGAGGATGTCTGATATTTTCTTGCATAATTATTGATTTTTTAAGTGCTTACCTTGATTAAGATATAGATCTAGTTCTGATCTATTGTCTGCATTGGAGCTAAAATTATTTTTGTGATATTCTATTGATAATTGCGCATTCTCTGCATTTTTGTAATAAATTTTTGTGCGCATTTGTATAATTTCACTTATGGTTTTGATGAGGACCACTTCATTAAATTCTCTCTCACGGTGCGGAAACCTAGTTCTAGCACCCCCACCCCCCATACTGCTTTGGGTGAGACTTTGGTCTTCACAAGCAGATCATTGCCGAAAGGGCCAGTAGTTATAGGGTTTGTTGGTTTATCCATAAACTCGGAACCTAGGTCAGGACCCCTCAAGCCAACACACATTTGCATCAAAACCTATATCCAAAATGACCTAATTAATCTCATAGGCACCAATCTGAGAATTCAAGCGCATCTCACGTTCATTTCTTATTTTCTTCTTATAGATCTTATTAACATCTTTTTGTTCCATCCGAGATTCCACGCAGTTATATATTAATGTTTGAATGTTATCAATTGCCTTTCTATTGTGCAATATTTTGATACAAGCCTGTAAGAATGGCTTTATCTCTTCATCTAATCTGGCCACATCCATAGATTTTCCTGACGTCGATGCGCTTGCTTCTACAAACACCTTCTTTGCCTCTACAAAAGTGTATTTTTCATGTTGTAAATTGAATCCATCCTTTTTCTCAGGCACTTTTCAGATCCACAGATCAGCATTGGAATTCTTTCCAGTGCCTGCACCACTCCTAGTGAAAACATTCATGTTGGGCTCTTCTTCACACAATGTTGGCTCGAGGGGTCCTGACCCAGGTTCAGTGTGCAAGGTTTGCCAACAAACCCCTATAATACTTTCCCTTTCGGTAGTGACCTGCTTTCGCAAGTCACAGTCTCACCCGAAGTAGTATGGGTGGATGCTGGAACTAGGTTTCTGCACCCTGAGGAAGGATGGGTAAGGCCAGCAGGGCTGCATCCTATTTTTGTAACTCCCAGATTACCTTGTCCTGCGTAGGGTTAATTATGTTCCTATTCCTATCCACATGCACTATATATACAATTATAGGCTTATTATATCAACACAGCAGTACATAAATAGAACTTAATAGATCTAGATCTAAGAGCATAGTACACAGATATTTCGCAGCTTAAAGACAGAAAATACATAACACAACATTTATCAGCAATTCACATAACAAAACTCACATATTCAGATCTCTAATAATTTTTCGCATTCATTCATTCATCAACCTTTCCTTACAATTCCCTTCCCAACCTGCACACACAGCAGCAGGGTCCACACACAACTGGACTAGGATCTTCGCGCACACAACCAGTAGGAGTCTGTTCCCCAAAACCCAAACAGATCACTTAAATAACAGATCGCATCAATAGCCCATTCATTCCTATCATTTACAATCCAAAATTCATCTCTATTTATAAAACTCTAGCCTCAACCTTCCTATGGTCCGCAACCCATGGTTTTCGGACCCCTAGTTTACCCTTTGACCCATTATAATACATTTGGGGATTTGACCCACCCCAAAACCCCTGTGCTATACTAAATATAATAAAAAATAACCAAAATGGACCAGTTTCGCAGCTTATTAGGAGACCATGTTCCAATAGTCCCCCAACACAATCTTGTGACTCGTCCCGAGTCACTGCAGCTGCCACATAGTCATTGAACCCGGTACCGCTTGAGTCAACTACCATTGACAAATCCTGGTAAGATATCACCACGCAGGGTAGCTAGCTGGACGGCTCCACCATTCGTGATTTCCTTAACTGTGTAGGGGCCAAGCCAGTGCTGGCAGAATTTGCGTGGATGTTTTTCAAATTGGCTATCATACAAAAGGACAAGGTCACCCGCAATTAATGTCTTATGGCGGATATGTCGATCATGCCAAGATTTGTCCCGAGCCTTCTGAACCTATTGATGAAAATTAGAAATAAACCGATCTTCTTCGAGAACCACAAGTTGTGCAAGACATTGCTCCATGATATCGGGGTCCACCATATTTTTAAATGCTACGATGCGTAGGCTAGGAACAATGTATTCAATGGGCATAATGGCCTCTTTGCCATAGACCATCCGGAAGGGGGTTCTTCCTGTTAGCTTATTGTAGGTCATTCGGTAAGCCCATAGAACGGAAGAAATGCGAACATCCCAATCACTACGATCGACGTTGCAAACCTTAGTTAATGCTTGTTCCAAAATCTTGTTAAAAGCTTCAACCACCCTATTTTCCTGAGGGCGGTATGGTGTACTCTTCGCATGGTGGATCCTAAATTCCTCATTCAGGGCTTGAATCATCTGGTTGAAAAATTATGTACCTCTGTCACTCATTAGGATCTTGGGACAGCCAAACCTGGTCAGAATGTGTTGGAAAATGAAGTGTGCAGCAGTATCTGCAGTACAATCCTTGACCGCTTGCGCCTCAGCCCATCGAGTTACGTAGTCAGTGGCGGTGATAATGTAGCACGCGTCTATTTTCTTTCCTAGCGGATTAATAGGCCCTATAAAATCAATGGACCATTTTTCAAAAGCCTACAAAGCTACTTGATGTTGTAAGGGCATCTCATCTCAGTGTGAAGGTCGTCCTGTATGCTGGAAAGTGTCGCATGACCTATAGTAGGTGTAAGAATCTTGATGCAAGGTAGGCCACCATAACCCAGCCCTAAAAATATTTTGTGCCATTGCGCGTCCTGCATAGTGGCCGCCTGCGACACCCTCGTGTGCTTCTACTAAAACAATAGTTCGCTCATGGTCTAGGACATATTTGTGTAGTATTTCATCTGCATTGAGCTTGTATAACTGATCGGCGATGAGAGTAAAGTCCGCTGCCCGAGTAACCAATTCCTTCTTCTGCTGTACCAAATACCCAGCCGGGGCCACACCTGTAGTGACGAACTCAATGATATCATCAAAGTGGGCATCAACTACCTTAATGGAAAACAACTGCACGTCTGGAAATCCTTCTTCAAAATTAGTAGGTTCTTCCCCTATTTCAATGCGATATAGATGGTCCAGGCCCGCATTCAACCTTACGAGCTTGACGATGATCTCAAAATCATATTCCTAAAAGAGAAACAACCAGCGACAGATGTTCCTCCCCAACACAGGCTTTTTGACCAGGTATTTTAAGGTCGAATGATCAGTGAACATTTTAAAGTGTCCACCCAACAGATAATGCCGATATTTTTGCAGCGTGTAAACCATATTCAATCCTTCACGCTCATTGGTGGAGTAGTTTCGTTTCTCTCCCGAGATTTTCCGACTCACAAAGGCAACCGGGTGATCGAGATCGCCCTCTCCAGGCTGAGTGAGAACAACTCCCAAGGCGATTCCTGATGCATCCACATGTACTTGAAATTCTTTTGACCAATCCAGAAATATGATTATGGGGGAAGAGATCATCTTCTCCTTGAGTAGTTCAAAGCTTTGCTGACATTCATCATCCCAAAAGAAAGAAACGTCTTTTTTTAGTAGTTTTTCCATAGGTGTTGTAATTAGAGCGTACCCTTGAATGAATTTTCTGTAGTAGATAGTGTGCCTGAGAATGGAACGTAGTTGTTTCTCCATTTTTGGGACTGCTAGGTTGATAATTACAGCTACCTTTGCAGGATAAACCATCAATCCCTACCGACAGACTATGTGTCCGAGCAGGATCCCAAATGGCACACAAAAGATGTAGTTCTTAATATTCAAGGGAATCTGGTGCTTCCGGCACACATCCAACATTAGTCGCAAATTAGAGACATGTTCCTTTACTAAGCCAAAAACCGTCTAGTCACCGAAATAAACCTCCAGGAACTTATGAATAAATTCCTTGAATACAGTAACTACGACCCTTGAGAAAATAGCAGGTGCATTTTTTAGACCAAAGGGCATGATTGTATACTGGAAGGACCCCATTCAGTTGTGAAGGTAGTCTTACTGTGATCTTCAGGTGCAATTTGGATCTGATGGTACCCTGAGAACCCATCGGTGAAGGAATAGACCTCCTATCCACCCACGCTATCAATGATTTCATCGGAGAAGGGTGTAGGAAAGGGGTCATGGACATAGGCGTCGTTTAACTTGCGCAGATCTACACAGATGTGTATTTCCCCCTTGGTCTTCTTTTCCTGGATGACCATTGGGCTTACCCAATCTGATTTCTCAACTGGTTCAATGATACCTGCAGCAAGCATTTTATCCAGCTCTTCCCTAACCTTTTGCTTGTATTTAGGATTCAGTCGGTAAGTTCGTTGCTTGAAGGGCCGCGCCTCTGGTTTCAGAGTGATGTGCATAATATCGAGGTCCCTGGTGATGCCCTTGAGCGCAGAGAAATTTTTTGGAAATAGGTCTTGATACTCCATGAGTAATTCTGCGATTTTTCTTACAGTCCCTTCATCCCAATAGTCCCCAATCGTAGCCAGCTTAGGGTGTTCCTCCGTCCCAATGTTAACATCATGCAACTTAAGAGGCTACATTACGTCAATATTCTATAGCAATGGCCCTACTACAGCGCGTTCTCCTTCCGATTCTAGGACAGAAATGTTCCGAGGGTTATCTTCCTCCTCGTCAATTGCCATGCTCCGAAAATTGGCTATGTCTTGCATCTGCGCTTTCCATGTCAGGACCCTTGGAGAAACGTGGTGGGGAGAATTATTAAAGACAAATGCATCAATGTCCTGCAGAGCTTCATCGAGTGTCTCTGTCCCCCCAATCAATCCAAATGTCCCAACAAAGTCCTCCTTTAGCACTTCCCAGTGGCCGGTGCACTGGTGTAATTCCGCATCCAAGTACCAAGTAGTTGGGATAGGACCCAAGGCATGAATAAATAGATGGACCCATTCCTCCGTAGTTCAGTTAGCCCACCAGGTTATCCAGATATGCAGGTGTGCACGGGGGTCCCCAGGTCCGAGGAACATCCTGACGCGTACATCAGTAGGAGGGGAAAACCGTAGAAGCATCCTTTCTCGACATGTTTCCCATTCCGAAAAGGCTTCCTTGTGTTTATCCCACCAGCGCGCGGGTGTCCCACGCATAGATAGATTAAGGGCCTAGAGCCGTATTTCCCTTGGTACTCTAGCTTCTAGTGTTCTTAGGAATTCTTGGACACTACCCGCTTCATCAAAGTGGGGTAGATCTCTTACCCCATAGGAAATGCAATATAGGGCTCTGGCGACCCAAGGCCGACTTAGTGCTGAAACTTCATATAACCGGTTTTTCCAATTCTCCAAGTCCTCATCAGCGTCAGAGCAGCATCCACTATCTCTCCATAATATATTGTTTTTGGTGGGTTTACTCTTGTCTTCATCATGTGTAGTCAATCTATAGATATGTTCTAGTTCCTCCTGTTCGTAGGCTGGTTCAGTATACTGCACCCTCTCTGCTGGATCTAGAGGTACTATGACACGAGTATCGTTGTTTTAAAACACCATGCTGCGCTTTTTAAGATCAATGACACCTCTCATGTCCATAGCCCAGTCCATCTCGAGTAGTGCAGGATATGGATCCATATCTTCCATGATTTCGATGACATCAAAGTCCGCTCGGACTCTTACTTCGGCTATATCTACCATAACTTTTGGAAAATGTCCTAGTGGGATGAGCTTCTGTTGGTTTTCCATGTGTAGCTAGATTGTAGACCATTCCAGTTTAGGTTCACCCATTAGTTTCCACGTCTGTTTCAGTAGTACGTTCGCATCCGACCCCAAATCGAGAATAACTTGGTCCATCTCGTAGTCGCTAATCTGTGCAGTCAATCGCATTTCCTTTGCGGTGCGTTTCCCATAGCCATATAGCCGCTGGGCAGATCTAGTCTCAGGACTAGTGTCAGGCCGAGCTACATAGTTTCTCAGTATTTCTTGAAGATTTTCTATAGCTGGTTGGTTACGTAGCAGTTTCAAGCATGCCTATAGAATGGGCTAAACCTCTTCCCCTTTCTGTGCAGGGTTTGCCTGTGGTGCTTGTTCCGTGAGGTGCACTTCTTTCCTTGTTTCTTGGGTGAATATCTAATTACGCAGCTCAGTATTAACCCTTTGTACATTCTGCGTAGGGGTGGGTTGTTTCTCCTGCATTTTGGCTAACAGTATCGAGTAATCTTCAATCTCATGGTCCAGCTGCCGGCGATATTTGCAGGACTGCCTGGTTGGATTTGGGAAATCCCTTGCAAAGTGCCCTATCTCTTCGCAGTTATAATAGATTAGCTGCCCCTGACCCCATCTTGCGCTTCCTTCACGACCTCCCCTTCCTTCACGGGGGATCTCGACGAAACGGGATCTGACTATACCCTATAGAGGTTTTCCCTATCTACCAATAGTTCATATGTGCGACAATTCTGCTCATCGTGCCCTACCGACCAGTAGAATATACACCACTATTGCTTCAGATCGCCCATACTTAGTCGAGGGCATTGAGTCGTATCGTGTAATCCTGCTACTCGGCAATCATCGCACCAGAGCACAAATCCGCTGGTCCCTGGGTGCAGCGGACTAGGTCCCCCTTCCTATAGGTGATCCGCCAATAGGGGACACTAGTCCTTGGTATGGCTAGATACCGGACATCACAGGCATCAGAGATCTTTCTTTTCTCATTCTTCTCACAAAATTTTTATTTCCAAATGCATGGATCCGAGCTACTCTTGAATCTGCTATACTCCCCCCAAGGTGTCGTCCTTGGGTGCGGCTTCGAGCTTCATGGGAGCCTCCAAGGCTTTTTCTTGTGACTCAAAGTTTTGTTGGCCCATTGGTATGCGTAAGTGAGGTAGCAACATGGCGATGAACCATTCCGTGTGTTGTTTTTCGTCATACTTGAACCTTCCCTCCCTAATTTCCTTCTTCAATCATTGATCGGCCTCCCATATCGACTCAGACACACCTTGCTTGAAGTCTTTTACTTCGGCTACCAAGTGAGAGTATGACTTCAGCTTTCGGAAATGTTGTTTTAGGGCATCCTTAATATTTTGAAGAGATGCGCTCCCGTTTTGAGATATGTACCGCATATACCAATCCAACGCTATATCTTCAAAGGCCAAGGACAACTGTGTTTTTTTCACAGTATCGCTTACCACCCCCTATGTTGTCTATACCGAATCAGCCACAAACCATAACCGATCCATGTATTCATTGGCTCCACCTTTAAAGGTAGGTAGTTTCAAGTGCAACGCCATTTCTTCTGCTAACAAGGCTCTGGCTGAGGGCTTTCCCTCCTGTGGATCTGACGACCCTTGCAGTGTAGCTCTCTTCTAGGGCTATGCTCCACATTGTACGGAGTAGTGCTTAGTTACTTTCACGTCAAATCTTTATTATTTTCTTGTTAGTACCAGATCACTTCCTTAGACCGGTCCAGACAATAGAACCATTTTTTGGCTCGAGGGGTCTTAACCCAGGTTCGGTGTGCAAGGTTTGCCAACAAACCCCGATACTACTGGCCCTTTCGGCGGTGACCTTCTTTCGCAGGTCACAGTCTCACCCGAAGTAGTATGGTTCGGTGCTAGAACCAGGTTTCCGCACCCTGAGGAAGGATGGGTAAGGCAAGCAGGGCTGCATCCTGTTTTTGTAATTCTTAGGTTACCTTGTCCTGCGTAGGGTTAATTATGTTCCTATTCGCATCCACGTGCACTATATCTACAGTTATAGGCTTATCATATCAACACAGCAGTACATAAAAAAAACTTAACAGATCTAGATCCAAGAGCACAGTACACAGATCTTTTGCATCTTAAAGAAAGTAAATACATAACACAGCATTTATTATCAATTCACATAACAGAACTCATAGATTCAGATCTCTAATAATTCTTCGCATTCATTCATTCATCAACCTTTCCTTACAATTCCCTTCCCAACCTATGCACACAGTAGCGAGGTCCGCACACAGCTGGACTAGGATCTCTGCGCACATAGCCAACAGGAGTTCGTTCCCCAAAACCCAAACAGATCGCTTAAAAAATAGATCGCATCAATAGCCCATTCATTCCTATCCTTTACAATCCAGAATGCATCTCTATTTATAATGATCTAGCCTCAACGTTCCCATGGTCCACAACCCATGGTTTTCGGACCCCTAGTTTACCCTTTGACCTATTACAATATGTTCGGGGCTTTGACCCACCACAAAACCCCTGTGCCATACTAAATATAATAAAAAATAACCAAAATGGACCAGTTTCGCAGCTTATTAGGAGACCCTGTTCCAACACACAGCTCCTCTCTTACCATCTAAATGTTTGTGTAGGATTATTTGCCTTCTTTGATTGCATCTTAGCAATAAAAACATGAAAAAATTCAATTACATGATCAAAATTCCTACAATACCTACAAGACTATCATGCTAGATTTGGATAGTCATGCGCATAATGGCTAGCATCTCCACAATTGTAGAAGATGAGTTTTCGCCTTCCTTGACCAGCTACTCCTCCTCTTCCTCATCCTCTAGTATGGAATCTACCACACCCAGATGGGGATGCTGGTGAGGTAGGTTCAAAGTGCATTCTATATAGCTCAACTTTGATAATCATCAAATAAAAATTGTGACAGTGTTTTTCATCATGTCCCATTGACGAGCAAAATTTACAAAAAAGTTGCTTTAGCTCAGGCACATATTTTCCAATCCACCGATAGTAATCAATCGCATGCATAGCCATAGCCTGATAAATTGCGCACCATAATGCAAGTGTCCCACTTAGCCCAACTACGCTCTTGAGCAAGCTATGTCCTCCAGCTTGCAGATAATCACTGAACATTGGGCATTGATCCTTATGATTCCTGATAAATTTGCATCGTATGCACCATAAATCTATGCATACATCCTTTCCCTTATCTTTGCGCAGATTATGTATTTCCAAATGCATCACTTCCAACTAAATTTGAATCTGTGGTGTCCCGATCTACGTATTTTCTATTGACGAAGCTTCTAACTTCATTTAAATTTCTACGGCCTCCTCTTGCATGGCAATCTTCTGTTGACTCAAGGGCTAGCGCAAATGTGAAATAAAAATAGAAATAAATCATTCCTTGTGTTGGGTATCATTGATAGTGAATCCACCATCTCTAATAGTGTGCTTCAACCTCTAATCCACATCCCATATGGATTCATTTGGTTCTTGATGAATTTCCTTTAACTCAGTGACACATTGTGAAAATGATTTCAGCCTCTTAAACTGGTCTATTAGCACAACCTTCAAATCATCAATATTGGCATTAAGATTTACTGATGCATACCTTATATACCAGTCTAGCACACGATCTTGAAAAACAGTGGCTAATTGTGCTTTCTTAACATCATCATTGTTCACCTTCTATCCTCTCCATACAGCATCAATGACAAACCAAAATTGTTTTGTATCTTCATTCCCAATACACCGAAAAGTAGGAAAATTCATGGATGCGGCCATATCTATGCTTGGTGTTGAAGGTGGAGGTGTAGGTAGAGTGTATTAATTATGATATGAGTTTGGAAGTGGAGTGGATGGGATTTGAACTATGGTCAATGCTCCAATATTATTTTGATCTTGTGAGACTTCTTCTTCGTAGTGGGTAGATTCACCAGAGCTACTAGTCTATGTTTCTTCATCATTATCAGATCTACCCTTGAGAGGATTGTAAATACACCATTCTTCTAGATATATGCGCTAATTTCTTCCACTGCGCGTAGTGAGGCCTCTTCGGTACATTCACTCAATATGATTACACAAAGTACCCTGTTCACATAGTAGCATCTTAATCCACAACTTCAAAAAGCACATGAAATTACCTATGGGACCCTTGAAAATATTATTCCAGCTTCATAATAACATAAAAACTTATCGATAGCAAACTCAGTTACGAATCCTCCCAGAATGCAGTCGATCTAATGATCTACCTCGTGGGTAATCGTATTTCTTGTCTTTTCTATCTGTAGTCCACTGAGTGACTGTGTCGCCCTTTGCACGAGTCTGGAATTTAGTCAGTCAAGACAACCACTCATGCAACTCGGTTGCAAATGAAGCAATGAAAATCTCATGGACTTCTGTATAAATATAATTTTGTACCCAATCTTCGGTAGACAATTTAAAACTATTTTCTTAGATTACAAATTCAAGGATCTTTTTATCAAGCCAATCTTGTAATTAATTATGAGTAGGATTCCACAACATCAACTCTCCCTCAAAATGATCCCAGTCTCAGCAACGAGACCATTTTTTGGCTTGAGGGGTCCTAACCTAGATTCGGATTTATCACGCAACCAACAAACCCTCCAACTACTGGCCCTTTCAGTAATGACCTGCTTGTGCAGATCAAAGTCTCACTCGAAGTAGTATGGGGGGGTGGGGGGTGCTGGAACCAGGCTTCCGCACCCTGAGGAAGAATTTAATGTAGTGGCCCTAAACAAACTTATCTCAGGCCTATAATAGATGTTGTAACTGATGTTATGAAAGATGTGCACATTAACATATCAATGGATCGACTCTTCACAGATTATCACAAAAATTTTCAATATGAATTTGCACATAGAATCAGATACTTCAATAAGATGTATTCATCTACTGATATTTACGCACAATGTACTTCATCCATTCGCGCAGATGTAATTAACCATTGACAGAAGTAAGTATGTAATAACATAACAGATTCATATCTTAAGTAAAATAATAGATAAATAACACATGAAATCACATAATATCCCAGGTTCACCAAAACAGTCTTCTTTATTAATATATATTTGCAATTTCAGTACATTCAATCCTTCAATGCAATTTATCCTTTCGCGCACATAGCCAGCGGAGTTCACACACAGCCAAGACTTAGGTCTCCATGCACACAACCAATAGGAGCCTTTCTACCCAAAACCCATACTTTAGCTACCAGCATTAATAGCCATACATTATCAAACATAAGATCATATCCTTACTCGACTCAATCTTTACACATTTATACTAACTTAGACGTGTAGATGTTACATGTCATTTTTTCACCATGGGTTCTGACTGTCATTATGCATCCATCACCATCCATATCATGTTCCCTTAGAAGTCAAAAATATTCATGTTCCTAAACCAAGCCTTTGAAAATGGAGAAAAACTCTTTAAAACCTTTAAAATATTACCTGTGCGCTTTTTGTGAACATTTCTTGCACATGCGCTGATACTTCTTCTATTAGCTGTGATGATTGATGCTTTTTTCTCCAATAAAAACTGCGCACCCCCGTAAAAAGGAAGTAAATAGAAAAAAGTAACTTCTAAAAGCCAAGTTGTTCAAATATTCTCCCAACTAAAATCCTATATAGTTTGACATATATCCCTCTACTCATGGAGCTTATCCCTTGGCAAAAGGAACCCGAATCCATTCATTGAAGTATCTCATCCCTTTCTTGATGGATCTGAAACCTCCTCAATCTCTCTATAAATTGAGTTGAAGTTTTAGGTTTTAGGTTATTTGGTAGTTCATAGTAGATTCTAAGTTGGAGAGAGTTCATAGAGTTCATAGATTTTGAATTAGTAGTTATTAGTTGTACATTAAAGATCACCCCATTGTACATAAGACTTCATGATAGTCATATAGAGAGGAAGGCTTATAAAACTGAGGATATGATTGCACAGACATACAAGAGAAATCTGTACAACATCAAGGCTCAGGTTGTAAGATTTCTCTTTTTTATTCCAAATAATACATATGGATCTCTTTTTCTCATTATCTTGTTTCTGAATTCATTGAAATGATGTCAATACTTAGACTCCTTGATCACTAAGTTGAACTATTATTTATGATTATTATATATTGTAGGTGCTTTGATCCTTTTCATTGTTTGTGATTGTAGGTTCTTCTCAGCATTGAAGGATTTCTTTGGAGCAAAAGGAAAAAGGCTACATCAAATGTCATGATTGAAAGGTAGGAGCATAACCTCCTCATTTATAAGTTATAATAATCTAAAATGCTAATAGTTTAGAGAAAGAGGAATTCAAATGGTTTTTTTTTTCTAGCTACCTATTGGGGTACTATGGAGATCGCTCTTATCTACAAGAGGGATTAGTACACAAAAAAAATTGGCGACTCCACTGGGGATGACAAGTTTAGTTTTCCCTTGATTTTTTTTAGTTTGACATTCTAGCTTTCCTAGTTGGACTTTTCTGAGTGTGTTTGGGTATATAAAATTTTAGATTCTCTGAACTAGAAAGCCTTAAATTTGTTTTTTCCAACTTTTATCTACCCTGCGCGGTTTTCTGTGAAAAAAATAGCAGCAACATGTGCAAGTTTCCACTATAGTTCAATGCGGATGAGCACTAGTTTGCAGTAAAAAACTGCATACCCCTTAGGAAATTTAGAAAAATTTAAGATTTTCTCTTCCAAAGTCATATAACCAATTTCTTATGGTTTAACCTCATCTATACCAACTCTCAGAGTCTATCCATGAACTCTTCCTTAACACCTTAGAGTATGTTTTGATAAATAGTCCTTTTTGCATAATTCATTTAGGGTTTGCCCTAGTTTGATATATTTTTCTTTTGGAAAATAGATTCATTGCCAAAGATTTTTTTTTTTTTGTTATTTCCTTCTTGAGCCACCAATATTCTTGCCAGCCTTACTTATTTGATTATTTGTTTCTTACTTGATAGCAAAAAGGAAAAAATTCTAGATTACCAAAGTCTGATTTGTCTCAAACTAGTCTTTTATGATTTCATTTCTGTTAAGTTCAAGTGGAAATCATTTTAGTTTTCTTTCAACTAAGAGAAATCATTAAAATAAACTCATAGGTATATCAGTTAGGAATTTTAGTTAAGAGATTTGATTTTCTTTGAAGTTTTTACACTTTTTAGGGTTTTTATATGTCGCTTTTCTTTTGAGATTTTTTTGTTCATCAAATTGTAGTTTTTGGCTTTGTAATCAACAAAATTTTTCATCAAAAAAGAGATATTGGTCATGCTTGGAAATGAAATTGTTTTCTTGATGAAAAAATATATCTTATTTGAAGTTTTAGGAAGCTTGTACTTTTTCGGTCCAAAAGTCCTTCAACTTTCTCTTAAATAGAAATTCATCAAAATAAAGAGTTGCATTTTCATATTGATTCATTTAGAGTATTTTGAGTTAGGTCACAATATCATCAAGTTTCATCTCAATAACCCTCTATGTAAATAACATCCAAATCAATACAGTGCTTAATAAATTTGATCTAGATATTTTTTATATTTTATAGGGCTCATTCCACCAATTTAGCTTAGGGCTAGTGTTTTGGAATAGGTTGTAATTAACGTTCCAAAGAAGATTAAAAAAACAAGTAGCATCTTGCAGTAGGGAAATCAAATTGTTGCATATGTGCTCCTAGAAGATCTTCTTAAAATATTCAAGCACGAGGTCATGTCAGATCCAATGAGGTAACTGTACCTACTTCATTGGTGAAGATAGAATATGTGCACGTAATACGAAAGATAAACCTGATATTAACCATTTTTGAGGAGCATGGGATCACTTGTTAGCAAACCTCAGATTTAAAATGTCGAGGGTATTTCAAGGGAAATTATGAGCTTTGATACTCTGCCCTTACGTGTATATCGGACTACATACTATTCCCCCAGGTTCAATTAACTTAGTTGGTGACCTTTTTTTATTTTTTTCTAAATTGAACTAATTCTATTAATTAAAAAATAGTATACAGGTCGAGACTAGCCTCCATAATTACTATGCTATCCAATTTCAGAGGTAGTATACGTCAAAAAGACAAAAAAAATGACCGCCCTAGATGGGGAAATCAGTCATAAAATCGTTGCCCTCAAAGGGGAAACCAACATTGTCCAGATACAACCTAGAATTTAAAAAATTCTTCAGGAAATACATATACTCAAAGAAATTAAACAAAACTGAGAGAAAAAACCTCTCATTTCTATGGCAGAATGGCATGCTAGGTGTTGTGCTATTGTGGCGGTGGCTCCTCAACAATGAGACACCTGGAATATTTTGAAGAGTCTTAAGCTTTCTTCGAATTCTATGCGACCAGTTCTGGGGTAGTAAATGCCCTTTCTTCTTTCATCACCCGACCATTCTGGACTCCCACTAGCACTGCCTTAGCTGCTGGAAGAGTGGGTTTCAGGCTTGACTGACAAAGATTTGGATTTCCATGTGAGTTATGGATGCGCTAGAGAAATTGTGTACTTCCTTGGTCACTTCTGGAACCTCTCCCTGTAAAACTTGAAGGTGCTTCCTGGAAGATGATGGTGATAGTGGTTGTAAGACGGGGTCTATCCATAGAACAGTCATAGTGGAACTATGCAGAATTTTCTTCAAGAGGCAAGGAGTGGGTGTCAGAATGAATTGAAATGGGGGGTCGAGAGGATTGACCCCTCCCTCTACCTTGGCAGCAATGCATCCGATGCCTCCTCGGTATATTGGATTAGGAATAATAGTTGGGGAAGCTATCAAGCAAAGGCGAGGAGGCAGAGTGAGCAGAGGGGTCAGTGCATTGAAGCGAAGGAGCTAGCGAGAGATGACAATGGAGGTCGCAATGCAAGTTTGTGTGATAGTAGGTGTGAGTGAGCGAAGGATCAAGCGAGAGTAGACAATGGAGGTCACAATGCCTCTCTGTGTGCAAGTGAAATATCGGCTCTGTGACTATAGAAATTCAAACGCTGCAAGAGGATAATGATAGATACGAAGGACGTGGAGCCATTAAAGAAAATTCAGGGCGGCGAGCCGCACGGGTGTTAAGACTGAGAGAAATTAAGGTCTGCAGCAAGAAACTGGCCAGTTTAAATGTTTCCGGATAGGTCCCATGCCTGGCCATCAGGCTAAGACATGTGTCACACGTTGGGCCAGCCATCTTCTACTTGTGTTCAAGCACCCACATCTAGGGCTCACTTGGTGACCTTACTGGCCATAATCTTTAGGATTTTTCCCAAGGTGATGGTGGAGGGTAGGTCGCACTATACTTGGAGAAGACATTGACTAGATGCACTTGGACTTTCCATAGGGTAATCTTCACTTCAAGATGGCATAGTGAAGTTACTTGCATCAGACTATTTCATTAAGCAGGTTGTCAGGGTAACTGTTCCAACGACCAGTTTTCCACATTAATTTCTGCGACGTTGGATTTCATCACCAACTAGTGTTTTTATTATGAAAAAATACTTTTGTGTGTGGTTTGTCTCTTAGATTTTGTAGGCGCGTATTAATTTTCTTGATGTTTTGAGGCTTTAGGTGTATTATTTTGAATTTTTTTGATTTCGTGCGTTAAAAATATTAACCATGGCTGAATTATCAAGACATTCATGTAGAATGTAGGCAAAACCCCCTAAATATACACCTAGTCAACTGGAAAAAATAAAAACTGAAAGAGTTTAAAAATCAGGAACCGAGTCTACTGAAAAAGGAGAAACATCCATTGTAATACACCCTAATTTATAAGTTAATCAACCTCAGATAATTGAAAAAGATCAAGAACAAATAGAAATTTCTAAAGTAATTATAGTTGAACCTATTATGGGTAATTTGCAGATACGCAACTCACTAAACCTGAAATATCTAAGCCTAAATTTGATTCCACTTTGTCTGAGTCACCTTTGGATCTCATAACCCCCACTCCTGGTCATCCTTGTTCACCTCGAGTGAAAATTCTGGTCACTAAGAATCTTCCTCCTGGCCTAATTATCATTTAAGAGATATCTAACATGGAAGAAGAGATTACAATTCCCTCTCGTCAAAAATATTTAGATGTAAGGTTTAGTGAACCAATTTACCCTTCATTCCTTTTAGACCAGATCTTTAGTATCATCAATTTATTGATTTCTTGTATAGCTTTGGTTATACTCAGTCACCACACCGAATACCATTCTAATATTTACCCAAAAATAGTAACATAGCTTCTCAAAGCAAGTCTAGTGAGTCATATATGTTTTCTTCTTCACCAGAAACATTCTTGTATGGCGGTCCTTCTATTCCTGCTGGGTACTAGTCACTTTCTAGAACTTTCTCAGGAGCATATCCATTCTCTGAAACTTCTACCATGTCAAATGGTTTGTTTGAATCTACCACCGAACCCTTGAAAATGCAACATGTCTATATTTTTTCCAGGAATATCCCTCAAGCTAGCTCACAAGGTGGCTATATAGTGCCTGAGGGGCAGCAACCTCTCTAAGGACAACAACATATCCAAGGGAAACAACCTTTCCAAGGACAACAAGCTCTCTAAGGGAAAAAATATTTTCAAGGGAAACAACCTTTCAAAGAGTATATTCCTTTTCAAGGAGGACAACCTTTTACTAGAACCTATCCCCCGATTGTAGGGAAAAATATTCCTGGTAATTATCAAACTTATATTCCAATGCCTCAAACTGGTTATGGTCAACCTTATGCATTGCAACCTTCAATGGGAACTACTTACCTAGGTATAATTACTATGTGTAACCTTTGTTTATGCACCAGCATTTGCAACCTACATTGCAGTTACCTTATAATCAACATGCTCAGCCAGCTAGAAAATTTGGTTTTACCCAAGTCCAATAGCCTGTTCAAAATTCACTTCAGCTTATCCCACAAGTATTTGTGCTAAGTAGTCAGCAAGATGGTCCGAGTACTCCTAGTACTCCTACCCAATCTGTTGTGAAAACTGTTTTTCAAAAACTAAGTACACCTATCTCGGGAGTTTCTCAAGTCCCTATTGTTATGACCGTTCAAATGTCAACACCAATTGTTACACAAACAATTCCTCATATTACTACTCATCGAACTGGACCTACAGTTCAGTCTATTCCTCAAACATCTATAAGACAACCTAGTGCAAAATTGGCTCAAACAAGTCTACCTTTTATAGGTCAAACCTTTTGTTGGTCAATATTTTCAAGGGTAACCTTTTACAGGACCATCTATTTAGGGACAACCTTCAGCAGGCTAACCTTTTCAATATTATTTTATTCAAATTCAGTCATTTCAAGGGAAATTAAAATATGGAAAATGGGAGAAAATCCAATTTACCAGAGCCAGCCATACCCTAGTTATACATATCAAATACCAACTCAACCTCAACTTGGTATGGCTAACCTTGGATACCTTAGAGGTATACCAATTCCAGCTGCTCAGGCTATCCCAATTTTTCCTAGATACCTCCTCTAGGTTATTGGCATTTTCCCTCAAGGTTATCAATTTGCTCAACAAGATCCTAACTGGAAGTTACCATTCGTTGCAACTTTAGATTTACCGGACTTGTCTCAGGTAATGAATGATCCAATTTGCTATCTTCATTTTTGGCCAGCACTGCCTACTAAGTTTCCCAGTGACATTCCAAATTTTTAAGGAAAATAAGGAGAAGAAACCTTGAATCATGTGATCACTTATCATCTATGGTGTGCATCCAATTCTTTAATCGATGATTCGATTCATTTGAGAATTTTTCAAAGAAATTTGATCATCTTAGCTGCAAAGTGGTACATTGAATTACCACGAGGCTCTTTAAAAAAATTCAATGCTTTAGCAATAACCTTCCTGACTCATTTTCAGTTGCCAGTCTATTATGATAATGGCATGAAAATTTTGACTTCGTTAAAATAAAGTTCATCTACGTACATTTCAGATCACATACACGAATGGCAACGTAAACACCGCTTAGTCAAAGTTTTCATTCCTGATCAAATTCTGGCTGAATGATTCATAAAATCGTTACTTCCTAAGATTATTGAAGATGTAGCTAAAAGAATTGTTGTAATAGAAGAGCAGGTCATAGCTCAATCCTGGAACCTGGAACTTGTTTACACATAGTATGGTACTTTGTATGAAAAAATCTTGATTTACCACGCTCAGGTCAACTCACTGCAACTCCTTTCGGTTCTCATTCCATATACAGTGTAATTGGTACAATTAATATGTCAAAAATTAATAATAAATCATCTAAATCTACTTCTCCAATCATAACTCTACCATATTCACCTAAAGGAGATCCTTCCCCAGAAAATTCTACAAATATTCATGTCATAGACTCATCTACAAATAAATCCAAATCATCCGGAAGTAAGAAGAAAGGGAAGAGTAAAAATAAACAAGAAAAACTTATCCCAAAGAGAAAGCAGAACCAACTGAACCATTAGAAAAAAAATAGAAACCTCGGTATCCTTGTCTTATCTGTGACGAGGATCACTACACCATAGAGTGCCTGCATCGGGCCGAGGTATCCAAATTTGTCAAATCTTCACCCACACCTATTGTCCTTAAAGATTCTTTTCCATCACAATACAGAAAAACAATTAGATATTCTTCCAATTCATCAGCAGATATCCTGATGATGTACCAGGTCATGGTTTCCACATGATCTCAAGACTATGGATCCAAGAGTCCTTTAACTAGAAATGAAACTGAATCATCCAGTCAACCTACAGTATCAAATCCTCCTATTTCCAAACAATTACACATCGAGAAACCTAATCCTGATTTAGTAATTAAATCACCTACCAAAGGTGTACTTAGAAAATAGGCTTTAAGCCCACATGTGAGAGCCACTCATAACTACAATATTGTTAAATATTTGGCCATATCCCCTTCAACAATGTCTGCCCTCGAGGTGTTGCGATCTTGCCCAGCTCAGAGGAAATTAATATTATTATCTATAGGAGTGATTGATCATCAAGACTCTAATATCATTTTCTTTGATCTTGATAACTTTATAGTTAGACTCCCACATCAAATGGATTTTCAAATTCCAGCTTTAGTGAAATCTAGGTGAGTTTTTCGCATAGTAATTGATGAGTGGGAATCTACGTGCATTATGTCCTTAGCTTGTTGGAAAACACTTGTTTCTCCACCAATAAATCAGTCACCCACAATTATTAAAGCCTTTGATGGAAGAGGTTTTCGCCCATTCAGAATACTCCATGATCTACCTATAGAGGTAGAAGGAAAAACCGTAACGTTTGAGGTGGAAGCTGTTGCTGCCCCTTTTGACTATAACCTTCTTTTAAGTCAAATTTGGTCTTATTCTATGACCATTTTTGTTTCCTCAGTCTTTCAAATGATCATGATTCCTCATAAAGGAAATATTGTTAAAATCGATCAATTGTCTTACTTCGCTTCAAACCCCACATCTACAGATAGTATCCAGCATGTCGGAAAAATGGTTATCCCTTATGAAGATGTTGGGGTAGGACTAGTTAAATATTCCTCTCTTATGGGAACTTTGACTATAACTCCTCCTAACGTACCTTGAACTATTTCCAATATCAATATGATTACATCAAGAGCAATTCCTTAATGACACATGGAATGTGCCTTTAGAGTCTACATTTAACTCCTACGACGACGAGATGCCTTTAAGTCCATATGAATCATTATATCCAGTAGTACAATCGTATTCTAACATTTCATCAACTAATACTGATTAAATGAATGTGGTCAGCGAATATTCTTCTTATTTATCAAGCTCAGCCATGACATCATTCTCTGATTGTTTTCAACAAATGTTTTCCACTGATGAAAATATCCGAGAAATCTTCTCATTGGATGAATTACCATGGGACGATCTTCATCATCAATATTATTTTTTCCCTGATCTTGATAGAATCAAAAATGAATTTTCAGCCATATTTTCGATTGATTATGTCAAGGAACCTCAAAATCCTATTTCCATTCTTCATTCGGATTTTGAGACAAATTTAGGAAACATTTGTGCCACAATTCCAACATACATATCGATCAAACCTGGGATAACTAAAAACATTCATATATGCGCTTCTTGCTCGATTGAAGAGATCAATTTGAAAAAATCCCTATTTCAGGAATTCCAAGACATTTTTCCCTAGCCTTATGAAGAAATTCCAGTTATTGATCCTAATATTTTTATTCACCAAAATTAAGACATACCCAGATGCTAATCCTATTAGACAGAAATTACATCCAATACATCCACGAAAATTTTCTACAATAAATTGCAACTCGATGATGTACATTTTGACAAAATAATTTCTCTGGGAAAATACTCTAAATGGATATTTATCCTACAAGATTCTGATTTGGAGTTCAAGAAATCCAAGTCTAAAAAATCAATGGTTTTTGTTGAACTTATGTGTGATTTTCCCTATACTAAATATGAAACAGTGGCAGAGGACCATATTGTTGATGAACATTTTTTTCTAATAAGTAAATTAGATCCTTGGTATGGAGATATCATTATATATATTCAAACGCAAACCTTTCAGATAGATCTTTCACGATCTGATTGATGTATAATATGATACCAATCTCAACAATAAAATATTTTTGGTGACAGTCTTTATCGTCGTGGTGCCAATTCTGTTTTCCAACGTTGTATAACTCATGAAGAATTTGAATGGGTCTTAAAGGACTACCATTTTGGAGCATGTGGTGGTCATTTGTCTAGGTTTTCCACAACCCAAAAAATATTGCGCACTGGATAGTCCTAGCAATCACTATTCAAAGACTTTATTCTTGTGGTTAGAAAATTCCACAATTGCCATATTTTTTATCGAAATATACGTGCACTTCCAGCTCCTCTTCACCCAATCATTTCTATCGGTATTTTCTCTGAATGGGGCATCGATTTCTTCACATTTAACCTTGACTCGACCAGGGGGAATGGGTATATTATTATCAATGTAGATTACTTTACCAAATGGGCCAAGGCGATGCCTACATTTGTGGTTGATGGAAAAATTGCAGCAATTTTCATATTCAATCACGTGACTGCTAGCTTTGGTTTCCATCAAGCTATCATTAAAAAACATGGTAGCCACTTTCAAAACATTATGATGAGAAAAATTTATGCTCAACTTCTCCTACACCATGATAATTCTACACCATATTACCCACAGGCTAATGGTCAAGTTGATTATGTCAACAAGGTTTTAACTAACATGATTAAACAGATTGTAGTAAATGATAAAACAAATTTGGATACCATGATTTTTTCTACATTATGGGCATACCGTACCTCTACAAAAACATCAAAAGGGTTTACTCCTTTTTAACTCGTTTACGGTTTGGAATTTGTGTTACCCATTGAATGTGAAATCCCTTCACTGAAATTAGCCATTGAATTGTTACCAGCTACCTCTAAAGAGGATAAACACTTCTTATACCTAGCACAATTATATAAGACTCATCGCACCACTGCATTAGCTATCAAAGCTCATAAAAAATGTTTTAAGGCCCAATATTATTAAAGCATTAATCCTCATATCTATTCGGAAGGTGACCTAGTTCTAGTAGATGATCAAGCTCACAATAAATTAGGTGCTGGTAAATCCAAACCAATGCGGCATGGTCCTTATATTTTTAAGTGTGTGCTTGCAAAAGGAGACTGTGAGTTAATTGATTATGATGGCATCTCCTTAGATAAACCCAGAAATTACCTTTATCTCAAGAGATATTATGCATTATTTTTCATGTGAAGATCCTTTTTGTACATTAGTTACATTTTAGAAAAGTGTGCCTTAGATTAGAACGGTGTACCTTAGATTATTTATTTTTCTTGACAAGTTTTCACTACTTTCGCTTCTTATCTTGATTACTCTTTGTTAGCCACCTATAAAAATTTGTCATATCAAATGGTGGCTAGATCATTTTTTAAAGCCTTTAAGAAATAATTTTCTGGCCAAATTGCTAGTTCTTAAAGTCTTATGAGGACAACTAATCCTTTAGTTAATATTCACTATTGTTTCCTTCATTAATCCTAAAAAATATGCTATTTGTCAAAAGAAGACTGCTTAAAAACCCATTTTTTCCTTCATTTTACCCCTCCTTCCACTCATGAATAACCCCAATTTTCATCCCCTTTTTCTTCATAAAATCCCTCCATAAGCCTCATTCAACCTTAAAAAGCACTCCAAAATCCATTTTAAACCTTATGTTTCTCTGTTATTTGGTTTAAAAATGCCTTCATTCCCCTATCGGAACCACTAAATTGGCTTAAAAACTCTGTTTTTATGCCTAAAAAACCTTTTCTGCATATAATGTTTTCCTAAGCCCCCGAGGGCTTAACTCCTGTAACCTCTTTCCTCATAAGACCTTAGGCCCCGCAACCGGGTGCTAAAAGGACTTGAAACCCTTTCCCAAACCTGAATTTCCTTTGTATTTTCATAAAACCTGACTTTCCTTTGTATTTCAATAAAACCCAACAGTTCAAAGTTTCAACGAATATTGATCATTGATCTAAACCAATCAACGGTCATCGGCTAAATCGCATCGCAAATATTCATTTTACGCATTTTTATGGTTTATTGCCTTCCACCGATGTGATCCTACAATCGTTTCTCCACCGTTGATCTGATCCATTATGCCCAGATCCAACGGTCCATATCACTCCCTTCTCCAAACCCGTCGTTCCACCTTTTCCTTTATGATTAAATCTCCACCGTCGATCTAGTTTTTAGATCGATGACTCTCGCTCCATCGCAAAATCGAAAATCGCAAATCTCTTATCCAGTTCCTTTGACCTCTGCCGATTGCAATCCTGCGATTAGATCTCAGCCATTGAAATCCACAAGAACCAATGGCTTAGATCAAATCGCACTCTTCTCATAAACCCTGCTCTATCGCGCCCGCTAATTTAATCTCCACCGTTGATCTCTAAAACCGATCCAACGGTTAGCGCTTAATCGCGCATCGCAAAATCAAAAGCCTCTATATTTTGTCCTTTTCCCTTTTCTCTGATGCGATTAAATCCTAACCGTTCATTTCGCTAGATCTAACGGTCCGCGCTCAATCGCATCGGTGCATTCCATTGTAACTCTGCTTTCTCATCCTGCCGATCACGATCCTACGATCAAATCTCTGCCGTTGATCTTCTTCGATCGGACGGTCCACATTACTCTCGCTCTTCAAACTCCGCCCTTTTCGTTTCTCCCCATCGATAGATCTCGACTGTTTATTTCCATGATCCAAAGGTCAGGATCTAAACCGCCACTGACCCCAATCATATTTTATGCCCGTGCATCTTGCCCTCCATTGTGTGCGATCTGCACCGTTGGATCTGCTGCCCCTCATCCGACGGCCAGAATTGTGTTTCGCGTAATTTTGTGCCTGAACGTTAATGCCAAAAAATTACGCAAAATGGGCGGTATTAAAAGGGACACGTGTCGAGCGCAGACCCATATCACGCTTTTTTTGAGAAATTTCAAAACCTCCCTAATGTTGCGCGAAAACCATTTCGGTTTTCCGCCATACCACCATCCCCCAATGCATTGATTTTCCTCCTTTTAATCTTGGTCATCCATTATTTTAATCTGACGGCTCTTGCTGTACTTCACCACCAAGTCATTCACCCTTTCCCCTTTGCTCCCAAACACTCCGTTCAAGAAATCCCGACCGTTGATCATTCTAGATCAACGGCTCTCATTCATCGTACGTCCAAACTTCATTCCAGGCATTTTTTCACTTCTGATAAAGGTTTTATCCTTTTTTATTACATTTTCCTCCAGTTTGCTATGACTTTTCCCCTTCGCATTATAAAACCCCCGATCAACCTTAGCCGTTGATCAATCTAGATCAACGACCCGGACTTAATCTTCCCACCGTTTACCAAACTGCCTCCCCATTTGACCCTATCAAGTAATCTTAATCGTTGGTCATTTTCATCGAACGACCGTGATTTAATCTCGCACCCAATATCCCCAAAGTAGCTTAAACCTATTCTTCATGGTTTTTTTCTTAATTTTTGTTCGTTTTGTGCAGGTTTTTAAAGTTTCTCCACAGTTTTAAAAGAAAATAAAGGGCCGGGGATGATGATCCCTCAGGCCAATATCAATGAAGAAGGAAAATTTTCAGAGTTCCAAATATGGTTTTATCACGCCTCATGAGCACTAATAACATTCTGACACCCTCTGCGCCCTGCAAAGAAACAAAACATAATAAACCTTAATCAGACAAAGAGTATCATTTTTTCAACATAAAAACGAAGCAGAGATGAAGAATTAAAGGCTTTAACACATTTTTGAGGGATTAAGGCATAAATTCAACTATCAAAGGCCTAATCCAGACAGTTAAAGACAATATGAAGACCTGAAGACAAAGATTAAACCTAATCAAGCCTAAAACATAGATCAAAAGTAAATTAACAGTGTTTTAGGGAAAAACAATGAGATATATCAGTCTGAGAGGCCTCCATTACCACATCAGAGGCTAATTAAATCCTCTTTAGCTACCAAAGATCCACCTGCAGCCTCGAATAAATCATAAGAAGGCATAGTTATTACCTTATCAGTGATATTTTGTTAAAAATAGCCAGAGTTATTGTCGGCCTCCTTAAAGAGCTTTAAAGTCAACAAAATCTGCCAAATAGCCTGAATATTTAATGAAAACCAATTAATACAGAGAAATAACATAAAAATTCTCCTTTGAGCCCCTCAAACGCCGAGAAGCATTAAATTTTATTAATTGAACTAGAGATATTTTATTTTACCCCACCTCCTCTTTTCTTCTATAAATACTTCTGAAAAATATGAGATAGGGGTTGGTTGTTGGACTTTGATGTAATACTTGCTGCTCGAAACTTTCTACATGTAAATAGTTTTCAAAGGCTCTTGAAGCTCTGCTTGTGATCAAAGAAGTTAGGCTGAGAAGAGAAGATGATTGTTGTACTGAAACATTGGACTTGAAGTATGTAACTGGATTGACATCAATATACAATCTGATTCTTGGGATCCTGGTCTATATCATTGGTGAATTACCTCTTACTGTTATTGTTTTCCTTTCATGTATGCCATTTTTTTCACTTATTCTCTAATAAAGAACAACAAATATAGAGTTAGGATTTACTATCAAAAGTACCCTACTCTCACTGATAAGCTTTATCTTTATGTTTTCCTCCAATTGTGTATTTAAGAATGACTTAAGTTAAGTGTAAACATTATCAAGCAATTTTGGTTAGTCCATGTCTTGATATGCAAAACTTTAAAGGAAGTTCTTGAATGATATTTTCTTTGCGTGCTAAGTAGAGTTAGACTAGAAAATTTTTGCCCTGTCTTCTAGTTTCTTTCTCCAAAGGTTGTTTTTAAGGTTTCCCTAAGAGTATGTTGAAGCAGGTTTAGATTTTAATGTATCTTGCTTGATCTTAAGCTGCACTTTCTTTTCTTATCTTTTTCATCCCTTCTGAAAGTAATCATGTGGATTACTGGATTGTTTGTCTGATAAGTTAGCTTTAATACAAGCTTGCCCAAAGAATTTTATGGTTAGCCCTGTCCTTTGGTTGGTTTCAAACATTTGCTTAAAAAGGATTTTCTTGTATGGAAAGTTGATAAATCCTTGTTGAAATTATTGAATTTTTCCACCTTCTCAACACTTTTAATGTTCCATTTCATCATTTAATCTAAAATATCTTTTGATATAGAGGACTTGCCCCTTGGACCACTCTTGAAATTGCTGCACAATTAAACCCTTTTATGACTCCATAGCCCAATGGACTAAGTGATGTTTCATATCTATCCTATGAGTTGAATCTTCTTTTGATTATTCACACCTTCAACCCTTTGAAACTATTTCATTTTTAGGATTTTCCACTCAATTAAAAATCATGCTCAACCATCCAAATAAACAAAAAAACTCTTGTTCTTAATAACTAGCCTAATATCATACCAAAAGCCTTAAAGATAAATCAATATTTTCACTTATAGAGAGATCCCTCTCTAGATTTAGGAGGGATAGATCCTAGAATCCCAAAGTGGTTCAAATGTTGTCTCTGCAGCTTTAGTCTTGCCAATCTGCTAAAATTACAGGGACCCAACATTTCTGGCGACTCCACTAGGGACTTTCTAAAAAACTTTCAAGTTCTGAAATTAAGTAAAAATCCTTTACCTGGTGATTCCACTGAACATCACTAGACCTGCTGATTTCACTCAGAATTCCCAAGGATAGTCTCTCAGGACCAACATTTCTGGCAACTCCACTAGGGACTTCTGAGTAAAATACTTAAAATAAAAGACTCAGTGTTCGGTGCAGTTTAAGTAGCCCTCTTCAAGCGCTACGAAAGCAAATGGTAATCATGATAGGACTTATTTGAATCAATGACAAACTAATTAACCCTTGGGATTCTCATAGACCTTATCAAACCTTGAATAAATCAGCTAGCTAAGCCATAAGAGTAAAATATTTTGTCTCATCACCCTAGCTAAGTGTTGAAACAGATTTAGGACACTCTTAGAACTCATAGGACTAAAAAAACTCAAAAAACCCAAAAATATACCATATTGGTTTCAAATAAACATGGTGGTGGACCATAATACATTTTACCTCCAAAAGAGCTAAAAATTTCCACCTGGTGACTCCACAATCCTAAACAGACCTTAAGACTCCACTGGGAAACCCATTGTTATCATAACATCATTTAAACTCAGTTAAGAAGACTTTAAGGATCAAAGTTTTCTTGTTTAAAGATCAGTTAGCCTCTTTAAGATTGACATATTCGGTTAAAATTTTCTTGTAAGTTGAGTCTAAAAAAACATAGCATAGTGGCTTCTAGAAGAATTCATACTAGAGCCTATCCTGACCCAAACCCTCCTGAGATAGTTGATAACCCTGAAAGAATACTTAGGAAGTCTCCTGAGGCTAAATCTTCAACTATTGTCAGACCATTCCATAGAGCTAATTATGTTCCTGAAAACCTTGCAACTCTACAGGATTACCAAGTTGACTTAAGAAATCCATTCAGAACTATGTCACTTGATGATATAGATCACATAGATTTAGAGCCTTCACTTTCATCCCAAGACAGAATTAAAGATCCTAGTAGCAGAGAAACTACTCCACCTGATTCACATTTCATTCATAATTTTGGTTTCTCTCATCCTAGATCTGCTCAAAAATCTCTTACTATTCAATCGACTTCTTTTATCCATACACCCTGTATTCAAACCACCCCATTCCATCAACCTCCTCTCATTTCACATCCTCCACTTGTAAACCCCCCACTTTTTCCACAACCTCCTATCATGGCAACATGGTATGCCCCTCTAGTCCTTCCTTTACCTTTAGTCAATCTACCACAGGACTATCAATCCAAAATACCATTATATGATGTCAGTGGTTCTACTGTTGCTTCACAACATGTGGATAAGATGAATGACTACTTTGATAGAAATGATATTGATGATGAATCTGTCAAACTTAGATTATTTGCTCAAATTTTAGGGGGAGAAGCAAGAAAATGGTTTAAATGCTTAACCCCTTACAATATTAATGATCTCCAACCCTTCCATCAGTTATTCTTAAACAAATGGGAAGTCAGAAAAAACCCTCTCCAAATAATTTTTGATTATAATAGCCTCAAAAGAAACATTGGGGAAATTTTTCAAGCTTAATGCACTAGGTTCAATAGTGTGTATAATGCACTTCCCCCAGATCTGAAACCTCCACAAGGCTCAGCTTTAAACAAGTTTCCTAAAGGATTTGATCCTAAAATGGCTTATCATCTGAAAGAGAGAGATCCTTTGACTCTTGAAGATATTCAAAAAGGAGCTCTTGTTGTGGAAGTTAATTTAATGGAGAAAAGAGCAAGAATGAGGAACAAGAAGAAAGTGTCCTTTAGAGAGGAATATACAACTTCCACATCTAGCTCAAAGATGGAAAGAATTATGGAGGAAATGATGAAGGAGATGAGCATAATTAAGAGAGCACAAGCTAGTCAAAACCAATCAGCTTTCCAAAACAGAAATCAATCTCAAAACCAAAATCAGAATTTCAGGAGAAATCAACCTCAAAATAGACCAAGAGACTTTGATCAAGAGATTATACCTCCTTTTCATCAAAATTGTGTGAGTGAGGTTGAAGAAACAATAGAACAAATAGAGAAAGATGACATAAACATGTTGGGAGTAGACAATGATTATTTTGAAGTTCATTACAATAGGAAACAAGGTCTATACATTCCCTATGATGATAAAAGAGCAGAAGATGAATTTTATTATCAAGAATTGGAAAATGTCATCATAGAAACCCCAAAATAATATGACCTTAGGAGTAAAAAGAATCAAGAAACTCCCAAAACTAAAACCTCTGACAATTCTGCAAAAAACAGCCCTGTGATTAAACCCAAAAACACTAAACAAAAGGAAAAAACAGTGGCTATAGATTCTAATAAAAACAAAGAGAAAGGCACTCAAATTAATGAAAAATGGAGTGTAGACCTTAGCAGTATTAAAACCTCAGCTAGTGCTCCTATTAAGGAAATTTTGACCAATGTAAATAAAGGAAATCAACAAACTGATTTTGCTGATAAAATGGTGGTTAATAAGGCTGAAAAAAACATTGTAAAAAGTCAACTGCCTTTTAGTTTGGAACAGGAAATTGCCAAGGTAAAAATATTTGTTCCCCTTACCGAATTAGCCACCCAAGATGTACATAGATCACAAATTTTGAAGGATTTTAACATAACAGAAAATAATGACACTATCAATCTTAATGATGACCAACCAGAGCTCTTATTTGGTCCTAAGATTGAGGGAAGGTATCAAGAAGGACCAGTTCCTCGTTTTTATGTTAGTTTGAAGGTTCATGACAAAATTTTACACAATGTTATGCATGACTCAGGGGCCTCTCATAACTTAATTCCCAAATCAGTAATGAAGAGCCTGAGCCTTGAAATTACTAGACCGTACAAAGATCTATACTCCTTTGACTCCAGTAGAGTGAAATTCTTAGGTTTGATCAAAGACCTTTGTGTAAACTTAGCACAAATTCCAGCCAAGTGTTTAGTAATGGATATTGTAGTGGCTGATGTACCCCCAAAATATGGTATGCTATTATCAAGATCTTGGGGAGCTAAGTTACAAGGAACAATGTAAATGGATATGGCATATGCTACCATCCCTATTTTTAAACAAACAAGAAGACTTTATAGGGAATCTCATATGCAATACATGGTAAGTAGCCAAGAAAGACCAGAAAACTCTCCTATCTATTCTATACATACCGACCTTGATTCATTTATTCTCTTCAATGATGAAATATTTAATGAGAAAGAAACCTTAACTGATTTAGTGGACACTCCTTACTTTAATGTAGTGGCAAACATAGAAAATAAAGGATACATGACAGAAAGTTCAAAACGGTGTGTCAAAACAGAAAATCACTGTAAACTAATCATAGGTCTAGAGCTACAAAACAGTCATCCATTACTTGTTAACTTTGAGAACCAAGAAAATAATCCTCAACTTAAGGAAGAACATGAGGAACTAGAACAATTTCAAAGCATTACTGACTTTCAAGAACAAGCTGAAAGCACACAAGATAAAGAAGATAGTAGTCAAACTACTGAACCCAAAACTAGTCCTCTTTGGAGTATGAATTTTGATGGGTCTTGCACTAAGAACAATGCAGGTACAGGCATTTGGATTCATAACACTAAAAACAATCATACTGAAGGCCATTCCTACAGATTAAATTTTCAATGTTCAAATAACATAGCTGAGTATGAAGCCCTCCTTTTATGCCTACACTTATTGAATAAATTAGGAGCCAAAAGGATAAAATTTCATGGGGATTCAGAGTTAATTGTTAGGCAAGTGAATGGGGAATATAGTGCCAAACATCCGATACTTAGAGCCTATAGAAATGATGTCATTGATTTATTAAAAACATTTGATGAATTCCAACTGATTTTTGTCCCAAGAAACCAAAATATCAGTGCCCATGGTTTAGCCTTTGCTGCTATAACTTGCCTAAATCCTTATGAAACCAAACTATGCACAACTTAAATCAAATTTAGACTAGCTATCCCAGATAATGAAAAATATTGGCAAGTGTTTGATGGAGATAAACAAATAGAAGACTTCCTGCAGTTCAGAAATGAATTTGAGCTACCTAGTTCAGATTCATATTATGAAAATGATTGTCCTACTGAGAAAAATCTGCTTGATGAAGAAGTAAAGTATCCAAAGATTGCTATTATAAATATGTTAGCTAATAAACTTGAACATAACACAGAAATTAGTGCAGATTTAGAAAAATAAGACTTAGAAACATTGCAATCTAACACTCAAAATTTTCCAAAAGGTTTGGTCCCATTAGAAGAGTTGTTTGATTTCAATGATGTTGCCAAGAAACCAAAACTGCAGCCTGTTGAAACTGAGGTAGAAGAGTGTAATATAGGCAGTGAACTAAAACCAAAAATGATCAAACTGTCTAAAACTTTTCTAGCTCACATCAAGCTGAAATATATTGAGCTATGTAAGGAATTTTTTGATGTATTTGCATGGAATTATGAGGATCTAAATTCCTATGACACAGAAATAATTCAGCACAAGATACCCCTCAAAGAAAACCAAAAACCTTTTAAACAAAAATTACGCAGAATCAACCCTGTTCAATTTCCTTTGGTTGAGAAAGAGATCAAGAAAATGTATGAAGTTGGAATTATTGTTCCTATAAGATATTCAGAGTGGGTGTCTAATCTAGTGTCAGTTAGGAAGAAAATAGGAGAAATAAGGCTTTGTATTGACTTTAGAAACTTAAACAAAGCCTCATTAAAGGACAACTACCCTTTACCCAATATGGATCATATTTTACAAAGGGTAGTTTGTTCTATAAGGATTTCTTTGTTATATGGATTCTCAGGATACGATCAGATATTAGTACATCCTGATGATCAACTCAAAACAACCTTTACCACACCTTGGGGTACTTTCATGTATGTGAAAATTCCCTTTGGTTTAATGAATGTTGGTGCTACATTTCAGAGAGCCATGGATATTGCATTCTAAGAAGAATTAGGCTACTTCATCATTATTTACCTTGATGATATCACTGTTTTTTCCAAAATAGATGAAGAACACCTAGAACACTTGAGAAAAGTCGTTGAGAAATGCAGAAAATATGGGTTATCTTTAAATACAAAGAAAAAAATGTTTGGTCTCCAAGAAGGTAAACTACTTGGACACATCATATCAGAAGAAGGGATAAAGATAGACCCAAAGAGGATTGACGGTATATTGCAAATCAACCATCCAAGAAACATCAAGGAACTTCAATCTTTCATTGGGAAGATTAATTTGTTGAGAAGGTTTGTACCCAACTTAACTGAACTCCTTATAAACATAAAAAACATGCTGAAAAAGGAAGAAGGAGTTAAATGGACCTTAGAAGCAAAGCAATAATTTGAACTGGTAAAAGAAGCATTAACCAAAACAACAGTTCTTATAAGTCCTGATTTTTCAAAATATTTTTTCATTTTTTCACTTGCATCAGAACATATAGTGGTTGTTGTCCTATTGCAGAAAAATCTAAAGGGACAAGAGTAGCCAATTGCATTCTTTAGTAAGGCATTTAGAGATGCGCCTCTAAAGTAAAATATCATGGAAACACAATCCTTTTCCTTAGTCAAAGCCTTAAAAGACTTCAGAGTTTACATTTTACACTCCCACATAATTGCGTTTGTGCCAAACTCAGTTGTAAAAGACATTTTAACACAGGACCCAGATGGAAAAAGAGGAAAGTGGATAGTTGTGATACTTGAATATGATTTAGAAATCAAGCCCACTAAGCTCATAAAAGGCCAAGGACTAGCAAGATTAATGGCTGAGTCTAATTTCGAAGCTCTTGATATTAACATAATAGATGCATTAGATGAACAGGAGGAGTTGCCAACTCCCATTATTGAAGATCATTTTCTAAATTCATCTTGGTATGTTGATATTTTGTATGTTTTTTCTCAATTTTAATACACCTCCTGATTTGTCTAAAAAAAACGCATGATTTTTAAAGATAAAAGTTGTTAACTACTGCATTTTAGATAAATGTCTATATTGGAAAAATGCTAGTGGGTTATTGCTTAAATGTTTGCCTGAGAATGATGCAGATAAGATCAAACATGATTTCCATGAAGGAGAATGTGGAGGCCACATTTATTGGAAGACAACTGCCAATAAAATCCTTAGAGTTGGTTACTTTTTGCCCACCATCTTTCAGGATGTCCACAAAATGATTATTTCCTGTCACAAATTCCAACTATTTGAAGGCAAAAGAAAATTCCTTCCCTTACCTTTGCATCCAATCACTGTTGAAGCTCCTTTTCAATAGTGGGGTCTAGACTTCATAGGAGAAATCCATCCACCCTCATCTACCCAACATAGATGGATTCTCACTGCAACAGACTACTTTACCAAATGGATAGAAGCCATCCCTTCTAGGCAAGCCAATGACTCTGTCATCATAAAATTCTTTGAAAAACATATCCTCTCTAGATTTGGCTGTCCTAGGAATATTATCACTGACAATGCTATTGCATTTGGATCCAAAAATATGGTTGAATTCTGTCACAAATATTAGATTAAATTGGGCCATTCTACTACTTACTACCCTCAAGGTAATGGGCTAGCAGAATACTCAAACAAAATTTTGGTGAACATAATCAAGAAGTTGTTGGAGGACAATAATAAATCTTGGCACACAAAGCTAGTACATGCACTATGGGCTGACAGATTAACACTTAAAAAATCAATTGGAATGTCACCCTACCAGCTTGTGTATGGAGCAGATGCAATTTTTCCAACTAGTCTAGGAGTGCCAGTAATGAAGCTGATCCAAGAAATTCAGTCTAAAGAAAATGATATGAAAAGAAGAATAAATCAGACAATACATTTTCAACAAACCAGAGAGGAAGTCTACAATAGAGCATTACAAAAGCAAGAAAGCATCAAGAAGTTGTTTGATAGAAGGACAAAAGCCAGTGATTTCAACATTGGTGATCAAGTTTTAAAGTGGGATTCAAGGAGAGAAGATAAGGGCAAGCATGGGAAATTTGATAACTTATGGCTTGGCCCTTACCTCATTCATTCAACTGTTGGTAACAATGCCTATTTTTGACAAGAATTGAATGGAGCTGAACTATTTGGGGGTCCTGTCAATGGTAGGATGCTCAAACATTATTTTTCTTGACCATATCAGTTTGAAAGCCTTTTTATTTTTTCTCTCATTGTGAATATCATACTCATCATTGCATTCAAAGTTACAAAATGGAAAAATTCAAAAAAAATAGAAATAAAAAGAGGGTAGATTGTAAAAATAAGAAAGGTACAGCCCCATACCAAAAAAGAGAAATAAAATCTGAAAGTGTGCAAGCTCAAATGCCACTCCTAAAAAAAAAACACACTACTAGTTAGTCATATAGCCTAATCATGAATAATTAGTTTTAAATTTACTACTGATAGGTTAGTGGAATAGATTTTCTAGACTGCTTAATCTTGGCTTATCAGTTAGGTAGATTAGGATAGCAAAAAAAGGTTCAAACAAGCTAAAAATCTGAACCTATGAATTCCAAAAGAAAGAATGGCTCTAATTAGATAAAATATTGAGCCAAAGATAGAATCAAACTGGTTCTAATATGCCCAAAACTTGAACCAAAGAACAAAGAGATAAACATCTCAAACAAGCCTAAAAACAGAGCTGAAGAAAAGAGAAGGTTGTTCTTAAAACTTTCAGATCTTAAGCCTTCACCATTTTGCTTTACTTTTCTACAAATTTTAGTCTATGTGTAGCTTGTTTTTATGCCATAGATCAGCAACAAGTTAGGTTGTTCAATCCTAGCTTGTTTTATTTTAAATTTCTTGTCTTAGAAACTAGAGAATAAAATCTATCAGACAGTCTAATCCTGACAGATAGTAGTTAGGTAGCGAAGCTTATGAACTCAACTACTTAATCTGAGTTCATGGAGAAATAAGGGTAGATTTAGATTATTTTTATGCTTTCTCAAAAGAATAAAATGTTGATGAAAAGAGTTTTCCAATCCAAATGCACTCTGAAAGAAGAAAAAATGTTAGATCATTAGGATTGGGTAGGTAGAAATCTTGTTTTGATAGAATTCCATTGTTTTTGATGGCTGCAAACATTGACAGATCAAAAGAAGACTAGCAAAGGTAAAGAAAATTGTAGCCAAATGGATGAGGCATTGATCAGCTTCCAAAGAAGACAGGTCTGAAGTTCTTGACACCTTCAAGAAGGTATCATCCCCATGTGGAGCCACTATTAACCACCTATAAAAATTTGTCATATCAAATGGTGGCTAGATCATTTTTTAAAGCCTTTAAGAAACAATTTTATGGCCAAATTTCTAGTTCTTAAAGTCTTATGAAGATAAATAATCCTTTAGTTAATCTTCATTACTGTTTCCTTCATTAACCCTAAAAAATCAGTTGTTTTCCAAAAGAAGACTGCTTAAAAACCCATTTTTCCCTTCATTTTACCCCTCCTTTCACTCATGAATAACCCCATTTTTCATCCCCTTTTTCTTCATAAAATCCCTCCATAAGCCTCATTCAACCTTCAAAAGAACTCCAAAATCCCTTTTAAACCTTATGTTTCTCTGTTATTTGATTTAAAAATGCCTTCATTCCCCTATCGGAACCACTAAATTGGCTTAAAAACTCTGTTTTTATGCCTAAAAAACCTTTTCTGCATATAATGTTTTCCTAAGCCCCCGAGGGCTTAACTCCTGTAACCCCTTTCCTCATAAGACCTTAGGCCCCGCAACCGGGTGCTAAAAGGACTTGAAACCCTTTCCCAAACCCGACTTTC
Source organism: Pinus albicaulis (assembly GCA_034641835.2). Taxonomy (NCBI): domain Eukaryota; kingdom Viridiplantae; phylum Streptophyta; class Pinopsida; order Pinales; family Pinaceae; genus Pinus; species Pinus albicaulis. Next base: position 925,797,406 of record CM076582.1, read on the forward strand.
CTTTGTATTTCAATAAAACCTGACAGTTCAAAGTTTCAATGAATATCGACCATTGATCTAAACCAATCAACGATCATCAGCTAAATCACATTGCAAATCGTTATCACATCGCAAATATAAAATCGAATCACAAATATTCATTTTACGCATTTTAATGGTTTATTGCCTTCCGCCGATGCGATCCTGCGATCGTTTCTCCACCATTGATCTGATCCATTATGCCCAGATCCAACGGTCCATATCACTCCCTTCCCCAAACCCGCCATTCTGCCTTTTCCTTTATGATTAAATCTCCACCGTCGATCTAGTTTTTAGATCGACGGCTCTCACACCATCACAAAATCGGCAATCAAAAATCTCTTATCCAGTTCCTTTTACCTCCGCCGATTGCGATCCTGTGATTAGATCTCAGCCGTTGAAATCCACAAGAACCAACGGCTCAAATCAAATCGTTCTCCACTCATAAAGCCTGCTCTATCACGCCCACTGATTTAATCTCCACCATTAATCTCTGAAACTTATCCAACAGTCAGTGCTTAATTGTGCATCACAAAATCAAAAGCCTTTTTATTTTGGCCTCTTCCATTTTCTTCGATGCGATTAAAGCCTGACCGTTCATTGTGCTAGATGTAACGGTCTGCGCTCAATCGCATTGGTGCATTCCATTGTAAATCTACTTTTTCATCCCGCCTATCACAATCCTATGATCAAATCTCTGATGTTGATCTTCTCCGATCAGACAATCCACATCACTCCCGCTCTTCAAACTCCGCCCTTTTCATTTCTCCCCATCGATAGATCTCGACTGTTTATTTCCATGATCCAATGGTCAAGATCTAAATCACCATTGACCCCAATCATATTTTCCTCCTGTGCATCTTGCCCTCCATCGGGTGCAATCCGCACCGTTGGATCTAATTCCCCTCATCCGACAGCCTGAATTGTGTTTCACGTAATTTTTCGCCTGAACGTTAATGCTAAAAAATTACGCGAAATGGGTGGTATTAAAAGGGACACATGTCGAGTGCAAACCTATATCACATTTTTTTTGAGAAATTTCAAAACCTCCCCAATGCTGGGCAAAAACCATTTTGGTTTTCCGCCATACCACAATTCCCCAATGCATTGATTTTCCTCCTTTTAATCTTGGCCGTACATTATTTTAATCCAACAGCTCTCGCTGCACTTCACCACCAAGTCATTCACCCTTTCCCCTTTGCCCCCTGTTGACAAGAAAAATGTTTGGCCAACAATAGGGGATCTCCCCAGTAAAAATTCCTAACTAGACTCTAAATCGTTTGGAATAGGGATCCCGTCCGGGGTGTGGGTTCGGCTACCGCTTGATACTCCTTTTCTTTGGTCTCAATCGGACTTTGCAAACCTAAGGACGCACGCTTATTCAGATGACACAAAACACATGACTGGTGAATTATAATGGTAAAACAACACTATGCATAGCAAGACGAGTTGTAAAGCATGGAGCCGAAGGAGATGCTGTTAGCATCACGTCATTAGGGTCATGCTTGTAAAAGATGTTCTGACCACAAAAGAAATAATTCCTTATGGCAGAATACCCTTCACTTCTTTGAATGATCACGATGATAATGTAAATTTTAACAAACAAAGTTATTAGAATTCATTAAAGCAGAAGCATAGATTTAACACCATTAACACACTTCTAGAAAACTATAATGCATCATGATGTAAACAGGGAGACAGTTTCGTTAACCAAAATATTTTGGTTTTTAAACTCATGTGATGATCATTTTTTAAGGAGCTTTCCGGATTATCCACATTACTAGAAAACAAGTGTCGACGTTTCGAATCCCAACAGGGATCCATCATCAGGAAAAACTTTGAATGAAGAAATGAGATAAAGACTCAGACCATTAATAGAGGTGGAGGATGCTATCTAGAAAAGGGCCGACCAGAAATTCTTCATAATTTTCTAAATTTAATCATTTCAATATATTTAATAATGTTATTATTTTTCATAATTATAATAATTAAATTCCTAATAACAATAAAGTTCTATAAAGGCCAATAATTCTAAGTTAAAAGGTTAATAATAGAATCTAGAAAAACTATACTAAGGAAAAAAAATTATTGAGGAAATACTATAAGCTAATTGATTTTAGTTTTTTAATAAAATGTAAATATATGATTGAATTAAAAAGAAATATTTATTTTACTAAATATTTATTATAATTCATTATATATCTAATTCTATTATATAATTAATCTTAAAGATTAAATTAAATATTAAAAAGGAAAAAGCTAAAAATAAAAACAATGAGGAAATTAATTATTTTAATAAAAGACTTAATAAAATATAAGTATATAATTGAACTAAAAGGATATATTAACTTTTTTAATATATCATTTTAATTTATTATATATTTAATTTTATTAAATATTTAATTTTAATGATTTAATTTTAATTTAATTAGAGTTATAAGCTAATTTATAATTTGAAAATAGAATAACATCCTAATAATTATTGAACATAAACAAAATATGTTAGAAACTGAACATGTAATACTCATAGTGTTCATGCATTAATCAGCATCAGATCCAACAAAGGAGATTACAAGTGCTTGTATTCAAATGCAACACTGTGTGGTCCTTCTATACAATGCTCAATATCCTTTTCAGTCCCAAAATAAAAATTCCCTCTTTACAAGTTCTCGAAGGAAGTATTTATAGAGCAAAGCTTGCCTTTGGGCCCCCCTGACTTTTCGTTTTCCTGACTGTTGGGATGCCTTGCGACCTAGTCTATTCTACAACTTGCGACCTAAGCCATTGTTGCGACCTGCGACCCAACTGGATTTTGCGACTTGCGACCCCCAGCAATCCGCGACCTGCGACCTGCCTCGACTTTGCGACCTTGCGACCCAGTCGATGGGTCGCTGGGTCGCATCGTCGAGCTTTTAATAGGGAGTGCGACTATGCGACCTAACGACCTGAGGAAATCTGCGACCTGCGACTTGAGGAAATTTGAGACCTGTGACCTTAAGCAAATCTATGACTTGCGACGTCAAGCAAATCTGCGACTTGCGACGTCAAGCAGATCTGTGACTTGCAACCTTCTTTTGGTGATATTTGGATTTCATAGAAATACTCCTTATCCCGCATCCTTTACTTTGAAAAGGGTCCTCTTTCTTTTTGGGAAAAACTTTCGCTCATTGCGCAGACCAACAGCTTCCACCTGCAGTCACATAGCTTAGGTTACATGTCTTCATTGACAAATAATAATGTTAGGGGCATATTTAATTAATTACACAAGTGAAAATGATAACTTTAGACCCCTGTGTGGTCAAATGTTGTGTCATTAAGTCATCAAAGAGAACGGCTTGTGTAGACTTTCCCCAGTAATAGTATTTGGGTTTCTCAGCGAGACTTCTTTCTTACATCACCATTCTATGAAAATGATCAGGTGCCTCTGAGTCTGTTGGGAGAGGCTCTTTTTGCAATCCCATGGCTTCCACCCTTTGCCTCTTTAATTTTTGTGATGCTCATTTGTATCATTGTGGACTAAGTGCCAAATGTCGGTACTCACTTGAGGGTGATCCCTCCACATCTTCAACTCTTTGAAATTCTAGACACAGCTGGGGTTGTTTGACTACCCACAAGGAAAACTCCAACGGGCACATGAGGAGGTGTATTTGCATGAATTCCGACCATATTATAGATATTCTTCTTCCATGATCGTGGTGGCTTAAGGTTGATGATGTATTCGGCTATCACTATGTTGCAACGCATTTCAGCTTTGGGCTCTATCCGGTCAATGCAGGAGGCATATCATGGGTGGAAAATCGCACCTGTAACTGTCTGGATTGACCTTCCCCCTTGATCTTGTGTCGAAATTTGACTGCAAAGAATTGACTTCGAGGAACCATGATATGCGATAATGATACTTATTTTTTATATTCAAAAGATTCCAACGAGACATCGATACGGGAAAAGCCCTTTGAAATGGGTTTTAGTCCACTTGTTGATCAAATGATTAAGCATGGAGGGATAAAAAGCTATTTTGTCTTATATAGGAAATGATCCTTCGAACAAGATTCCCCATTTCTTGAACTTGCCCACAAGCCTGTGGGTTGACACGATGAAGGAAAGTCATGGTGCTCTTAGGTTACACAACTGTAATTGGGATGAGATCACAACTCCAACCACCTTCTTGAGGAGAGCTCCCGCGACCTTATTGGTAGAGTCACGCACTAGCACCTACCCAGTCGTATATCGGATGACCTGGGAAATTATCATGAGGTGTTGTGACGTGGCAGCCTGACTTAAATGGAGGATGTGACTCCTTAGCAAAGTCGCAAAGTTGCAACGTAGTGGAATTCGCGTTGCCGGCCCATTGTTGAGCTTGTGTGACCCAGCGATCCGTGGGGAAATGCGACCCAAGGCTATCATTTGAGATGCAACTTTACAGAGGTCACACGGTCGCATCGCTACATCAATCGCATGTTTGACCTATTCCTCAGTTCTGCAACCTAGTGACCGGTCGCATCTTTGATGTTGTCTCGGCTCTGAATGATCTTCTAGGGATGATAAAAAAGGTGGCTCGTATCTCCTCAGCCCGACAGATTATTCTCCTTGGATTAATCAATTTTTGATAGGAGTATATCATCATAGAACAAGCTAGCGTGTAGAACTTCAACATAGTTACAACTTCAAAACAGTCACAAATACCTCGCACAGGCATTCATTATGTGGCAACGCTTTCACCAGATAAATTTCCTTGGGCTATCGATAAGGTGTGCAAATTATTCGATGCGTTCTTTTTATGCCTATTCCATATCGTGAACCCTTATTATACCTCTCCACGGGTAACTATTCGCACTCTTAATATAACCTGGTTCTGGCCTTCAGCATATATGGGTTCGATTTGTAACTTCTTTGATGCCTTGGAGTCACAGTTGGAAGGGCTTTCGGCTTACAGGATGTGAAGACTGTGCTAGAAGCATCGTATTGCAGAGGATGCCAATTATTTCAGATGTTTTTTGGTTGTGCTAACACAGCCAGAGTCGAAGGGATTCAACCTTCTTCCTGCATTGAAAACCAACCATGCCAAATTTTATCATTGCGTTCTAGACTTGAGCGTCTCAAATGGGCCATCAGATCCTTGCATGTCGGGCGTATTGATAGTGCAGAGTTAAATGATCCCCGAAAAGTTATGTGTCATCGACCTCCTTGATCAAAAGCCTTTTGTTTGCGCGTAGTAACATAAATATCATTCGTGCATGGTAGCATGCATTGGGAAACCTACATCCATGTAATGCGGTGTGAAAAGTGGGGACTCACGCTATCCAGCTCACCTTGTTTAATTTTCCATTCTTGTGGGTCATGGCTTAAATGAATTATATCGTCATTTGGGAGTCGTCGCTGATAGCTTGGTTCAGGTAACCTTTTCCCTCGTAACAACGCGATTTATGCTCCTTCGATACGTAGCCAAACAAGGCCCGGAAGGACACAATGATAGCGTGAGCCAAGGTTCTATCGAATGAGCTTATAAACAGTTTCAAAAAAATCCATCCTCCTTCCTGAGGTATATATATATATAAGGATTATATTAAAAACTATAACAAGGTATCCTGAAGCATGTCACATTGGCCATTCAAATGCTTAAAATGAGACACCATCAGAAGGCTTTGCGGTTTTAACAAGTTTATTGATTTGATATGGATATCATTAGAGGATGATGTCCTTCAATTTAACATAATTAACAAGCGAGCACCAGCTTTATAAAGAGCCCCAATAGAGCGCCTAAAAATCCATGGTGAGGGACTTCTAGTGGATATACTTAATGCGCAGAGAAATACACATAAGTGATTGGTGTTAGCACACCATCTCTATTAACCATACAAGTGCCCAGCAAAGATACAGCTAGCAGTGCAGACCGAAGGTTTTTATACTTTCTTATTCTTGACCCCTTCCTTGTGCCAAGAGGAGGTTTCATTCTATATGTCGAAAGCAGTTTGGCATTCTGGCAGCAGCTGGCTTTGGCGTGCTTGCATAACAGAGAATACAATGCAAAAGCCCCACCTTCTCTGTTGTCATCAGCCTTCGGTACTGTAAAGGCATGCTTGAATAAATGCACCAAAGTGAATGTCCAGAAGACAAAGGGTAGTGCTCCAAATAGCTCTTCACTTTTGGGAATGTTGAATTTCTTCAGAAAAAGTGCTTCTAAATTCGTAGAGCAGAGAGATACTTAAATCGCTATGGACAACACCAAGACTCTAATATGACGATGCCAGAACACTCTTCCAGGATTCTTATATTTCGCAATGAAATGAGTCTAAGTATCCGATGTGCATCAGTAAAGAATTTTTTTGCATCGGTCAACCACGAACAATTATATCCTTGATCCTTTATCTGAATGAACACACACCACATCATCCTCCATCTGAAAATAATGTTAACTTGCTCCTCCTTCTCACTTGTGGGCACATCCTTGTCATCTGCCATAACAATGGTCTTCACTGGTAGCCTTAAGTCTCATTTCCACCTAGGCGGGGGCATGTGGATGAGAGTGTCCTGTTTCACAGCTGTAACCTTGTTGTTTAGCTTCAGTGCATTTCCCTTGGTATAGTGATGAAAATTATAAGTATATCATCTGTGGGATTGACCTGTATGAAATATTATAACACTAATTAGTTCACAGTTACCCTTTAAATAACAGTGCCCCAAAATAATTAACATCATATTATGAGCTTGGTGAAGTACCCAAACCGAGTGCCTAAACAATCTAAGGTGCAAAAGTTTTTAATGTAAATACACAAAAGTCTCCATTCGAATGCATGCATGGCGATCCCTTCACACATGGCACAGTTGTGGTAAGATTATCTTGTCATGATGGTGAGAAGGCTCATGAGGGGCTTGGGACAAGTTACGAGGATGTCATCGTCTACAAGCCATTTTAAGACCTTAACGGCTAAGAAAGTAGAGGGGGGACCCGAAATTTTAAATATACCCAAAATTTTGGGTGTTGTTGTAGCGGCTACAACAAATGGCGAACCACTGGTAGAATCCACCCTCTCTGTCCATATCACAACGATATTCTGAGTCACGATAGTGATGTAAGGGAATATTGAACAAGTTATGTGGGTACCCTTTGTATTACTTTGGCCTTTACAGGTATGCCAAGTCCTTGTGCCTTAGCTAGGTCTCGCTAATCAGAACACATCAAAGTGGAAGCTCACAGACACTAGTAGCTTGTTGATGATGTGAAGAGCAAGGCAGCGGGTTTATTATTCTCAGGATTTTTAAAGTAAGTTTCTGGTGTTGCTCCGCTGCCAGTAGGCCTGGACAGTACCCTAGCGGAGTCACTTCAAGAAATCACAAGCGTTGCTCCACTACCAGCGAGCCTGGTCAATACCCCGGTGGATTTGTTGCATTACCTCTCTGCACAGGAAGCCTTTCTCGATCCTGTACCCTTATTTGTTTCATGTGCTTGCAGCACTTATTTTCATGTGCTCGTGGCACTTATTTTTCATGGGTGGATGAGGGATCTCGACTTATTTTACGAGCAAGAGAGGTTGTTTCTTGTTTTACAGAAACTTAAAGATATCCTGATTTGGGTTTGCCCTTGTGCCAAACCTTCAGATCCCATCTACCACAATAGGTGAAGCATGCAAAACAGATCATTATAATGTTCGAGACTATGCAGGGTACAAGGCTCAAGGTACAGGTATGGGCCCTTCAAGCTCATTAGGTCTCCCACAAGCAACCGAATCGTATATCCCCAGCTAAATAAGTTTAGACTCATAGGCATCTTGTTGAGAATGCGACTTCGATGACCTGTCCTGAGAGAAAGCTGCCTCTTGAGCATTAGGGGAATTTTGAGGTCTAAAATGGGCCTCCTAAGAAAAATGTACAACCAAAATAAAATTTATAAGAACCAATAGGATTCAAGATGATGATGTCATCCATAATGGATGATTCACCATTTTTGGAATAAAAGGGTAAAAATATTAAAAAATAATAAAATAATAAAACTACTTTTTCAACTCGTATTTTCAACTTATCTCCCAAAATTTTTACTCAAATTTCGAGTGGGAGTACTATTTGGATGAAAAATTTAATTCCTCATCCAAGGAGTACCCATGTTGCATACTTTTGATGAACTCTACTACACGAAAAATGAGAAATACATAAAAAACGTGATTGTAATCACGTTTTTTTTATTATGTATTTCTCATTTCTCGTGTAGTAGGACCCATAGAAAGTATGCAAAATGGGTACTCCTTGGATGAGGAATTAAATTCCGCATCCAATGAGTACTCCCGCTTGAAATTTGAGTAAAAAATTTTGGAGATAAGTTGAAAATATGAATTGAAAAAGTAGTTTTTTCATTTTTCCCTCTAAAATTTGATGATGTCATCAAATCTTATTTGATTTTTTCCACTATTATTTTATAATTTCCTTAGGAGGCCCATTTTAGACCTCAAAATTCCCCTAATGGATAGCCACCACAACCTCACGCAAACAATGGGCTTACTGTTTTAGCAGTCGGGGCAGAACAAGTCTGCAAGGTGGTATGGTTTCAATGAGGGTTCATGCAATGATAGGAAATATGTCAAAAAATTTCAAAGCTATATCAACAACCTGCAGAAATGATGTGAGGAATAAAGTGTACGACGCAATGTAATAAACGAGGCTCAAGATGAAATGCAACGCCATGCGCAGGAATGATCAACCAGTTGTAGGTAGGAAAGGGGGATAATACAAGCAGTGATTATTTATGCAGCAACAAGAAAAATAAAAGAAATGAGTGCAAAAAAATTGTAACATGATGATGCCTAAGATACTAATCGTAAGAAAAATAGCAGACACACTTTTAAATCATAAAATAAATTTTTTTGCGAATAAACGTAATTAAACTTTGAACTAAAAAAATTTATTAAGAGGTCCTAGCTAGCCTACACCTAAAACCCTAGTTTAACCAATGATGTGGTCGGGTTATGTGAAATCAGCTTTCCAGTGCAGCCACTGCATTAGTTCCCATCCTGCAACAACAACAATGCTCGATATTAGAGCTAGTATAAAAAAAAGTGCATCAACAACAAAACTTACCTGAAGAGCATGTGCAATGGCAAGAAGATCATGGATACTTACCAGAGAACATGCCAAAATGGATTGTGCAAGCTGAATTCCACTCTTATCCTGATATACAACAATATGTTCTTGAAACTCAACATTTTTTATGAATGACACAAACCAATTCATGCACAACCCTAGGTCCGATGGGAGGGAGGTAAGCCACTGCATGTTTGCGAGTATATTCATCGGATAAGATCCGTCGAACCAAACGGAAACCTCATCATGGTGTTGAGGATGATCAGTTTTATGGAATGGAAACAATAAGCATGTTCTAGGCAAATTATAGATGCTTGCGCATCCAAGTGCAGAAACCCTAGTTTTGAAAACCCTAGTTCAGGGTTGCTGCTGGGTCTGGTCAAGGGTATGAGGTTCTGAATCTACGTTTAGTGGGGCCTGAAATTCCTCACCATCTTGAACAAACTCCGAACCTTCGGGTGGGGGGCTTCCCAACTTTGATTGTTCGGCGAGATCAACAGGCAAATTGTTGTGATTGTGAAATGTGGTGATTTGAAGAATGTCAATGGGATTTGTATCAACTTGGCCAAATGTTTTCATGCTGGAATATTGATAATCCAATGTATTAGATTCTTTAGATTTTCCAGGATGGGGTGGATTTACGGGAAGTTTTTCAGGAAGTTGAGGGATTTTCCAAAAATCTCATGTTTGTGCATGATTGCAACCAGTACTGGCTGGGCAACAACTGAAAATATTAGTGACAATTGCCGGTGTTTTCTTACTGGTGAATAAATTGGGGTATATCGGTTGTTGCACACTATTTGTTGGGGAATAGGAATATGTGCTCAAGGAAACCTTACTATAATGAAAGATCTGCCTGGATGAGATGATATCTGACGTGGTTATGCTAAGAGGAGCATGGTACCTGGGAATCATTATTTCAAAAACCCTAGTCTGAGAAAACCTCATTGGAGTTGTTTGAGGGGTCTCGCTAGGATCAGAAATACTAGGGGTAATAGCTGGCAGAAGTGGAAGTGCTTCGATTCCCTAATGGGTACTCAAATATTCATAAAGCGGATTATTGAATTCTGGTGTCTTCATATGGTCAGCAAAGAGATATGAGTGACAGTCATCAGTGGTATGAGTGAATATGTTTTCAGATAAGAAGTGATCATTGGAACCGTCGATTTGATCAAGTTGGGTACCTGGCATCTTAGGCTCCCTGGGAGTTACCAATTGGGATGGATCAATAAAGGGGACATCTTGAAGTTTCCCAGATAGGAAATCACTCCTATGGCTATCTAAAGATTTCAAGTGAGAAAGATCGGATCTAAAAGATTCATCAATTTTGCACTGTGATTGTGAAACACCATCCGCGTGCTTATGATTTTTGCCAATACCAGTATAAGGAAATTTTGAATGTCTTGAAGAAATTACTGGTGTGGCGGACTCATGAAATAAATCAGGGAATAATGAATGAAAAGATTGGGCCGCAGGGGTGTTAACCGTACAAGTACTTTCATCTCACACATCGGTGTTATCCAGAGTGAACAATGGTCTTGCATGCCTAGGACGGTCCAATGATTTTGTAAGGTCAAATTTATCTGGTACAAGAGTTAATTTATTATTAGCATGTGAATAAGATTTAGGAATGTGTCTAGGGAAACATTCAGTGGACTCGAGATAGGTTTCATGAATCGGGAGAGATAATGAGCCACTATGGTTTTCAAGCTCTGGTTCGACATGGTATGTGAAAGATTCAGAGGTGGCACAACAGGTTTTATCTTCGTGCACACTTCTATCATTGCTTAGAACTTTTGAGGTGACAATTCCACTACATGAAAATTCAGGAGGAAAAGCAGGAGTATCACAAATAGTACTACTCTCCTTGGAGGCCTGAATGTGGTCTGGACTCGGGGAGATGGACAAGGAAACATTAGGGACGAAGTCTGAATAGCTGGCCACTTGTGGTTCATCATAAGGAACACTAGGATCAGGTTGGGTTGCTAATTGAAATTGTTCAAGGGAAACGAGGATCACATACCTGAACTGTTCAATTAAAAATTTCCAATCAACATCCTTTTCAGGGAACTCAAAACAATAATGAACAAATATGATAGAGAATTCATCTAGAGGTTCCTGAGGTTCCATTCTAATGTTATTTAACTTTATAAATACTTTTTGAAAATCGTACCTGTGAAAATATTGTTTTAATTCGCTGGCGAGTTGTTCAAACGAATGGATGGAAGATTTTAGAAATGTGTGACACCATTGCTTAGCATGAACTTCAAGAGTGAGGGAGAAAAGCAAACAAATCAAACCTTCATTGTCAATTTCGTAGCACTCACCAAAGTCGCAAAAATATAAAATGTGTTTGGTTATGGAAACTCTATTTTCCCCATCGAATTTTAACTGGGACAAGTGATACATAAGTTCATTGGGGATGAAACATCGAGGCTCATAAAAATCCGATAAACATCTCGGGAGCATGATTTGGGGATGAGCCATTAAAAATATGAGATTAAATACAGGCTCTAAGGGCTCAGCTTGTCATCTGTCCCTCCTTCTAGCGCTAATTCTGTTGACAGGAAAGATGTATAGCCAATAGCAGGGAATCTCCCCGGTAAAAAGTCCCAACTAGACTCTAAACCATTCGGAATACGGATCCTGTCTGGGTTGTGGGTCTGGCTACTGCTTGATACTACTTTTCTTTGGTCTCAATCGGACTTTGCAAACCTAAGGACGCACACTTATTCAGATGACACAAAACACACGACTAATGAATTATAATGGTCAAACAACACTATGCGTAGCAAGACGAGTTGTAAAGCATGGAGCCAAAGGAGATGCTGTTAGCATCACGTCATTAGGGTCATGCTTGTAAAAGCTATTATGACCACAAAAGAAATAATTCCTTATGGCAGAATACCCTTCACTTCCTTGAATGATCACGATGATAATGTAAATGTTAACAAACAAAGTTATTAGCATTTATTAAAGCAGAAGCATAGATTTAACACCATTAACACACTTCTAGAAAACTATAATGCATCATGATGTAAACATGGAGATAGTTCTGTTAACCAAAATATGCTAGAAACTGAACATGTAATACTCATAGTGTTCATGCATTAATCAGCATCAGATACAACAATGGAGATTACAAGTTCTTGTATTCAAATGCAACACTGTGTGGTCCTTCTATAGAATGCTCAATATCCTTTTCAGTCCCAAAAGAAAAAGTCCCTCTTTACAAGTTCTCGAAGGAAGTATTTATAGAGAAAAGCTTGCCCTTTGGGGCCCCCTGAATTTTTTTTTTCCCAACTATTGGGCTGCCTTGCGACCCAGTCTATTCTGCGACTTGCGACCTGAGCCACTGTTGTGACCTGCGACCCGACTAGATTTTGCGACTTGCGACCCCCAGCAATCCGCGACCTGTGACCTGCCTCAATTTTGTGACCTCACGACCCAGTCGCTGGGTCACTGGGTCACATTATCGAGCTTTTAATAGGGAGTGCGATTATGCGACCTGGCGACCTGAGGAAATCTGCGACCAACGACTTGAGGAAATTTGCAACCTGCAACCTTAAGCAAATCTACGACTTCCAACCTCAAGCAGATCTGTGACTTGCGGCCTTATTTTGGCAATCTTTGGATTTCATAGAAATACTCCTTATCCTACATCCTTTGATTTGAAAAGGGTCCTCTTGCTTGCTGGGAAAAACTTTGGCTCATTGTGTAGACCAACAGCTTCCACCTGCAGTCACATAGCTTAGGTTACATGTCTTCATTGAAAAATAATAATGTTAGGGGCATATTTAATTAATTGCACAAGGGAAAATGATAACTTTAGCCCTATTTGTGGTCAAATGTTGTGTCATTAAGTCATCAAAGAGAACATCTTGTGTAGACTTTCCCTAGTAATAGTATTTGGGTTTCTCAGCGAGACTTATTTCCTGCATCATCGTTCTGTGAAAATGACTGGGTGCCTCTGAGTCTATTGGGAGAGGCTCTTTGTGCAATCCCAAGGCTTCCACCCTTTGCCTCTTTAATTGTTGTGATGCATGTTTTTATCGTTTTGGACTAAGTGCCAAATGTTAGTACTCACTTGAGGTAGATCCCTCCACATCTTTGACTCTTTGAAATTCTAGACACAGCTGGGGTTGTTTGACTACCCACAAGGAAAAATCCAACGGCCACATGAGGAGGCATATTTACATGAATTCCAATCATATTATAGATGTGCTTCTTCCATGATCGTGGTGGCTTAAGGTTGATGATGTATTCGGCTATCACTATGTTGCAACGCATTTCAGTTTTGGGCTCTATACGGTCAATGCAGGAGGCATATCATGGGTGAACAATCGCACCTGTAACTGTCTGGATTGACCTTCCCCCTTGATCTCGTGTCAAAATTTTTCCGCAAAGCATCAACTTTTGGAAACCATGATATGTGATAATGATATTTCCTTTTTATATTCAAAAGTTTGCAACGAGACATCGATACGGGAAAAGCCCTTAGAAATGGGTTTTAGTCTGCTCATTGATCAAATGATTAAGCATGGAGGGAGAAAAAGAGATTTTGTCTTATATAGGAAATGATCCTTCAAACAATATTCCCCATTTCTTGAACTTGCCCACAAGCCTACGGGTTGACACGATGAAGGAAATTGATGGTGCTCTTAGGTTGCACGACTGTAATTGGGATGACATTGCAACTCCAACCGCCTTCTTAAGGAGAGCTCCTGCGATCTTATTGGTAGAGTCACGCACTAGCAGTTACCCAGTTGTATATCAGATGACCTGGGAAATTATCATGAGGTGTTGTGACCTGGCAGCCTGACTTAAAGGGAGGATACGATTCCTTAGCGAAGTGGCAAGGTCGCCACATAGTGGAAATCGCATTGTCGGCCTATTGCTGAGCTTGTGCAACCTAGCGACCCACAGGGAAATGCGACCCAAGGCTGTCATTTGAGATGCGACTTTGCAGAGGTTGCACGGTCGCATCTACGTCAGTCGCATGTTCGACCTATTCCTCAGTTCTGCGATCGAGCGACCGGTCACATCTTTGATGCTGTCTCGACTCCAAATGATCTACTGGGGAAGATAAAAAAGGTGGCTCATATATCCTCAGCCCGGCAGATTATTCTCCCTAGATTAATCAAATTTTGAGAGGAGTATATCATCATAGAACAAGCTAGCGTGTAGAACCTCAGCGCAGTTACAACTTCAAAATAGTCGCAAATACCATGCACAAGAATTCATTATGTGGCAACTCTTCCACCAGATAAATTTCCTTGGGTTGTCGATAAGGTGTGAAAATTATTGGATGCGTTCCTTTGATGCCTATGCCATATCGTGAACCCTTCTTATACCTCTCCACAGGTAACTATTCGCACTCTTAATATAACCCAGCTCTGGCCTTCAACATATATGGGTTCGATTTGTAACTTCTTTGATGCCTTGGAGTCACAGTTGGAAGCGTTTTGGGTTTATGGGACGTGAAGACTGCGCTAGAAGCACTGTATTGCAGAGGGCGCCAATTATTTTGGAGGTTTTATTGGCTGCGCTAACACAACTATAATCGAAGGGATTCAACCTTCTTCCTACATTGAAAACCAACCATGCTGAATGTTATCATTGCGTGCCATACTTGAGCAGCTCAAACGGGCCATCAGTTCCTTGCATGTCGGGCATATTGATAGTGCAGAGTTAAATGATCCCCGAAAATCTATGTGTCATCGACCTCCTTGATCAAAATTCTTTTGTTTGCGCGTAGTAACATAAATATCATTCGTGCACGGTAGCATGCATTGGGCAGCCTGCGTCCATGTAATGCGGCATGAAAAGTGGGGACTCGCGCTATCCAGCTCACCTTGTTGGATTTTCCATTCTTGTGGGTCGTGGCTTAAATGCCTTATATCTTCATTTGGGAGTCGTTGCTGATAGCTTGGTTTAGGTAACGTTTGCCCTCGTAACAATGCGATTTATGCTCCTTCGATACGTAGCCAAACAAGGCCTGGAAGGACACAACGATACTGTGAGCCAAGGTTCTATAGAATGAGCTTATAAACAGTTTCAAAAAAATCCATCCTCCTTCCTGAGGTATATATATAAGGATTATATGAAAAAAATATAACAAGGTATCCTGAAGCATGTCACATTGGCCATTCAAATGCTTAAAATGAGAGACCATCAGAAGGCTTGGCATTTTTAACAAGTTTATTGATTTGATATGGATATCATTAGAGGATGATGTCCTTCAATTTAACATAATTAACAAGCAAGCACTAGCTTTATAAAGAGCCCCAATAGAGCGCCTAAAAATCCATGGTGAGGGACTTCTAGTAGATATACTTAATGTGCAGAGAAATACACGTAAGTGATTGGTGTTAGCACACCATCTCTATTGACCATACAAGTTCCCAGCAAAGATATAGCCAGCAACGCAGACTGAAGGTTTTTATACTTTCTTATTCTTGACCCCTCCCTTGTGCCAGGAGGAAGTTTCATTCTATATGTCAAAAGTTGTTTGGCGTTCTAGCAGCAGCTGGATTTGGTGTGCTTGCATAACAGAGAATACAATGCAAAAGCCCCACCTTCTCCGTTGTCATCAGCCTTCGGTACTGTAAGGCATGCTTGAATAAATTCACCAAAGTGAATGTCCAGAAGACAAAGGGCAATGCTCCAAATAGCTCTTCACTTTTGGAAATGTTGAATGTCTTCAGCAAAAGTGCTTCTAAATTTGTAGAGCATAGAGATACTTAAATCGCTATGGACAACACCAAGACTCTAATATGTCGATGCCAGAACACTCTTCTAGGATTCTTATATATCGCAATGAAATGAGTCTAAGTATCTAATGTGCATCAGTAAATAATTTTTTTGCATCAGTCAACCACAAACAATTATGTCCTTCATCCTTTATCTGAGTGAACACACACCACATCATCCTCCATCTGAAAATAATGTTAACTTGCTCCTCCTTCTCACTTGTGGGCACATCCTTGTCATCTGCCATAACAATGGTCTTCACTAGTAGCCTTAAGTCTCATTTCCACCTGGGCAAGGGCATGTGGATGAGAGTGTCCTTTTTCACAGCTGTAACCTTGTTGTTTAGCTTTAGTGCATTTCCCTTGGTGTAGTGATGACAATTATAAGTATATCATCCGTGGGATTGACCTGTATGAAATATTATAACACTAATTAGTTCACAGTTACCCTTTAAAGAATGGTGCCCCAAAATAATTAACATCATATTATGAGATTGGTGAAGTACCCAAACCGAGTGCCTAAACAATCTAAAGTGCAAGATTTTTTAATGTAAATACACAAAAGTCTCCATTCAAATGCATGCATGGCGATCCCTTCACACATGGTGTGGTTGCGGTAAGAATATCTTGTCATGATGGTGAGAAGGCTCACGAGGGGCTTGGGACAAGTCATGATGATGTCATCATCTACAGGCTAGGTTAAGACCTTAACGACTAAGCAAGTATAGGGGGGACCCGAAATTTTAAATATACCCAAAATTTTGGGTGTTGTTGTAGTGGCTACAACACTCCCAAACACCCCATTCAAGAAATCCCGACCGTTGATTATTCTAGATCAACGACTCTCATTCATCCTACGTCTAAACTTCATTCCAGCCCCTTTTTCACTTCCGATAAAGGTTTTCTCCTTTTTTATTACATTTTCCTCCATTTCACTATGACTTTTCCCCTCCGCATTATAAAACCCTCGATCAATCTTTGCCGTTGATCAATCTAGATCAACGGCCCATACTTAATCTTTCCACTATTTACCCAACTGCCTCGCCATTTGACCCTATCAAGTAATCTTGACCGTTGGTTGTTTTCATCCATCAGCCATGATTTAATATCGCACCCGAGATCCCCAAAGTGGCCTAAACCTATTCTTCACGGGTTTCTTCTTAATTTTTGTTCGTTTTGTGCAGGTTTTTAAAGTTTCTCCATAGTTTTAAAAGAAAATCAAGGGTCGGAGATGACGATCCCTCAGGCCAATATCAATGAAGAAGGAAAATTTGCAAAGTTCCAAATATGGTTTTATCACACCTCATGAGCACTGATAACATTCTAAAACCCTTTACGCACCTACAAAGTAACAAAACACAATAAACCTTAATCAGACAAAGAGTATCAGTTTTTCAACATAAAAACAAAGAAGAGATGAAGAATTAAAGGTTTTAACATAATTTTGAGGGATTAAGGCATAAATTCTACTATCAAAGTCCTAATCCACATAGTTAAAGACAGTATGAAGACCTGAAGACAAAGATTAAACCTAATCAGGCCTAAAACATAGATCAAAAGCAAATGAACAGTGTTTTAGGGAAAAACAATGAGATCTATCAATCCAAGAGGCCTCCACTGCCACATCAGAGGCTAATTAAATCCTTTTTAGCTACCAAAGAGCCACCTACAGCCTCGAATAAATCAGAAGAAGGCATAGTTATTACCTTATCAGTGATATTTTGCTAAAAAAAGCCAGAGTTATTTCCAGCCTCCTTAAAGAGCTTTAAATTCAACAAAATCTGCCAAATAGCCTGAATATTTAATGAAAACCAATTAATATAGAGAAATATCATAAAATTTCTCCTTTGAGCCCCTCAAAGGCCGAGAAGAATTAACGTGTATTAATTGAACTAGAGATCTTTTATTTTATCCCACCTCATCTTTTCTTCTATAAATAATTTTAAAGAAGATGAGATAGGGGTTGGTTGCTGGACTTTGATGTACTACTTATTTCTCGAAACTTTTTACATGTAAATAGTTTTCAAAGGCTCTTGAAGCTCTGTTTGTGATCAAAGAAGTTAGGCTGAGAAGAGAAGATGATTGCTGTACTGAAACATTGGACTTGAAGTATGTAACTGGATTGACATCAATATACAAGTTGATTCTTGGGATCCTGGTCTATATCATTGGTGAAGTACCTCTTATTGTTATTGTTTTCCTTTCATGTATGCCATTTTGTTCACTTATTCTCTGATAAAGAATAGAAAATATAGAGCTAGGATTTACTGTCAAAAGTACCCTACTCTCACTGATAATCTTTATCTTTATGTTTTCCTCCAATTGTGTATTTAAGAATGACTTAAGTTAAGTGTAAACATTATCAAGGAATGTTGGTTAGTCCATGTCTTGATGTGCAAAACTTGAAAGGAAGTTATTGAATGATATTTTCTTTACGTGCTAAGTAGAGTTAGACTAGAAAATTTTATGGTTTGCCCTGTCTTCTAGTTTCTTTCTCCAAAGGTTGTTTTGAAGGTTTCCCTAAGAGTATGCTGAAGCAGGTTTAGATTTTAATGTATCTTTCTTGATCTTAAGCTGCACTTTGTTTTCTTATCTGTTTTCATCCCTTCTGAAAGTAATCATGTGGATTACTGGATTGTTTGTCTAATAAGTTAGCTTTAATACAAGCTTGTCCAAATAATTTTATGGTTAGCCCTGTCCTTTGGTTGGTTTCAAATAGTTGCTTAAAAAATATTTTCTTGTATGGAAAGTTGATAAATCCTTGTTGAAATTATTGACCTTTTCCACCTTCTCAACACTTTTAATGTTCCATTTCATCATTTAATCTAAAAGATCTTTTGATATAGATGACTTTCCCCTTGGACCACTCTTGAATTTTTTGCACAATTAAACCCTTTTATGACTCCATAGCCCAATGGACTAAGTGTTGTTTCATATCTATCCTATCAGTTGAATATTCTTCTAATTATTCACACCTTCATCCCTTTGAAACTCTTTCATTTTTAGGATTTTCCACTCAATTAAAAATCATGCTCAACCATCCAAATAAAAAAAAAACCCTTGTTCTTAATAACTAGCCTAATATCATACCAAAATCCTTAAAGATAAATCAATCTTTGCACTTATAGAGAGATCCCTCTCTGGATTCAGGAGGGCTAGATCCTAGAATCCCAAAGTGGTTCAAATGTTGTTTTTGCAGCTTTAGTCTTGCTAATCTGCTGAAATTACAGGGACCCAACACTCTTGATACTACAGATGTCGACATTCCTTCATACTTACATTGGTTTTATTGACGGCACCTGTCATAGTACATGGAACATTTCTTCCACTACTTGGGTTGTTTATTCACCCATCGATGAGTTAGCCTCTATTCATGGTATTTTCCTTGCTCAAACAACGAACAATATTGTAGAATATAGTGTAGTCACTGAGCTATTATCTGATTCCATTGCATTTATCATTGACGTTTTATTGTTAGGTTAGATACACAACTCATTATATTACATTTAAATGGTGTTTATGCTATCCGAAATTTGTCTTTGCTAAGAATGTTTTTAAGGGTTCGTCTCTTGGAAAGACAGTTTGACTGCATTGAATATCGAAAAAATTAAAGAAATTTAAAAATGTTGGCTGATGCATTAACTAATCAAGTTTTAAATATACATTTGCAGAATTAAAAGTAAAACAAAACAATATTTGATCCATATTGAACAAGATTCTCAGAGATCGAAAGTAGTAATATAATTAGGTCAAAATAGTTGTGTGTCAAAAAATATTACATCGTTTCTGATTATAGGTTTCAAACACCTTATCATATAAAGATACGAATACAAAAAACAAAATTCCAATCTAGATTGACCATCAGCTATCCATGATGATGATCATGGTACCAGACTATAACACGTGACACGCTGCGCAGATATCACCTGAATGGACCTGGAACCCCAGTCACTTGTCTCTCGAGCCTGAGAGGTATATCATATGTCCATGTATCCAGGATGTCAATAGTAAACCTCTCTAGGTTGTGTTCTAGCTATGCAAGGGCCTATGATGCATCAGTCTATGGTGGACCTGCTGCTATAGGCTATGCATCTCGCTTGTCAAAGTGACGAAGCACTGTTGTTCGTGTTGGGTCAACATCTGCATTTTAATATTTTTATCAGTATTGGACAATAAAAAATAAAATAAAAATTAGATAACACAAAAAATCCAAATTGGATATTTTACCTGATACATCCCATTGTGTTCCTCGTGGGAGTGATGTGTTAGGGTCACCCCTGAAATCTAGCCCTGCGTAAGGAAAATCCTCAATCATGAAGATTTGGCTCATGAGCAATATAGATAACTTAGGAGTATATCGAACCACAGGACCACCATCACCACCATGGCGAGCCATCAATAACACCCATCACAACATACGTGGTTCCCTTGGTCCCGTCATATCCACTACTGACTACTGAGGTGCTAGGAATGGAATCCTCTCGAAAGAGAAAGATACAAGAATCGCTCCATAGCCGAATTTCTTCATCTTCCCATTATTCGCTCTCATAAGTGTTGAGCATTAAAAAAGGTATGAATTCACCATGTATTTTATCATATTTTTCCTTTAAACATAAATCTTTTTATTCTATAAAGGTGATTTATTGTAGAATTATGATAGAATTGCAAAGACTTATTTTTATTGTGAAAATTAACTAAAAATTGCCTTTTATTGTAAAAATAGGAAACAAACGAAGTAAACAACTATTCGAAAGGCAAGGCTAAAGCAGGAGCAACTGTTGTTCCTCCAGTGATAGACCATATCCTGTCAAAGAGAAGGAAATCAGAATGCATTGCCAAGAGAAGACAGGGAACAGCACGACTACAACCTAAGAAGATCAAGTGATAGCTAAAGAAAGAAAAGGAGCGAATCCCTCAGGATTTTTCGATCTTGAGGGATCGTTGTTCATTCTTATCATGTTCTTTGTCTTATCCATTGAAAATGTTATAAAATTCAATGCCTTTAGAGATCGAAGGTGTCGAATCATTGATTGAGCATTCTTTGTATAACTTTGCATTTTCTTATTAACTCTCATAATCAGAGAGTGATCACTATAAACAATATTTATGTTTTATTAATACAAAGATGCATTTCCGCACCATTTCTTAAGATCTGCAGTAACCCAGCATTGTTTCACTGGTGCTAAGTGCCCAACCCTAGTGGATCGATCTGTTGTTTGTATCTCTACCTTTCAATTATTGCCGTGTGATAGTGTGTTCTTGTTTTTGTTACAACTGTAAGTTAATTGGTTCATTGTTGAATTGATGATTGATTTTGTTATGTTACATTAATGAATTGCATTTTTGTTCCATTCTAACAAGAATCTTAATTCTTGTATCATTTATCTTATTATTCCTTACAGAGATTTGTTGTTCAGCATTTCTGTTACAATTGATTGCTATTACGTTTAATTGTTGTTCATTTCAGATTGCTGCTTAACAAGGTTTTTTGTCGACAGGGTTTGCTATTCAATAGGATTCGCTATTTGATTCCATTAGTTAGGGTTTGCTGTTCAATTCCTTTAGTTATAGTTTTCTACTTATTTAAATTTTTGTTCAATTCCAGTTTGTTGTTCATTTCCAGTTCATTAGTTTACAGTTTGCAAGGAGTTTGCTTTTACATATTTTTCCTAGTTTACTTTTATTAGCATCTTTAGTTCAATTTCTATTTTCCTTTTAATTGCTTTAAAGCAGGATCATCAACTGTAGAGAATACTGGTTATTTCTCCCACGTTCCCAGATTGATTATCTTGTTCTTAGATTGGTTTCAATTGCATCAATTTCTAGAGGAATGGGTTATCGCTACTGTATCCTTGATTGATGTTTGCTGAGTGAATGATTGGGTTTCAGAGCATTTGAGTTCATGCTATTGTAGTTAGATTTATTTTACAATCATCTATTTACTCTTGTATTTAGGACACTGTACTAAATATTACAAAGAATTACTCTTATATTGAATTACAGCCTCAGACAGAGTACACTCTTGAAACAAAAAGTCGTTCCTAGATTGACAATTAATGTAGGATAAATAGGTGTTAAAAAGATACCTTTTATACCTCAACATTTTGGCGTTGTTGCCGGGGAGAGTGTAGCCATTTAGAAGGAGTGATGCACATTTGAATTTTTTTTCTGCTTGGGAAGAATTGGGTATTAAAGAGGGAAGGTAAGAACCTGCACACCGAGCAAGAATGTTCACGGCCCACTTCACAGCAGAATTGGGTAAACGTTTTAGGTAGGAATGAATCCTTGCATTTTCTTTGAATGAATAGAAAAGCGAAACAGAAAAAAATTCCTCCTAAACCCGAAAAAACTAAGGGACCGGTGACCCTTGGGAGAACAAATTTCAATGATGAAATCCTTAAGAAAACTGAATCTCAGCCATCAGTGGGACCTAGGAAAGCTATTTCTAGACAACCTACTAGTTCCCTTCAGGCCACAGAGTCACCATATGTAGCCTTTGCTGAGATACATAGCCAGACAGAAGGAATTGAGCAATATTCCCAACAAATTGAGAATTCTCGCCTAATTTTTCCACAAGAAGGGAACTCTAGTAATCTCCACGAAGGAGAAGGGGAAACAAGGGAAATGGATGAACCAAAATCTCCTCCTGAATTAATTCAAACAGTGAGAAGCCTAGATAAGGGAAGTGTTGTCAACATCATTCAAAACAAAGGACCTGAATCTCCTCAGATAGTAGGCCAGCAGAAAACACTTATTATTCTATATCAAGGGAGTGTTGTCAAGGTCATTCCTATTCCTTCTAGTTAGCCTATGAATTCCCTTGAAATCCTAGAAGGATATTGGCACATATTTGATCAAATGGCCCAAAACCAAAACTAGAAAACACCTCAACAAACTTCCACGCTGCAATATCCCATTGTGGACACTGCAGTTAATGTACCTATGAAGGCCATTCCTCTTCAAAATATTCCTACATTCCGTGGTTTAACATCAGAAGATCCAGATG
The DNA here is from genome assembly GCA_034641835.2 of Pinus albicaulis. NCBI lineage: Eukaryota > Viridiplantae > Streptophyta > Pinopsida > Pinales > Pinaceae > Pinus > Pinus albicaulis. The sequence goes on from CM076582.1 coordinate 925,820,251, forward strand.
CATTTCTGTTTGAATTCGATGTATTATGCAAGGGGTATGACTATACCACCAATCCACAAAAATTAAAATTATTTCCTTCCACATTAAAAGGAACAGCTTTACGATGGTTTATGGGATTAGGGGGAGGTGTTATAAATGATTGGGATCAGATCAAAGCTGCGTTTCTAAAGAAATATCAGGATTATTGCAGGTCCTGGGAACTAAAAGATGAAATATTTCAGATGACAGCAAAACCTAATGAAACTCTGGAAGAATATGTGGAACAATTTCAATACAACCTCGAGAGATCTCCTTATGCATATTTACCCTTACCTGATAATGTGCTGAAAACTACATTAATTAAGGGGATGAAGGATTAATGGGTTGAAACATTAAATATTATGGGACAAGGTGATATATATTAGGAAAGCTATGCTAATATTATCGATTTGTGTATCAGGAGTTTGAGAGGTAGCACAAGGTTAAAATCAGCAGAACGTGACATGATCATAAGGGATAGTAAGACCTCCAGTGAAGGTGTAAACCGCGCAGATATTGGAAATCTGCTGGAGGATTTTAAAACTGATATTCTAGGGACTCTGAAAATGCAGTTCAACATTATGAAAGCCAAACAAAAGCAAGCAGAAGAAGAACAAAATCTGGCGATATTCTATCCTAAGTGCAGGAAGAAACACAGCCAGATAGAGTGCCTACTGGATATAGTCAAATTTTGTGCCATATGCACAAAATATCACCCCACAAAAGGTTTTCCCTCGCTTCCTGGGTTAAAATTAGTCTATAAAGAGGCAGAAGAAGAATCAGAAGTGGTATGCCTACTTAATCAGCGCCGACAATGGCAGCCACGACAATCAAGTATGCCAACTAATCCATTCTCTTATTTTTAGCCTCCTCAATATAATGCTTAGCAATACAATGGAATGTGGTAGAATCAACCAATTTTCCCCAATTGGTCACAATATCCATTTCCTACATCGCCATGGCCAAATCAAACAACTCAAAATAATTGGCCAAATTTTCTTTTTTGTCCACCGTTTTGGCAAAAAAATGCTTATCCAACACAATGGTCCCCCTCCACTTCGTAGAGTCAAACCTGGCAGTCAAACTGGAAAAGACCTACAAATTAGCCAGCTGGAACAATCCCTCTCCCTCAACCTACATTGCCAGCCCCCTATACATTGCCATAAAACCGCTAGACTAACTTGGGACCGTAAATCCCAGCCTAACCAAACCCAAACCCAAACAATAGGCCAGTTCAATCTATCCAAATAATGGAACCACCAGAACTAGAAACTGAACTGAGGGAGTGCAATGACCTTCAACTGAGATCTGGGCACATAGTAGAAATGGAGGAAGAAAAAAATATTCAAATTGAAGATCCATTACCTGCAGAACAAACATTGCAAAAAGAGAATGTGGTTCCACAAAAAACCCAAAAACAAACTCGACAACAAGCTACCACCTCTTCTCCACCATTCCCAAAACGATTAATCATACCTCACCCAATAGAATATCCTGATTTTGATCTTCTGGGAGAATTAAAAAACTTGTGTATAAAAATCCCTCTCCTCCAAGCTATCCAAGACATTCCTATTTATGAAAAAACCATTAAGGAATTATGTATAAAAAAGCCAAAGAGGAGAACAACAACCAACCCAACTGTCCAAGTAGTCGGTACTCTATCTGACTTATTATCAGGAATCGAAACACCTGTAAAATATGAAGACCTAGGAAATCCTATAGTGATGGTGAAAATCAATGGAAAATCATTTCCAAATTCCTTAGTTGATTTGGGAGCTGCAATTAATATCCTAACAACCACCACTTGTCAAAAACTTGGCATTACATCATTAGATCCAACAGTAACCTTATTGGAATTGGTTGACCGATCGGTAGTCAAGCCAAAAGGTAGACTACATGATGTAATGGTATCAGTAGATTCCTGGGAATACCCTGCCGACTTCCTGATTATCAACCCAAAGATTCGGCTAGATGGACACCCCTTGATCCTAGGTAGACCTTGGTTGGCAACTGCCAATGCTTATATTAGCTGCCGACAAGGCAGTATGACTATAACTAGGGGAAACTATGTCAAGAACTTAGCTTTATATCCCCCAGCCCAACAAAGCCTATCAATAATCAAAACAAGGAAACAACCTGTATCATATCTCATGGAAAACATTAGATCACCACTAACCATAGAAGATGCCCTCGATTTTAAAGACCAAACAGAGGATGACATCATTAATGGTTTCATTAACAAACCAAAAATCAGATCCCATCTGCAATGTCACATGATCAAGGCAGCATTTGATAATAAAGAAGAAGAAGATCCCCTGAAAGATATTCATGATAAATTAATACCCACTATGTCTGTGTACAACAGCAAAATTGTAGAAATTGAACCAGGAAAAACTTTAAACATTAACAAAAATCTGACTGCTGAAAAAGAAACGAAAACGGTCCAATTACTACAAAAATATAAGGGAGCCTTTACATGGGATTCTCCAAACATGAAGGGAATTGACCCCCAGTTATGTACGCACCACATTTATACAGAAAAAGATGCTAGACCCATTTGCCAAACCCAACGAAGATTAAACCCTCATCTTAAAGATATTATGAAAGCTGAATTACAAAAGTTGTTGGATGTCAATTTCATTTACCCAATATCTGATAGCAAGTGGGTCTCTCCATTAGTAGTGGTGCCAAAGAAGAATGGAAAGTGGAGGATATGTGTGGACTACCGATAATTGAATAAAGCAACCCAGAAAGACCACTTTCCCCTTCCCTTCATTGACCAGGTATTAAACACATTGGCAGGAAAGAAATTATTTTCTTTCCTAGATGGCTTTAGTGGGTACAATCAAATCCAGATTTCCCCTGAGGACCAAGACAAAACCAATTTTACTTGTCCTTGGGGGACATTTTCCTATCGAGTCTTACCCTTTGGCCTATGCAATGCCCCTTCCACATTTCATAGGGCCATTCTCAACATATTTTCAGATTTAATAAATGAAGGGCTCGAAGTCTATATGGATGACTTCACACCTTACGGAGATGATTTTGAGCCAGCATTAGAAACATTGGAAAAGGTGTTGCAAATATGTATTGACAGTAGGCTCTGCTTGAGCCATGAAAAGTTTCATATGATGATGACTGAAGGAATTATCTTAGGTCATTATATCTCAGCAACTGGAATACAGGTAGATCCAGCTAAAATTTAGATAATTTTTTTGATCCCTACTCCTACCACACAAACAGAGGTACGTAGATTTCTTAGATTTTCTAGCTATTAGATAAGATTCATAGAACATTATTCTCGAATAACTGCACCTTTATATGCATTAACAGGAAATGTTGATTTCAATTGGACAGATAAATGTGACCATGCTTTTGAGGATCTGAAAAAGATGATATCAACAACCCCAGTGCTGAGGGGCCCAAATTGGGATTTTCCATTCCAAATTTCATCTGATGCCTCAGACATAGCTATTGGAGCAATTCTTGGGCAAGAATTCAATATCACAATAAAAGATTGACCTGGAAAAGAGAACCCTGTAGCTGATTTCCTGTCACGAATTCCAAAACCAATAGATGCAGAAACAGTTGAATATCACTTCCCATATGAGAATTTGTTCGATGTTACTGTTAGAACCCCATGGTATGCTGATATAGAAAATTATTTGGCAATAGGTAAATTACCTAAACATCTAATGCTTAATGAACGAAAGCAGATAATATAGCGTAGTACCTGATTCTCTTGGATTGGGGGCTACCTATTTCATACAGGATCATATATGCAAATCAGGAGATGCATGCAAGAAGATGAAGTATTTGATATTCTGAAAGCATGCCACAACATTCCATGTGGCAGGCATTTTGCAGATTGTAGAACTACCCACAAGGTTTTAGAGACAGGCTACTTTTGGGCTACCATTTTTAAAGATGCCAAAAAGTTTGTACAAGCCTATGATAGCTGCCAAAGGGTAGGTCACCCTGGATATTCCGGCGAAATGCCTTTGAACCCACAATTAGTAATCGAGCCATTTGAATGCTGGGCGCTCGAAATTTTTGGTCCTATTAACCCACCATCGAATCAAATAACATACATCCTAGTCGCAACATAGTATGCTACTAAATGGGTCGATGTAGAGGCACTTTCAAAAGCTACAAAGGACTCTGTAATACAATTCATTTTCCAAATATTTGTGTGATACGGCCTCCCAAGGGACATAATCACAGATGGAGGACAACAATTTGTAGGTAACAAACTCACTGAAACATTAGAGAATTACCACATTCAACACAAAATAACAACTCCATGCCACCCACAGGAAAACGGCCAGGTAGAGAGCACAAATAAAGTGATCGAATCTATACTAACAAAAATAGTTGCCTCACACAGACCCGACTGGGCTTATAGATTGCCCAAAGCCTTGTGGGCGTACCAGACAACATGGAGAAGTACCACGGGGTATTCACCATATCAATTGGTATTTGGAAAAGAACCCATATTTCCAATAGAGTTTGAAATTCAGACATTAAGAACAGCCGAGGAGGTGGGTTTAGATTTAAATGAAGCCCAGGCCAGAAGATTACACCAAATCAATGAGTTAGATGAAATTATTCTCTCTTCTCTTTAGCACGCTGCATTAATTCAACAACAGAGAGAAAAATGGCACGATGCCCTCATCAAAGAGAAAATCTTCCACGAAGGATATTGGGCACTCCTATATGACTCCAGGTTTCAGGATTTTCTAGGAAAACTCCAAACACGATGGCTTCGACCTTACGAGATACAAAAAGTGCATGATAATGGCACCATTACATTAACCACGATTGATGGATCTGGACATTCCTTCAAAGTAAACAGTCATCGAGTGCGACTTTACCATAAAACACTTACTCGGGAATCCTTTTACCAGCAATTACGGGAATATTCTACCATGCAAGTTCTTTCTGAGGGAGATAACTCCTCCTCGGCACCCATTCATTAAATCATTTCTTTATTTCGAAACCTGTACATAAAGTTTTTTTCTTTTACTTTGCTTGTTTTTTTGTATAGAATTTTATTTCTTAAGCTGTTCTTACTTTGCTTGCTGCGAATTTTTGCTATTCCTTTCCAAAGGAACAACACTTTTTGCTATTCCTTTCGAAAAGAACAGCAACATTGTTGCTAGTTTTTTTGTTGTTCCTTTCCAAAGGAACAACAGTTTTTTCCATTTATTTTTGTTGTTCCTTTCCAAAGGAACAACATTTTCACTAATAGTTTTTTATGTTCCTTTTGAAAGGAACAACAGTTTGGCCAATTGTTTTTGTTGTTCCTTTCGAAAGGAACAAAATTTGTGCAGATTGTTTCTGTTGTTCCTTTACAAAGGAACAACACTTTTTGAGTGCATTTTCTTGATTTTGAACAAATTTTTGAGAGTTTTTCTAAATTATTCATGACTCCTTGAAAATAAAACATATAATTTATGCAAGGATACACAAACTAGAGGTTACTGGAATCAAAAAATCAAGAAAAATTGTCACCTTTAAGAAATTGTTTTGTAGTGATAAGAAAAAGGAAAGGACATAACCATCAATATCACTTTGTTGTCTTATTATCACTAAAATTAATATGATCGATTATCTTTATCATGTTGGTTCTTCCTAAAATTTTCATAACTCTCTTTGATTTTTATTTATTGAATAAGGATAAGGGCATATTTTCTCTATTGATATTTTCAGACTTCTTCCACCATCCCTGCTCTTAAGGAGTGTTGAGCCATCCTTTATATATAAGTAGGGAAGTGCTATATATATTAAAAAAAAAAAGAGAGATAAAAGAAAAGGAAAATATCTATATATTACTAACAATTCTATGATATGGTAGATGGAGGATAGGGGGTCTCATGAAGAGCCGGCCTACCACGATCATAAGGAAGCAGTGAAGTGGCATTCCCATTATGGCCACCACACCAGGGATATGGTCCAATGGACAACTCAGAAAAAACTAAAAATTCCTTGGAACAGGAGGTCTCATCACGAGCCAGCCTGCCCACCTTTCACTTCTTTCCGGTGAATGGAATTTTGATTTATCTGGTCCCCAAGCCAGCACAATGGCCTCCATCATGACATCACATGACACTTCTCTAGGCATAAATAAAGGATAATGGTTCCAAGGGTGAGAAAGCAACTTTGTCAAGGTTATGGACACCTGTGGGCAACAGAGCTCTACTGATGGTATTGGAGTCACATTTTTTACAAATCAATAATAATGTTAAACCCTTTTCTTATATCTTTATCTAATATCAAAAGAGAGTATGCCCCTAAACCCTTTGTTTTGAACCTACTATACATGAAATTTATTTATAAATCGATCATAATAGTTTGAGTGGGTAATGACCACATAAGTACTTGTTTTCACATCGGCTATCCCTTCCCTTATCTTGAATCATTACATAAACATTTATATATCCATTTACAATTTAATCATATGCATCGATTTCAATAATGTAATAATTTGATTAATCATATCATAAGTATGTATGCTTTTTCTTACTGTACAAATATTGTGCCATACCTTCCTCTTCTACTTGATGGTCGAGGACGACCTATCATCCTTCAAAGGGGGCGCGGATGCCTTTTAATGACAGCATGTACGTTAAATCCCTATATTTTATGCTTGCATGCGAATCAAATCCCTATATTCTCGGTAATAACAAAAACTTAACGGTATTATTCTGATATACTGTGATGTGCTGTTACATTACATTACTGTGCATTTGTGAAGAATTAATAGTGTGCAGATAGAATGGGAGGACGACCAATTCATAGTGAGCCACAGGTGCTATTTGTTTATAACGCTGCACAGGAAATTCTAGAAAGAATAGGGTGGATTACCTACCTCACAAGGCTACAACAACCTCATGAAACGGTAGCCATCGAGTTTGTACAGAATTTGCAGGAAGGTTACTCCATGGTTAGAGGTAGGCAGATAACAGTAACAGATGAAATAATCACAGAGGTGTCTGGTCTGCCAGTGGAAGGAACCATATGGACCCATAAGAAAGTGAAACTTCAAGAAGCCATGAACCTTTTCCGAGATGAAGGGCAGAACCTGGTCGTCAAAGGAAAAGGAGTTCAGCCAGCGACGTTGGGAGAACCATGGACAGAATTGGAAAAAGTGGTACAGGGCTACATAACATGCAATGGGAGAAAAGATGTGGTAAGACCTCGCCACCTTAAGCTATTAGTAGTGTTAAAACATAAATGTACCATAAACCTGCCTGCATTTTGAAATTTTTTATTGCATGATGCCACCCAAAGTATAAGAAAATCTCGTCATATAGACATGGTGGTAAGCCACCATTGCTTAATCTGATTGATAGTGAGTTACAGTCTTTCCCAACAGTAGACTAGTTGGGAAGAACTGATATTTTCAATTGATGGAGGATTAGCCCTACCTGCCCAAAAACGTAAAAGAATGACTAGCACAATAGAAAAACCATCAAAACGTAGACAATCCTCCAGGTTAAGGAGAAACAGGGGAATGATAGAAGGTCTTTAGGGTAGCAATAGCCAGCCCTTAGAATTTCCCAGCTCGGAGGATGAGAAACCCCCACAACTTGAAGAAGTGAGTCACCGCATAGATGAAGAAGAAGGAAATGAGGAGGAAGAAGAGAGTCACCACTCTGGTGAGGAAGAAGGAAAAGAGGAAGAAGAAGGAAGTCCCCATACTAGTGTAGAAGAAGAGATTTTCTACTCTGATGAGGAAGAAGGAAGTTACCACACCTGTGAAGGGGAAGAAGATAATCATAGTAGTGAGAATGAAAGAGAGGGAGCAGAACCTCCTGAAACCACCATTGCAAGTCCACCACAAAGCCCTTTGTGGGAGGACCAATTGGACCAAATTGTGGCCAACATGAGTGAATACATACAACCCCACAGCCCATTGAACTTCAATTTTGAGATAAACCAATTGCAGGAACAAGATGTTACCAGTAAATACACAGCTGAGGGAATACTGAATGAATTAGAAAAAAGAAAACCCTCAGGGAACAGCAGAACCAGCTAGGGTTGATTCCCTTGAGAAATGCGGGCAGGAAGAAGTGAACACCGAAGAAGTGTTCCAAACTGAAAACCCTCAGGGGACAGTAGAACCAATTCAGGTTACTACCCCCGAAGAACGTAGCCAGGAGCATATGAACACTGAAGAAGTGTTCCAAGTAGAAAACAAAGAAGCAAGCCTGAGCGAAGGCATGGCTACTGAAAAGCAAACCCCAGCTAAGCAATTGAGCATAGAAAAAGGAACAGTTGTTCCTCCCAGGAGGAGAAAGAAAGTAACTGAACTTGAAAAAATTTGGAGGGAATGGTAGAAGCTTCAAAAGCTAGTGGAACAACTTAGACAGACTATTATGGTTCTTAAAATGAAGAAAATCCCCAAACGAACCCTAAAGAAGAGGAATTTAGCCACCAAACGAACTCCGAAAAAGAGGAAAGTAGCTACCAAAACAAAGCCCCAGATTGCAGAGATTGTGGAAACCCAAGCTAAGCCCAATCAAGAAAACATGGAACAGCAGGTAGCTGTTCCAGATGCAGCTGTTATAGATTCAACAGCCTCAAATGAAAGTGCACAGGCCTATAGTCAAAACACTTTTACTGACCCTACCATAGTAAAACTCTAAGAGGAGTTGGCACAGGCTCATTAGGCAAGAGAAAAACTTGAAGAGGAGACTATTCCTAAAAGAAAATACCAAGAATTACAGCAGCAAATGAAGAACACCGATGTAGCAGAGGCTAAAGCCTATGAGAAGTGTCGGAAGGCAGAGGATAAATCTGAAAAGGTAAGGAATAAATTAAAAATGGCCCAGAATCAAATGGATACTCTCTATTCCTTATATACATATTTTTTAGCTTGTAGATGCCCTACCAAGAATTATGCTTTGTTTTTATTAGAGAGATATTTACAGTTAAAAATTAAAGCAGTTAGGGCAAGAAATTCTATAGATTTAAACACTGTAGATGATTTTGTAAAATGCTGCAAACTCTATGGGGTTAAAGTACAACGTATTCTTTGTGAATTCTACTTGCACAATTTTATATTGGATAATGAAATTGAGACAAATCCCAGCCCTTTTGTGGGTGACATCCAATATCAAGCATTTATTTCATTTGCTTTCAATCAATTGAAATGGCTCAAGGCCTATAATACTTTCCAAAGGTAAGAAAATGGGTTAGACCTGTGGGTTAGGAGTGAACCAAAACACCCATTACAATTATGGGCTAGGCAGAAGAGTCTAATGAAAAGAGAGGGTGTTATCCAAGCATTGGGGCCTGTCCATAAAAAAATTGTCTTGAATGGGGTAGAATATTTTCTATCTATCAGAGACCAGGCCTATACAACAGCTAAAGTCTGATGGAGGATTTCCAATCAAAATGTTCAAGACAGAGAGCCATTTAACTATAAAAATTTTGGATTAGCAGCTAGTCACCTGGTTCTCTATAGCAACCTCATCTTGAGAGAAGGCCCATTCTGGCTAGGTTGTAGGTTTCGAAGTCCCATTATATGGTATCCTACAATAGATTATAAAGCCATTTATGAGTTACCTGAAGGACAGATAGGGCACATATTTGAATTTTTAGCTACAAATCATGGTTTTAGACCTCTTAATGAAAACCATCTCCAACCTATTCTTTAACTTCTTTGCATGTAAACTATGGTTTTCATGAGGACATGAAAAAGGGTATGCAGGGGGGTATGTTGAGCACTAAAAAGGTATGAATTCACCATGTATTTTCTCATCTTTTTCCTTTAAACATAACTCTTTTTATTCTAGAAAGGTGATTTATTGTAGAATTATGATAGAATTGCAAAGACTTACGTTTATTGTGAAAATTAACTAAAAATTGCCTTTTATTGTAAAAATAGGAAACAAACGAAGTAAACAACTATTCGACAGGAAAGGCTAAAGCAGGAGCAACTGCTATTCCTCCAGTGATAGACCGTATCCCTTCAAAGAGAAGGAAATCATAACGCATTTCCAAAAGAAGACAAGGAACAACACGACTACAGCCTAAGAAGATCAAGCACTAGCTAAAGAGAGAAAAGGAGTGAATCCCTTAGGATCTTTCGATCCTGAGGGATCACTGTTCAATCTTATCATGTTCCTTGTCTTATCTGTCGAAACTATTATAAAAGGAAATGCCTTTAGATATCGAAGGTGTCGAATCATTGATTGAGCATTCTTTGTATAACTCTGCATTTTCTTATTAACTCTCATAATCAGAGAGCGATCGCTGTAAACACTATTTATGTTTTATTAATACAAAGATGTGTTTCCGTTCCATTTCTTAAGCTCTGCAGTAACCCAGCAGTGTTTCACTAGTGCTAAGGGCCCAACCCTAGTGGATCGATCTGCTGTTTGTATCTCTACCTTTAAACTATTGCCGTGTGATAGTGTGTGCTTGTTTTCGTTACAATTGCAAGTTAATTGGTTCGTTGTTGAATTGATGATTGATTTCGTTATGTTACATTAATGAATTACATTTTTGTTCCATTCTAACAATAATCTTAATTCCTGTATCATTTATCTTGTTACGCCTTACAGAGCTTTGTTGTTTTGTTTAATTGTTGTTCATTTCAGATTGCTGCTTAACAAGGTTTGTTGTCGACAGGGTTTGCTATCAATAGGATTCGCTATTTCATTCCATTAGTTAGGGTTTGCTGTTCAATTCCTTTAGTTACAGTTTGCTACTTATTTACATTTTTTTTCAATTCCAGTTTTATGTTCATTTCCAGTTCATTAGTTTATAGTTTGCAAGGAGTTTGCTTTTAAAGAGTTTTCCTAGTTTACTTTTATTAGCAGCTTTAGTTCAATTTCTATTTTCCTTTTAATTTCTTTAAAGCAAGATCATCAACTATAGAGAATACTGGTTATTTCTCCCACATTCCTAGATTGATTATCCTATTCTTAGATTGGTTTCAATTGCATCAATTTCTAGAGGAATGGGTTATTGCTATTGTATCCTTGATTGATGTTTGCTGAGTGAATTATTAGGTTTCAGAGCATTTGAGTTCATGTTATTGTAGTTAGATTTCTTTTCCAAGAATCCATTTACTCTTGTATTTAGGACATTGTACTACATATTACAAAGCATTATTCTTAGATTGAATTGCAGCCTCAGACAGAGTACACTCTTGAAACAAAAAGTCGTTCCTGTATTGATAATTAATGTAGGATAAATAGGTGTTAAAAAGATACCTTTTATACCTCAACAGTAAGTTTGCCTTTCATGTTGACCAACACTCCTTCACACCAGTTGAAAATTGTTCCCCCTAAACACTCAACAATATTTTTCATTTTTTCTTTGGTAGCCACGTGGATCTGCACTACCACACAACCGGGTAATTGTAAATGCAATGATATTAAGGTCTAGTCGTACAATGGTTTTGAAGTCAATGCGACCATCTGTTAGCTCTAAATCTTGGGTGCAATACTGCACCATATAAGATGCAGTAGGAAGTCCCCCTTGTCATGACCCAAACAAGGATTTATCTCTTCCTCTATGGGGTAATCCAGTGAGGAAATAAATATCCTCTGGCTCAATCACAAGCCTGTGATCCCCAATAACAAAGCACTGCTCCCGAACATCCCAAGCATTGAATAAATAGGTCATAAGTTCCACATGTGCCTTCATTATTTGTATTTCAAAAAATATATACAAACATAAATTATTCCGCGTACGAAGTGTTTTTCGGTCATTCATGGCTTCATTATCATGCCACTCATGCTCTCTTTCTTTCCATTCTAACATGATTTCTAGCCTGCAAAAAATCAATGAGGAACATTAAAAATAATTAGAGATAATTTAAACCATTTTTAATGGATAAAAATATAATTTTGAAAACCCCATGGTGCTTGCGTAGTTTTTATTCATACATATTTTTATTTTGCGCACGGTTTATGTATAAAATCCGTGGTGACCAATTATGTTTTCTATTAAACAATCATCAGGGTGTGTAGGTTTCACCACGAAAACCTGCGCAACCCCGACGGCGGATTTCAAAACCTTGTGTTCCCCCTAAAAAATGACTTAAAAAATTAAAATGAAAAAATAAACGAATGAAAAGAAAGATAATGAAGAGGTGAAATACCTCGAACTAATGGTTCTCGAAATGGTTGACTGGTTCTCCCAATATTCGCTCTGGAAGGTTTATGGTAAAAGCTCTTTTTCTCTGATCTGAAAATAAAAAGGTAAAAATGATTTGTTTTGACCACTTTTTATAGGTTTCAATGAATCAAATAATATTATTTTGTTTATTTCCACCTTTAGAGGTTAAACTTTGAATGCTTATCTATAATTAAAGAGTAGGTGATTGTAATATTTTGAGTTTTTGTGCAGGGAACAACTTATGTTTGAAAATGAATAATTTTGATAATGAGTAGAAATTTATCACTTTTTCGGGCTGTTAAAAAATAATAAAAAAAGTGAAACCCTGGAGTCCTCTTTTAAGCCATTTTTAGATTCTCTAAACATGAAAATATCGTCAAGCACTTGACTATTCGAACTTGTTATACTAAATGAACAACTGTATATTCAGTATAAGTTTACCCCTTTTCCAGACTGAACTAGACTGTTTACGAAAAAGGTATATGTTGACTAAGAATGGTCAACAAAGTTCTCTCCTACATTATTTATCCTTTTTCAGGTTTGCGAGACTAAATTTATGAAAAATAACACTACGGAGTTTACTTATATTTTTCTTCTGGCTCCCTAAAATTGAAAAAGATCGAATTAATCTTATGTTGGACTCGTTAAAACTAAACAATGCAGGACCTGTCGAATACAATAGGATCGAACCACTCCTTCTTAAGGTTCGTTAAATATATTGAGATGGACTTGTCCGAACGATGACCTTACACGACAAGAAAATTTTATCCTCCTCAAGCTTGACAGAAATAAGGAGGTACTTGCCAGTAATTGTGGCGGAAAAAGTGAGAAAAAAATCCATTTTTATTCTTGTTTTAAAAAGAAACATGTCGCTCTTGAACATGACACTTTATCGCACTTGTGTCTGGGTTGGGTAATCCTTTTATCTCAAAAATTAATCAAACATCATTGAAATTATTCAGCCGGTTTTGGGTATTATCTTTAAGTCAAATGCTTCCAAGCCATTTACAGTGTCGTTATGTGTTCAAGAGAAAGGACAATTTAAAATTCACCATTCATTGCAAACATTTGTCTCCATTTGCGTTAACCATCCCTGAGTTAATCCTTGCAAAAAAATTCTTCAAAACTTGACCTAATGGTTTCGTGTCATATGATTTCCTGTGACAGAACACTTTCTATTGACATCAACTCATTATCTAGAATTTTTATTTAGAAACCTATAAATACCTTGGAATTTGCATGCTCTAATGGTTGGTTTCTTTCCTTCGATGATAGGTTCTCGTTATTGACCTTCGATCAAATGATTCTATGAGTGTTCAACTGCAAATCATTCATTCACACTTCATATATTGTGTTGAAGTATTTTGATAGCCATTGTTATTATTTGTGGTTTCTCTCACACTTGTTAACGGTTTTCATCATTGACTGGTAATCAAGTGGTTTCTACCATGTTTGACTTCGAAACAATCAATCGGATGGATAGATTCATATTAGTTTAAGAAGCAGAAATCAAGACCCTAGATCTAGTTTCAACCTTCTAGACTACGAGGAGTTATGTATTCATGATACAATAGACTTCTTTATAACAAATGGTTGTGCCCATACTGTGTCTACTTTTGGTGTAATTCTAAAGACATATTTGTACCAGAACATTTAGTTAGTTTTTCTCTAAGTATGGGAATGCCTACCTCAGTGATGATTATACATATTTGCATTGAATGTTTCTTATAGGTTTTCAATCGGTGTCTCCAATCCAATCCTTGGAATGATAAAGAGCTTCACTCTCTCGGAAAAGTTTCTCAGACTTCGCACTTTAGGGGGAAATCTGTTACACGTCATTTTATCACCATAAAATTTTACTGTCATTATGGATCCATCGCCATCCATATCATGTTCCCTTAGAAGTAAAAAATATTCATGTTCTTGAACCATGTCTTGGAAACTGGAGAACATATCTTTAAAACCTTTAAAATATTACATGCACACTTTTGTGACCATTTCCTACACATGCGTTGATACTTCTTCTATTAACCGCTGCGATATCCACTCTGTTTTCCAATAAAAACTACACACCCCCGTAAAAATGAATTAAACATGAAAAAGTGACTTCTAGATGCCTAGTTGGTCGAATATTCTCCCAACAGGAAGCCTCTAGAGTCATGCTAGTTTGAGCTATATCTCTCTACAAATGGAGCTTATCCCTTGGAAAAAGGAACCCTAATACCTTCATTGAAGGATCTCATCCCTTTCTTGATGGATCTGAAACCTCCTCAATCTCTCTATAAATTAAGCTAAAGTTTCAGGTATGAGGGTAGTTGGTAGTTCATAGTAGATTCTAAGCTGGAGAGAGTTCATAGAGTTCATAGATTCTTAATTAGTAGTTGTTGCTTGTACATTGAAGATCACACCTTTGTACACAAGAATTTATTTTGGTCATTCTAGAGAGGAAGGCTTATCAAATAGAGGATACAATTGCACAGACATATGGGAGAAATATGTATGGCATCAAGGCTCAGGTTGTAATATTGCTTCTTTTTATTTTTTATAATAGATATCGATCTCTTTTTCTCATTGTCTTATTTCTAAATTCATTGAAATGATGTCAATACTTGGACTCCTTGATCACTAAGTTGAACTGTTATTTATGATTATTATATACTACAGGTGCTTTGATCCTTTGCATTGTTTGTGATTGTAGGTTACTATCATCATTGAAGGATTTCTTTGGAGCGGAAGGCAAAAGGCTACATCAAACATTTTGATTGAAGGGTAGTAGCATAACCTCCTCATTTCTAATTTATAATAACTAAAATGCTAATAGTTTAGAGAAAGAGGTATTCAAATGGTTATTTATTTCTAGTTACCTGTTGGGGTGCTAGGGAGATCACTCTTATCTGCAAGAGGGATTAGTCCACAAAACAACAGATACCATGGTCTCAAACCATGGTTTGAGACTCATGGCTTTCCCTTTAAGCCCATTACATTGATTGAGGGAATTTGACCTGCCAAAAATCCCCTTCGACTCTTTTGCACAGTGTGCACAAAAAAATAATTTAAAAATTAGCCAAAATTGTACCCCAAAGGACCCCGCTCCAACAACTGTGCACAAGCTCTAATATTCCTTTCACCCGATTATGCTTCCCATATACACAATGTTCACAAAAATCCAAATTCATAGGGAAAAGAGACATACCTTCTACCATACAATTAGCCTGTAGTATTTAAAGGCCCTTATCTCCAATATGTGCAAGGATTTTAGCTCCACTTTGAGGAACCACATAATTGTTGAACCCATGAATAAAAGTTCTACCCAAAATCTTGTACAGAGTTCAAATCCGAACTCCTTGCATTAATACTAGTTATCCTAGAACCATCTTGCAGGTATCCTTCTCGAACACTATTTTACACCTACATCATCCATATTTCTTACAAAATATGTAAAACACCAGGAATTTTTCTAATCCTTCCATCTTGCAACTTCATCTTTATTTTTCTGCATCTGACGATTTTTTCCTTCCTGTCATCCCCTAATAATACATCACCACCATCATATTTCTCATACTTGTAGAACCACTCCATATGGGGGCTGAAGTCAAAGGATGCACCTGATTCAATCAACCATGCCTCATGATGTACATTTGTACTTGAAGAAGAAGCCAAGTACACATCCCCACCTTCATCTGAGGTGGTTTTTTCCTTTGGAGAAGAAGCATCATCAGATCCATTTCATTTCTCAAGAGCTTTAGATCTACTTTCCTTTTTGATGTGCCCTTACTTTTCGCATTTCTAACACACTTTTACAGGTTTTCCTAGAGATTTAGAACTCCCTCTAGATTTAGATCTCCCACTCGAGGACTTATATTTTTTTTTTTCTAGGACCACCATCGTACAAAGAAGGCATCTCCTTTTTGGCCCTTCATATTTGTTTGTCTCATCTCCTTAGAAATCAAGGATGAGAATATTTCATCAAACTTCAAGGTAGTTGTATAGCTACCTATTGAAACAACCATACTATCCCAAAAATCTAGAAAAGAACATAACAAACTGATGCCCTTATCTTCATTTTATATTTTAATATCAATAGATAACAACCTTCTTACCATATTATTAAATGCATTCATATCATCTGTCACTGAGTCTCCACCCTTCATCCTCAGGTTGTACAAATTTTTCCCTATGAACAGTTTGTTCGCCAGAGACTTAGATTGGTACAAAGTCCTTAAATTTTCCCACAAAGCCTTCACCGTAGCTTCCCCTTATACATTCAACAATACTCAACCTGAGTTACAAAATCGTATTGTGCTCTTTTCTTTCTGATCCAACTTTGCCCGGTTTTCATATGACATTTTTGTTGGTTTAGTACCTAGATCTACCACGATACACTGATATTTATCCAGCAGCAGATCCTCCATCTTGATCTTCCACAACTCAAAAATATGACCATTAATTTCCTCGATCTTTTTCTTTCCACTACTCATCATCTTCTTTCATTTCAAGAATCTATCCCACCGATCTCCCACTGAACAAGGTCTACCAAAGGCCTAAGAAAAAACCCTCAGTAACAAATGCATCCCTTTGAAGCCAAAATAGATTTGATACCAAATGTATGTTTTTAACCCTGTAAAGAAATTATCTGCAAACTAATTCTTAAAAACAGAAAATAAACAATGGCGAGAGAATAAAACATAAAACAAATATACAAAGATATTTTCCCCTGGATCCCAAAATTGGCACTACCATATTAATTTTTCATTATATTCCTTTCAATGTTGCAATACATATATATACATCTTGAAGCATTCATAAACCCAATCCATTTGCCCTATATTAGAACAAAATTGTAGTTCCCTTGAATAGATCTACAAAATACCATGGAAATAAAACTACCATGCCAAAAACCATATGCTAAAACCATGTACAAAACCATAGGGTAGGTTTGCCAACTAATATAGGTGCTATACGGAATTGTGATCTACGGATAAAAAAATATCCCTAAGCATTGTGTTTTTCACTTAGAACAATAGAGGAAAGAATAGCTATCTCTTTCTCTAAAAAAAGCAGATATAAAGAATGGAAAGGAGCCTACTTGTGATTATTTTGCTTCTCCTTCTTCTTCTGTCCTTTTTTTCATCACTCTCAATCCAATTCAAGTTGCTAGATCAATTCCTGCAAACACAAATAGGGAAAAACAAAAATCATAAAATATACAAGATATCTAGTTATCTTACTCAAATCAAATCAACTATATCTAAAATACATACATCATTCAAGAACACATTGCACAAGAAATAGACATATGTATGGGAAGATGAACGAAAATATTTATTAAAGAGTAGAAGGGGAAGATTACAACCAATGGATCGATTTGTTTTCAACCTTCTCCATCTTCATTCCAACCTCATCACATCTAGCATTATCTCAGCATCATTTCACTACTTTCATTCTCTTATCAAATGAGAATCAAACAACATAAATTTACCAAAATTATTCCTCCCCTAGCACTAGGATGAGTGCTCAATTTATAGGGAAACTCATGGTAGGTTCTCAATGAAGGATTTATAATAATAGGAAAGACATGTTTCCAAGTTCAGAGGTGTTATATGGACACTTAGATTCAATTTTTTACACATATGGACTCTTCTAAAAGGCACTAGCCATATGGATATTCCCGGAACAATGATAATTTCACTCCCAGGTGACCAACGCACTCTTGAATGTCGGGAAGTGCACTGCAGTAGACCCTTGCATTGAGGATTTGGCACTACAACGTAGTTATTTCCTTGCAGGTGAGTGTTGGTGAGCCAATAGGTCATATAACATATACTTCAAACATTGGAAATCGCACAGTAGAAGTCATGAATGAAATTTTCTTCACTTAGAGCATATAGAAACTGAAATATAAGGGGATGATAGACCCTATTTCATTGGTCCTGGGGATGATTTCCAGATTAACCAGGTCTTGGGGGATCATGCCCAAATTGATCTATAATAGTTGCCCCCTAAATTTTGAAGTCAAAATAATAATAGTATCTAGATGAGATGTTTTACGATGTGATGATATGGAAATGAAGTGGGCGGTGACCTACATCAATCTTACAATACATTACATCATGATATATTTCATCTTGATCATGAATTTTTGAGGGAGGCATTTCCCATGCTCAGCACATAAACTATCTAATAACATGTACATAGTTCAGAAATTCATCTAAATTGGAATGTTGCCCAATTATAGACATGCCTACAGATATAGGCCCATGTTCCGATGATGATCTGTATGTAGATTCACCGTACAGATGATGTGTACAACAATATTGAAATCGTAGCCCCAATGCATGAAACTAGATCTGGGGTCTGCTTATCTTATTCACTCGAACATTCAGGAAAAATTCTAACCATGCAAATATTTGATTTGAAGTCGAACATGGGAATACATCATCTGATTACCATCCAATGATGTGAGTTGTTAACAGAAGCGAGAAAACCACCATTAATTTTAATGGCTCTCAAGGTATTGCAGTACAATGTGTAAGGTGTGAATAGATGATTTGATGTCGAACTCCAAAAAAAAAAAATCGGTAAAAGGTCTAGAAGTGAGAAACTTGTCGATGATGTAACAAGCCTCAGGGTACTAGAAGATGTTTCTAAGTAAACTTCCTGGATGATGATATGATGTTGGCTGGAAGAAAATTTTATCGTGAAATGGGAGTTACTGATTTCAGAGAAAAAATGTGACTTGATATAGCAATGTTCAAGGATGACTGTCATGAAAATGAAGGTTTACAAGTATTGGAGAAGGATGAGTATTCAATGGATGGCTTCTCTTGAACATATCGGCGACATTGAGATGAGTTGGCAGCATTGACCCAAAACCGAAGTGAAGGTATGATGAAAAATATGTATGAATGAACTATCAAGAAGATTACCCAACCCAAAATTCATGATGATGGAGTGAAAGTGTCATGTTCAACCAATACCTCTTTATTTTTTAACAAGCTTGAGGAGGGTAACATATGCTTTATCTATAATTCAACCCTTCGGGTGAATGCATTTCTATTTAATAATTTAACAAGTCTAGAGATAAATGAAACTCGATCCTTTCCATGATTGACAAGCCCATTTCCATTTTAAGTTTTAACGAGCCTAATGACAATGGAATCCCGATCCTATTTCATATTTAGAGAGTTTGAAAAAGAGGACAAAAGAAAACTCCATGAGTCCTTTTTCGTAAATTTGTCACTCAGGCCCGAAAAGGTGTAAAATGATACCTGAGAAAACCTCTTTGCCATGTTTGACTAAGGTTTTCCTTTTTCGTCATTTCATTTAATTTTACGAGCTCGAAAAGACAGGTGCTCGGAAATATTCTCACATTATCAGAGTCTGAAAAGAGTTAAAAGAAGACTCAAAGGGTTCCTTTTTCGTCATTATCGAAGCTCAAAAAAGAGATAAAAGTGCACTTCAAGTCATTTTTCATTTTTATCAAATATCAAAAAATAAGGATAAAAGTATGCTTTGGTCGACTTTCAATTTAATTTATGTGTAGGAAAAGAAAGAAAGAACTTGGCATTTTCATGTGTTTTACGAGCATGAAAAATAGAAAAATAAGCTCATGATTTTCATTAGTTTGACGTGTCTTGAAAATAACTAAAATGGACTCGAGATAGTTTTGAATTCCCCCTGCAAGAGAACATGCCCCCCAAGCTTCATTTCTTTCAGCTAAGTAGACTACTGGTTACTAATAGTTGGATGGAATGAAAGTTCATTTACGAGATCAAATGGAAGACATGTCTTGATTAGGAGAGGATTTGTTTCATTTTGTAATGAGCTTGACACAAGAAAATAACTATGCTCATGGAACCTTGTTTCATTTAACGATTTTGACAGAAGAAAAGGAACTATGCTCAGGAATATGTTTCATTTATAGAGGTTGACATAGTAAAATAACTATCCTCAAGAATTTGTTTCATTTATCAAGGTTGACACAGTAAAATAACTATCCTCAATAATATATTTCATTTATCGAGGTTGACACAATAAAGGAACTATCCTCAAGGGAACATGTTTCATTTATCGAGGTTGACACAGGAAAATAATTATCCTCAATGGAACTTGTTTCATTTATCGAGGTTGACACAGGAAAAGAACTATCCTCATCACCTTATTCGTTTTTTAATGTGGTTGACACAGTAAAAGAACCATCCTCATTGTGCAGTCGAACTAGTGAGCATGCGCTGGAAAATATGTAGTCTAACGGATTCATCATTTAAGGAGTTTTATGAGCACCACAAATCTTATATTATAACATGTTTTGATGGGTCTTCTCCAGGATTTCCATTGAATTTTGGAATTTCATAGGGTAAATTGGAATGTTAAATAGTAAACATTGATGGGGTAGCAATAGTAGATTTTGTCGCAACTGCAACAGATGGTATAGCCGGAAATGTTTACTCAGCCATGGTCATATGACCCAATGTATACCCTATAGGATCTACGGGAACTCGAATTGAAACAGGATCAAAGAGAGTAGTGTAAGGTGATTGAGGAAAAGACTCGTAAATATAAATCTCCTCCCCAAAATGAGTTGAAGTTGAAGGTGTTTCATCTTGTGGTATTTCTTCAATCAAAATCAAACTAGGTGGAAGGATTTGGTTGTCAGGCTCGAGATAGATTTCAAGTGGTCAACTTTGCAATATGGGAGACTCAATGGCTATGATCGACTGTGGAGTAACTGATACAAGAACAACTTCTAGTTGTTTGACTTCAGGATCTAGATGTCCTGGTAAAATAATGATGGGACCTGAATCAAATTCCAGTTGAACAACGTTGGGTTTGGGAGGTCTGGTCTCACTGATTGGATGTATCGTGACCACAAGTAGCTAGAGGACTTTATCTCGACAATAGTAAAAGAACCTGGATTTTTAGAAACAACTCGAGATGACTTTAGTATATGTGATGATGATGTTGCACCAGGGGTATTGATGGTAATAGTTTCAGTAGAACGATGTCGCCTTCGCCGACCAGAAATGGATTCTGGTGGTAAAGATGGTTTAAGTGGTATTCTATGTGAACGATGGGGAAAGGGATGTTATTCTTCCACGATGATTGATTAATTTTATGACAAAAATAAATAAACAAAAAAATGGTAATTCTAGGAAAAATGTTTACCAAGTAATTGTGAACTACAAAATACCTCCTGACGAACCAAGAAGTACGGGCAGGTAATCTCTCGGAATATTGTTTTTGGTGTATCACAAGTTACAAGGTGGCCGACTGGGTTATATATGGATGGATAGCAACCTAAATTTTTCCTCCCAAATATACATTAGGTTCATAGAGGCCCAATTCCATGTTAGCATTGTCTAATGCAAAACCGCATAGTGAGAGCACCCCCCTATACTTTTCATACTAGAACACCGCCCTATATACCCGAAGGTATGTGGATGAAATCTGATATATGTACGTACATGGAGTGAGTTATCTCACTCGGAATGTATCATAAACAATTTAATGATAGCTACTATTGTTAATGACATCATAACACGTCTCTAGCCTAGACCTTCTAAGTGTTATCGTTAATGTTCCAATGCTTTCTTAGGTAAATTTAGATAAATTTTATGTTTATCTTGTTTAAAATATTGTCTTTGATGTTAACCGCGTGATGTAATGGAAATTCATAAAAATGCAAAATAAATGATAAGAAAACTTTTCAATTTAGCTTTTTCAATGAAAATCCTAGCTATTAAGGGAAAGAGAAATCAGTTTTTTAGCAAACAACAAAGAGCACAAACTAAATTAAGCTTTCCTAACTTGTTCCTATGCAACATACACAATTCACTATATGCACATGCATGTTTTTCTCTTCATATCCCTTTAATGAGAATGAAAGAAAGGAAACTTTATGCATAAATCAATCAAAGAAATGTTTTCTTCTAAGAAACGAGGAATGAAACAAAAATTTCTCTGAGGAAAATGAAGAAAGGGACTACAATTTTCCTATAGGAAATAAGGAATGAAACAACAATTTCCTTTTCGAAAATAGAAATGATCTAATGAAGAAATAAAATACTTTGAATTTGATTTTCCAATGATAAAGAAAAACACTAAAGAGACATTGAACAAATTTAATTTTCAAAGGAGGAAGAACATAAAGGTTTACTTTTCTCTAAGAAGTATCAGACATCTGATATTACAACAAACAAGTGGCTGATATTGAAAGCAATGACAAATTTTGATGGAATCTGGTTGGTTGAGGGGGAAATGCAGTCTCTAAGGGGAGACATTGTGTGGAAGAGCACCCCTGAGTGGGAGACAGTGCACTGTGTCTTGACCAACAGTGCGTTGGGTGCAACTAAGATTGAAAATCAAGCAGCTTGACACACTTCTAATGCAATTTGTTCGTTTAAATGACTGGTAAGAGAAATTAGATGCTACTGATGAGGATAAACAGAGGAAAAAACATGAGGAATGATAGTATAATCCCCAACGAAGTCTCCAATTTTTTATACGGGATTGTGATCTACGAATAAACCAAATTCCCTAAGCGTGGTCTTTTTCACTTAGAAAAACAGAAGAAAGAATAACTATCACTTTCTCGAAAATAAGTAGATATAAAGAATGGAAAGGAGCCTACTTGTGATTCTTTCGCTTATCCTTCTCCTTCTGTCATTGTTTTCATCGCTCTCAATCCAACTCAAGTCACTAGATCAATTCCTTCAAACACAAATAGGGAACAACAAACAACATGCAATATACAAGACATCTACTTTTATTACTCAAATCAAATCGATTAGATCTGAAATACATACCTCATCCAAGAGTACATTTCACAAGAAATAGAGACATATCTATGGGAAGATGAAAAGAAATCCTTATTAAAGAGTAGAAGGGGAATATTACTACCAATAGATCGATTTGTTGTCAACCTACTCCAGCTTCATTGCAGCCTCATCACATCCAGCATTATCTCAGCAACATATCAGTACTTTCACTCTCTTATCAAATGAGAATCCAACAACATAACTTTACCAAAATTCTTCCTCCCCTAGCATTAAGATGAGTGCTCAATTTATAGGGAAACTAATGGTAGTTTCTTAATGAATGTCTTTCTAATAATAAGCAAGACATATTTCCAAGTTTAGAGGTGTTAAATGGACACTTGGATTCGAGGTTTGACACATATGGACTCTTTTAGAAGCCACTAGCCATGTGGAGATTCTTGGAACAATGAGAATTCTGCTCCCAGGTGACAAACACACTCTTGAATGTTGGGAAGTGCACTGAAATGCACCCTTGCATGGAGGATTTGGCACTACAATGTAGTTAGTCCCTTGCAGGTGAGCGTTGGAAAGTCAATAGGTCATATAACATATACTTCAAACCTTGGAAATTTCACAATAGAAGCAATGAATCAAATGTTCTTCACTTAGGGCATATACCAACTAAAATATAAGGGGACGATAGACCCTATTTCATTGGTCCTGGGGCTGATGTCTAGTTTGACCAGGTCTTGGGGGATGATGCCCAAATTAACCTATAATAATAGGGTCCAAAAAAAATTATTTCCCGAGGTGCTACCCCATACCCCATGTAGGGGGGCTGCCACTCCGTGCTATGCTTGACAAAATGAATAGGGTGCGCTATCGTTGTTATCTAGGTTTTCATTGATTTCAATAGTTGATGTCAATCGTTGATGTCAGTGGTCGAGATGGAAAATATTCTTGAAGATGCTAGAGGATGATTACAAATGAGTACAACTCTTGTTTAAGATGTCAAGACACAAATGAAGTGTCAATAATGTATCTTTATGATCATAATGGAAGACTACCATATCACTGCACTTCATGAAGGACTAGAAGACATACACATGAAGTGTAGTGATATGGTAGTCTTCCATTATGATCATCAAGATAAATGATTAACACTTCATTTGTGTCTTGACATCTTAAACAAGAGTTTTATTCATTTGTAATCATCCTCTAGCACCTTCAAGAATATTTTCCATCTCGGCCACTAACATCAAAGATTTACATCAATGAAAACCTAGATTAACAATCTCCCCCTTTGTCATTGATGGAAATATTCTTTCATTTTCAACATTCTCCCCCCCTTTGACATCAATGGAAAATGGCGTGCCCGAGTACTCCCCCTAACAAGTTGCTTGTTTTATTCATGAATTGTAAGTAGTTATTCATAGGTACGTTACTCCCCCTATCATGGTGCTTTTTCTTTATGGCAATGTGGTCCATGATATTTTTTCATTTCTTCATTTGATGAACCAACTCCCCTACCTGCATAACCTCATGCAGCATCAAGAAAGATTGTTTCCTTGTGATCAGGTGGAAGAAATCAATATTTGAATCATGTTCTTCAATGGAGCTGCTCCTGAGAGATCATCTATCAAAGGATGAATGTCCATGGGTGACTCATAAAATATTTCATAGGGCCCATTCATGAATAACTTTTGGAATATCAATGATGAATTTATCAATTCCATAACATGTGTTGTTGGCCGGAGTGTTCAAGAGTCTTATGGATTCAACTTGATTTCTTCTCCATACCTGTGTAACTTTCTTCTTTGGGTTGGTTGTCATGGTTTTAGCTTGTTTAGGAACCCAAGTCAAGATAAAATCATGTGCCATGTGTCTAATGTTATGGAAATTGAAGCACTCTATCTTATTCATGAATGAGAGATCATGACTTCTTCTTGCAAAGTTTCTACTAGGAAACTGACGGGGGCCATTATATTTATCCCTCTGGTATGCCCTACAATCCTTTTCCATGTGCCCAAAATTTGTACAAGAATAACAATAACCAAAAAATATAATTTTGTACATGGAGGATGGAGATTGCCTTGATGTACTTCTAAAATAATTATGTCTTGGGATCCTTTGCTCAAATTTATTGCCTCTAGCATTCTTGACGCCATAACCATATCTTCTTGGAGTAGGGTTTCTTCCAATGTCATCTTGACTCTTCTTCTTGACTTTGTTGGAACTGGGGGCATCAATATTTCTTCCAAGCTTTTCCACATCCTTGTTGTTTTAAGCATTAGGGATTGCATCATTCTTGTTTGAAGATTCACCTACATAACCAAGACCCGATTTATCAAGAGGAGATATTTGATGACATAAGATGTCATCTAGGGTTTGGGAGCTCTTTAGACTCTTGTTTAGATGATCAAATTCCTTTTTAATGATATCAATTTCTTATTTCATTTTCTTTCATTCTTCATCCTTCTTTGATAGATGGATCTCCATTTCTTCCTTCACTTTGTTTGCTTCACATGATTGGTCCTTGAGAAGATTGATGTCTAATTTTAGTTTGAATATTTCTTCATCCTTTTCTTCTATTTGGAATATCATGGTGTTTCTCTCATTTTCTAATTCATCAACTTTTCCTTCTATGAATGCCAAAGTTTCCATCACCTTCTCGACTCCTTGTGCTTGTTTCCTTGCTTCTTCTAGTGAGGTATAAGAGAAGAGACTTCTTCCTTGTATTGACCAATATCTGCTTCAATATTGTTCAAGCTCTTAAGTCTTTGTTCAAGGTGGCTTGACAAATTTTCTTCCCTTTTCTTTGCCTTATCCAATTTATTTGTCATAGATATGACTTCTCCATGGTGCTTTCTTTTGTTTTGATGAAATTCCTCTTTAAGTTTGGCAAGCTCATCATCTCTTTCTTGTACTTGAAGCTTGAAAAATTCAACTTCCTTCCTTGTCTTGTCTTGGTTACCATCTTGCGCTTTCTTCTTAAGTTCCTCATTTTCCTTTTTCAAACTGTTAATCTCTTCCATGGAAGCCATAATTTTATTCAATAGATCTTCTTCAAAGTCTTCTTTGTTCTCTTCATCTTCTAGGTCTTCTTTAGCCTTGTTGTCATCTCTCTTATCTTCAGCTTCCTTGATGTATTCTGGAATTATTTCTTGTTTTCCATCATATTCTTGACTAGAGATCATTGTCAATGCTCCTTTTGAGTGAAGATCATGAAATTTGTCCCATATGACTTTTGTTGATGAATTTTTTTCAAAATTAGCCTTCACAGAATTTTCTAACCCATTCAAAATTTCCTTCATTGCTCTTGTATTGTACTCCTTGGATTCTTCATCCATCGTGTCATTAGTAATCAATGATTTCTGAACTTCAATTCCTTGAGTCTTCAAGAAATTCCTCATTCTTGCCTCCCATATATCAAAATTTCCATTGAACAATGGAGCCTTCGCAAATTGATTGACTTCAATTTCGATGGTTGAGGAAGACACATCTTTAGGAGGATTGGATACTTTCTTCCTTGGCTTTGCCATTTGTGTTCTAATGATCAAACTTCAAGCTGTTGGGCTTTGAGTGAAGGTACTGGCTCTAATTCCAATTGTTGGAAATACTAAGTGGGGGGTGTGTTATCACTCTATTAAATTCTTAAGTTGTGGGATTTTGGTTTTTAGTCAAAGAACTCTAGAGGTAACCACAAACCTACTTCAAACTCTAGGATCTAGCCTTCCTAGGGTTCAAAGAGGGCTCTCTCTTTAAAATTTATCTTTTCTTTATTTATAAATGTTAGGCTAGTTATGAATGGGCAGTTTGGCTTTGATTGATTGTTTTGATGGGAAAAAATCACTTGAAGGTATGAATAGAGGGAAATTTAATTTTCCATTGGGCTATGGAGTCTAAATCAAGCTAGCAGAACTAGGATCAAGGCAAAAAAGGTAAAATGTCTTCAGGGCAAGATAGATAACCCTTGGAGATCATGGGAAAATTATTTTTTGAGGTGATATGATCGAGATAAAGGGCACTTAAGGATCCTTTGATCCGGAAAAGAGAAGTAGTAGATAGAGGTCAAATGGGATAGGGAGAAATTAAGGGTTCCCTACACCGGAAATCAGAAGAAAAAAAAGAAATGATAACTAGTTAAAAACAGGGTGCTATTAACATGTCATGTAGTAATACTCCTAGTTATACATTCAAATTTAGAATTAAAACATAGATGTATGCATTTAACAAAGCAAGATTACAAATGACAAGTTTAGAGAGTACTTCACTCCAGATAGCTCATCACATGGATCCTGAAGTATGATGCCAAATATTTGATCCAGTCTGCTACTCAAAGTCGAAACACACAGCCTTCAAGTCAAAAAAATATCTATCGTAATCTCCATCAATTTTATTCCACACAAAAAATACTTCTAAGAGTGAAGTAATTATACATAATGTATTATAAAATATCCTAGATGACTTCTAGGAATTAACTTAGGAAAATAAAATATCTTTACAACAAAAATAGGGATAGTTGCTTCACAAATCAGCAAGTTGTCCTATTTTATTCAAAATAAATTGAACTATTTTGATGAAAAGAGGCCGCTAATTTCGTATGTGTCCTGCTTGCTGGCTGTTAGATATTTTTAGGATTCTAACTTGCCTTCACTGATACTCTTTCTCACTTATACTCTTTCACACCGATACTCTTTAATTTGGATACTCTTTAACCTTCAGTAAAACTTCTTTTACTGCTATACAATATGTTTTGACAATGAAACCAGAAAACATATTTTTCCTTTCCCATTTGTTTGTCTTTCCTTCTTCATAATAAATTAGTAAATGCTTTCCATTCCTCATTTTTAGGAATTTGAATATTTTTGAGTTTCCTAAAATTCTCATCAGCTTCAGTATACTTAGTAAAGGTTGGCTTGATAACAAATAAATGTTTGATTTCATGTTGCAAGTAAAACAAGTCTTCAAAGTTCTTCAATAAGACTTTCCCTGTTGGAATGCCTTGCCCTTGTGGCTTATTTACCTATTCTTTGGCAAATTCCCTGATCTTTTTGTCATAATTATTTTGGGGCATTAACTTATCATTAATAACCATGATATCAGGAAGTCTTTTTTGTCTGAGATTGTGAATTTAACCATGAATCTAGTTATGGTAGTGTTCATAGTTTTACATTTCTCTTCCAGTTGTCTCATCAAATTTATTTTTGTGGTAACTTTCCTAATTTCTAGGATAGTTTTTGTCGTGTCATTGATCTTCAATTCTTCTAATTCCTGTATATTCTTCTGTTCAAGAAAGTGATAAGCTTTCTAGCTTGTTCTGGTTTATTGGCCAATTCATCTTGTGTTTTATGAATCTCAGCTTGTGCTTCTAGTAGTAATTCTCTTTGTTAAAAAATGACCTGAATTGATGGCCAAACATCATGAATGGCTTCAATTACATTGTTCCACAGGTAATTCTTGATATATGATACTTTTTCAGTTAAAGCCAACTCACTTTGCAATTTCTTGAGTTGTTCACTTAATCTTAATGCTTTTTGTTCATGTGTCTTTGCATTTATTTGAGCCAATTTAGTAGAATTCTCAAGATTCTCTATTGTTTTTGTCAATCTATTTATCTCAGTTGTATTCAAAGACATCTCTTCAATTTCTTTTACCAATTGATTGCTATCATCTGTATGCTGCAATGCTGTTGTAGAAGACTCAGTACCTGAAGTTGTGGAAGAAGTCACTGGCACTGCAGTGGCCAGTGGCTCTTTGGGTGCCAACTTTTCTCCTAAAGTTGGAGGCACTGTTGTGGTGATAACTGGAATGACTATGGGAATATTTGGTTCTTTCAATATCTCTTTTTTTTGGACAAGCTTTTCCATCTATATTTCCATTTCTTTTATCTAAGCTGTCAATTGAAGAATTAAACTCATCATTTCATCTTTTTCACTTTGTTCTTGGAGGACTTCTTTTGTTTAAGGATGCTCACTTTAAGGAAGTTTGAGTTGTTTCCTCAAAGCTGTTATATCTTCATTTTTATTTTTAATCAATAACTCAGATGCTTTGATATTAGCAGGATCATATCCTACCTGTAACACTAGCTCTTCTACGGCTTTTATCCTTAGATATTTTGCAGACAATGAGGCTTTATCTATCCTCATTTGATCTTTCATGTTGAAGATAGTATTTTGGAGCTTGTGAGAACTCATAGCTTTTGTTGCCACAGTAGAATATAGCATCTCTGAGCTCTTCCTATGGAACTCTATCTGATCCAATTCATGGATGGTCTCTATATTTACTTCAAGATCAAATTTCCTATAGTCTGACACTGTCCTCGGCACTCCTACCTTAGGTTGCAAAACTGACATAATCAATTTTTGACTGGAGTAGTCAAAGGCTGATAGAAATCTATTCTGATTACCTGGATTTTGCTTTAAGAATTGAGAATTTATTTCAATCTTGATTTCCTATTTCTTAAGCTTGATTTTCTTATATTTCTCTTTAATATCTAAGTCCTTTTCCTCGGCTGCATGTGAGGAAGATGCTTCCATACTTTGCTACCTATCCATTAACTGTTTCTCTTTATTGCTTTCTTCATTCTGATTGGGTTCATTGACAATCATAGTAGCCACATTAGTAACTGGTAAATATGTATTGGTGTTCAAAGGCTTTGTTCCTTCCACATCTATTGCCACTTTTTCTTTATCTGCTGAATATAATTTGGGCCTTTTGTTATAAATAATATTGAACTTTGTTTTTGTTGTGGTTTCTACAGTATAAGCTCCCTCTTCTCTGATTCTCTTAGTGGATGTCTCTGGCTATTTGGAAATTTCCAAAGTTTGACTAGTATTCCTTTGGTTCACTACCTCTATTAAAGTGTCTTCAAATCACTCAATTTGATAGGAAATATTTTCTATTTATGGCTTTGATTCATGGATAAATGGTGTCAATTTACATTTTACCCTTAATTTACTTAAGATCCCTTATGGATCATAGTTCCATGGGAAGCTTTCTTCAAATTTAAATTCCACCAATTGCTTGGTTACTTCTTTCTCTGCATCTCTGTGGTTGCATATAAATGGCCCTATCTGATTCTTCAACTTGAATTGGGTCTTCTTCTTGGCTGCCATGAAGTTGATAGAGTCAGAATTAAGGATCTGCCTAATGTATTCCAAGGCAAATATCCTCATTGGGGGATATTTAGGCAACTTGTAAGGCAACAGGTTTGCCCCAAAGACTCTAATTTCAGTGTATTTCTCATACAAATACCAGTCACCAACATTTCTTTGCTCTGATAGTTGTAGTATATTTTTCATCTCTTCACTTATTCTAGGCTGCTCTGTTTTGGTCAACGTGGTAATCACTGGAAGTACAAAAAACTCCAAAACCTCTGAATAACTGAATTCTGTGCATTCTTTTCTGAGTATAGATGTCCAAAAGATGGCAGACAAAGTATTCTCTTCAATATCAAGTTTTTGAAGGGAAATTTGAAACTTATCTGATTGAAAAAATAGGAACATGTGGAAAATATAGGAGGTATATCTGAATACTCCTTCAAGCTGTAAATGAGTCAATTGATAATGAATACTATCAGCAATGAAACTAGCATAGTCAAAAATAAATGAGGGTGGTTGACCTAGAGAAAGGGTGGATAAAAATCCCAAGATAGACTCATCAGTGTGCTCATCAGTGAAATACCTAAGAATGAAGGAAAGCATAGAGATTATATGTCTTGATCCTTTTGGGAAATTTTCAGTAGAATATGGAGGATTTATCTTTGGAATTTCTACATGGGAAGGCATAAATGTCTGAAAGATCATAAATCTTTTAGGAAAGTCTAGGCCAAGTTACAGCTGGGTTAAGGCCTCAATAGACAAAGGGATTGCTTGGGGGTCTGGTTGGAGATACAACATTTGGTTTATTGACTCTGCAATGATGGTAAATAGGACCTCTTTCTTGGCATTCACAATGGATCTTTGTTCTGGAACATAGTACTGTTGACACAATCTGATAATTTATTCACAAGGGTGAGCTAATGGAACCACATACTTTGGTAAATGGTAATCCCAAAGATATATTTCATCTTATTTATCTAGAACTTTTTCAAAACACTAGTTATCGATATCTATCAAGCTAAATTCCACAATAGGATCAACTATCTAATCAGTATCAGTCATGGGAATATGTTCAATATCAACAACTGGGGGTTGTAGCAGATTGACCACAATTGTAGTATTTGGAGTCATGGTAGGGGTAGGCTTAGGAGCTTTAGAACCTATAGGCTTGTTGGTGCTCTTCTTTTTAGGCATCTTAGGGCTACTTCTCCAAGTTTAAACTATTTGCAAGAGTAATATTTTAGCAGAGGATCTTTTGGGACAAATTTGGCTAAGAATGGATTTTATTTGAGCTTTTTGTCCAAATAAACTTGTCAAAGAATTTTTATAACTGGTTTAAACAGAAAATAGGGGTTTTCTGAGTATTTATCTGACAAATAGGGCTAAAAATCTGTTGGAAAGGGTTACAGATGGTTCAAGGTACCTGCAAAGTATTTTTGGCTCATTTTAAAGCTCAAAACAGGTCATTAAACCATGGAAAACTCAAAAAATGGTGCGCAACAAAGAAAGGGTTTCTGGTAAAAAATTTCCATAGTTTGGCCTATTTATGGGACTTTTTGGGCAATTCAATTACTCAATTTCTTAACTTGAAGAGTGTTCTTTCTTTAACAATGGTTTTTTCAATTTGGTTGTGTTGGTTCCCTGTAATTTCAGCAGATTGGCAAGACTAAAGTTGCAGAGACAACATTATGAACCACTTTGGGATTCTAGGATCTAGCCCTCCTGAATCCAGAGAGGGATCTCTCTATAAGTGCAAAGATTGATTTATCTTTAAGACTTTTGGTATGATATTAGGCTAGTTATTAATAACAATGGTTTTTTGTTTGTTTGGATGGTTGAGCATGATTTTTAATTGAGTTTAAAGTCCTAAAAATGAAAGATTTTAAAAGGGGTGAAGGTGTGAATAATCAGAAGAAGATTCAACTAATAGGATAGATATGAAACATCACTTAGTCCATTGGCTATGGAGTCATAAAAGGGTTTAAATGTGCAACAATTTCAAGAGTGGTCCAAGGGGCAAGTCATCTATATCAAAAGATATTTTAGATTAAATGATGGAATGGAACATTAAAAGTGTTGAGAAGGTGGAAAAAGTCAATAATTTCAACAAGGATTTATCAACTTTCCATACAAGAAAAATCCTTTTTAAGCAACTCTTTCAAACCAACCAAAGGACAGGGCTAACCATAAACTTCTTTGGACAAGATTGTATTAAAGCTAACTTATCAGAAAAACAATCCAGTAATCCACATGACTACTTTCAAAAAGGATGAAAAACAGATAAGAAAATGCAGTGCAGCTTAAGATCAAGCAAGATACATTAAAATCAAAGCCTGCTTTCAGCATACTCTTAGGGAAACCTTCAAAACAACCTTTGGAGAAAGAAACTAGAAGACAGGGCAAACCATAAACTTTTCTAGTCTAACTCTACTTAGCATGTAAAGAAAATATCATTCAAGAAATTCCTTTCAAGTTTTGCACATCAAGAAATGGACTAACCTACATTCCTTGATAATTTTTACACTTAAATTAAGTCATTCTTAAATACACAATTGGAGGAAAACATCAAGATAAATCTTATCAGTGACAGTAGGGTACTTTTGACAATAAATCCTAGCTCTATATTTGTTGTTCTTTATCAGAGAATAACTGAACAAAATGGAATACATGAAAGGAAAACAATAACAGTAAGAGGTACTTCACTAATGATATAGACCAGGATCCTAAGAATCAGCTTGTATATTGATGTCAATCCAGTTACATACTTCAAGTCCAATGTTTCAGTACAGCAATCATCTTCTCTTCTCATACTAACTTCTTTGATCAAAAACAGAGCTTTAAGAGCCTCTGAAAACTATTTACATGTAGAAGGTTTCGAACAACAAGTATCACATCAAAGTTCAACAACCAACCAGTATCTCATCTTCTTCAAAAGTATTTATAGAATAAATGAGGAGGTGGGATAAAATGAAAGATCTCTAGTTCAATTAATACAAGTTAATGCTTCTCGGCCTTTAAGGGGCTCAACAGAGAAGATTTCTGATATTAATTTTGTATTAATGGGTTTTCATTAAGTATTTGATCTTCTTCGCAGTTTTCGTTGACTTTAAAATTCTTTAAGTAGGCTGGCAATAACTCTGGAAAAATATCACTGACTGGGAAATAACTATGCCTTCCTCTAATTTATGAAAAGATGCAGGTGGCACTTTGGTAGCTGGAGAGGATTCAATTTGCCTCGGATGTGGTGGTGGAGGATTTTTGGACTGATATATTTCTTAGTTTTATACTAAAACACCGTTGATTTTCTTTTGATCTATGTTTTAGGCCTGATTAGGCTTAATCTTTGTCTTCAGGTCTTCATACTATTTTTAACTATGTGGATTAGGCCTTTGATAGTCGGATTTATGCCTTAATCCCTCAAAACTATGTTAAAACCTTTAATTCTTCATCTCTGTTGTGATCCCATACTTTGACACTGATACTCTCTATAAAATTAAGTTTCATTGTGCTTTTGTTGTTTTTGCAGGCGCACAGAGGGTTTTATAACGTTACCAGTGCTCATGAGGCATGGGTAAAATGGTAATTCAGACCCTGCAGATCCTTGTCTTCATGGATAATGGCCTGGGGGATCGTCATCCCTGACCCTTCACTTCATTTAAAAAACTGTGTAAAAGCTTTAAAACCTACAAAAAATGAACAAAATTATGGAAAATCCAGTGAAAATAGGTCAAAGGCCATTTGGAGGCTTTGGGTATGAGATTGAATCGTGGCTGTTGGATCGAAATAACCAACGGTAGATATTTCTCAATGTAGTTCAATGGGGAGGCAGTTGTATGTAAAGGGGGAAAGATTAAGTCTGAGTTGTTGATCTAGATTGATCAATGGCTGAGATTAATCGATAGTTTTATAATGTGGGGAGAATTTTTATAATGGAATGGAATAAAATGTAATGAAAAAAAGGGCAAAATCTTTGGCGGAAGCGAAAATGGGGTTAAATGAAGTTTGGGCGCAGAGTGATCTGGATCGTTGGATTCAAATGATGGGCGGTCGGGATCTTAGGAGGGGCATTTGGGAGCAAAAGGAAAGGGCGTTGAGTTGGTGGTGAGATTAAATCGAGACCGTCAAATCTCAAAGATCGACGGTGGAGATTTCTCATTGAAATTATTTGGGAGAAAAGGTGGGGCGAATGACTTGGGATTGAGAAATAATATGAGCCGTCGGATCCTGATAATCAACGGAAAAGATTAAAAAATGAAAAGTCAATGCTGCGGGGAAGGGTGGTTTGGTAGAACACCATAATTTTTTTCATGTAGATCTGAGGCAGTTTTAGAATTTTTCCAAAAAAATGCGATATGGGTCTGCGCTCGACACGTGTCTTTTTAATACCACCCATTTCACGTAATTTTTTGGCATTAACGTTCAGGCGCAAAATTATGCGATATGGAATTTCAGCCATCGGATGAAGGGCGGAGAGATCTGACGGTGGGAATGAGAGCGCAATGGGGTAAGATGCGTAGGTGGAAAAGGTGGGCAGGGTCAAAGGTGGTTTAAACCCTGACCATTGGATCGTGTGAATAGACAGTCGAGATCTATCAATGGGGGAGAAATGAAAAGGGAGGGATTTGAAAGCAGAAGAAATGCGGACCGTTGGATTAGAGGAAATCAACGGTGGGGATTCAATCGGAGGTCGAGATGGTGGAGGGATATGTGACGGGCAAGAACGATGCGATTAAGTGCTGGCCGTCAGATCTAGGAGTGAGATCGACGGTCAATATTCAATCTGAGGGGTAAAGGAGGAAAGTTACGGGTGGAGTGCGAAGAAATATTAGCTGTCATTTCTTGTGTATTCGACAGCTAAGATTCAATCAGGGGAATCGGCATCAGAGAAGGCAAAAGGGAAAAGTTTTAGGGGAAACTACGATTGTCGATTTGTGATGGAGCAAGGGTCGTCAATCTAAAAACTAGATCGACAGTGGAGATTTAATCATGAAGGAAAAAGGCAAAATGGAGGGTTTTGGAGAATGGAGCGGTAGGGACCGTTGGATTTAAATGATGGAATGTTTAGATTTAATCAGGGCGATCGCAAATCGGAGGAGGAAAGGGGAAGGCACAAAGGGAATTTTGCGATGTGATGGAGCGTTATCCGTTGGATCTGGGAATCAGATCAACGGTTGAGACTTAATCAGAGGGATCGCGTCGAAAAATTATTGAAGGACATGAAGAAAAGGGAGGACCCAATGTGAACTTGCGATGCGATGAGCCAATGACCGTTGATCGGTTTAGATCGATGGTCGATATTTGTTGCAAATTCAAACTATTGGGTTTTATTAAAAGATAATGAAAGTCAAGTTTTATGAAATACAAAGGAGGGTAAGGTTTTGACGAGGTTTGAAGAGGAGTCTTAGCCCTTTAAGCACCCAGTTGTGGGGCTTATGGTCTTATGTAGCAGAGGGTCTACCAGAGTTAAGCCCTCGAGGGCTTAAGAAATTTATATGCGGAAAAGAGTGTTTTTGGCCTAAAAACAGAGTTTTTAAGGCAAATTGAGGGTTCTGGTAGAAGGAAAAGGAGTTTTTTAAACCAAATGGAAGGAGACCAAATGGTTTTAAAAGGGTCTTGAAGTGAATTTGAGGTTAAATTAAGGCTTATGGAGGGATTTTATGAAGAGAAAGGGGATGAAAAATGGGGCTATTCATGAGTGAAAGGAGGGGTAAAATGAAGGGAAAAATGGGTTTTTAAGCAGTCTTCTTTTGGAAAACAACATATTTTTTAGGATTAATGAAGGAAAAAGTAGTGAAGATTTAACTAAAGGATTAGTTATCTTCTTAAGACTTTAAGAACCAAAAATTTGGCATGAAATTGTTTGTTGAAGGCTTAAAAAATATTTTTAGCCACCATTTGATATGAAAAATTTTATAGGTGCCTAACAGCGGCTCCAACTTGGGATGGCAGCTCCTTGGAGGTGTCAAGAACCTCAGACAAGTCTTCTCTGGAAGCTGATCAATGCCTCATCCATTGGGCTGAAATTTTTCTTTCCTTTGCTGGTCTTCTTTTGCTCTGACAATGTTAGCAGCCATTAAAAACAATGGAATTCTATCAAAAAAAGCTCTCTACTTACCCAATCCTAATGATCTAACATTTTTTCTTCTTTCAGAGTGCATTTGGATTGGAAAACTATTTTAACAAACATTTTATTCTTTTGAAAGCATAAAACTAGTCTATTTCTACCCTTATTTCTCCATGAACTCAGATTAAGCAGTTGAGTTCAGAAGCTTCTCCACCTAACTACATTCTGTAAGGATTAGACTATTTGACAGAGTTTATTCTCTAAATTCTAAAACAGAAATTTAAAAGCAGACAAGTCAGGATTGAACAGTCTAACTTGTTGTTGATCTATGGCATAAAAACAAGTTGTACATAAACTAAAATTTGCAGAAAAGTAAAGCAAAATGGTGAAGGCTTAAGATATGAAAATCAAAACATCCTTCACTTTCTTTTCATCTCTGATTTTGAGTTTGTTTGAGTTGTTTTCTCTTTATTCTCTGGTTCAAGTTTGATCTTTTTGGAACCAGTTCTTCTATCTTTGGCTCAGGGATTAAACAGATTAGAGCCATCCTTTATTTTTGAATTCATAGGTTCAGATTTTGAGCTTGTTTGAACCTTTTTTTTCTTCTATCCTAATCTACCTAACTGATAAGCCAAGATTAAGTTGTTTGGAAAATCTACTTCACTAACCTATCAGCAGTAAATTGAAAACTAATTATTCATGATTAAGTTGTATGACTAACTAGGAGTGTGTTTCTTAGGAGTGGAATTTAAGCTTGCACACTTTCAGACTTTGTTTCTCTTTTTTGGCATGGGGCTGTACCTTTCTTATTTTCATTCTTCCCTCTTTTATATCTTCTATTGTTTTTGTATTTTTCTTTTTTCTTTAAAGCAGAAATCAACAACTAACTAAATTCTCAAAGGTTGAGCTTTATTGACATTCCTATCTAACCTATTCTAACTTGGAATATTTACATTCTTATATGATACAAAACTGCCAATGTAGCCAGTTGAGTAGTGAAAAAAATGAAAAGAAACTCTGGCTACTTGTCAGGGGTATCCATAGTACATTTTGAAGATTAATCTTCAAAACCAAGGCTATCACAGAAGGTGATAGCTTTTCATGTATTTGGCTCTTGCAAAGGATCCATGCTTGATAATTTGAGCTAGTTGGGGCTTCCACACACTCTTCCAAAGGATCAACAAAGAAAAGATGAAGATTCTCTTCTTTTTGGACCTCAATGGTTGGTAGATTGTCTACTTCTAAGACATCATCTTTGAGTACTGCATCTTCAGCATGTCCTTTGGAATCATCATCATCTTCTACCTGCAAAAAAACAAGTAGTGCAATTTCATTTTCCTCTAAATCTATGCTTGTTCCAGATGTGAATTCAGGCTCTTTGGATGATAGATTGATATCAGCAATGAGAGAAGGTTTCTCTTGAAAAGATGGTATATCCTCAGCAAGATAGTCTTCTTTTTTTTTTTCTTCCCCAAAGGCTTGCCAGTACCTTTTATTGTTTGGGACAGCTGGTCTAAATTTTTCTTGAATTGTATATTTTTTGCTTTCCCAAGGTTTTAGACATTCACTAGCAACAAGGGCTAATCCATTGGCAAAACTATTTTAGTCTTTAGGGACAAGGCATAATCCATTTTGGCAAAACTCTTCAAATGATTTTAACAAATCCATGGCATAATCCTTATAGGCTCTAAGTCTGGGATGTTTAACCATGCATTCTTCATTCACTTGCCTAATTACCAATTCTGCACTTCCATGAACTGTTATCCTCTGGGCTCCCGATTTCTTCAATAAGTGGAGCCCTAAAAGAAATGCCTCATACTCTACTATGTTACTTATGCATTGAAAGTTGAATTTATAAGAATAGGCTTTATAATAATTGTTTTTTGTATCATAAAGCCATATTCCTGCACCTGCACTGGTTTTAGTACATGACCCATCAAAGTTCATAATCCAAAGAGGACTAGTTTCAGTTTTATCATTAATTTCCTTACTATCCTCTTTGTCTTGAGTGCCATTGGGTTGTTCTATGGAGTAGGCACTATGTTGATGATTGTCTTGTTTAAATGAAGGTTTGGAAGGTAGCTGGTTGTTTAGTATTTGATCAATTTCCTCTTCTATCAAAGGAGAGATTTCCTTATAGATATAAGTACAACAAAATTACTTCTCTTGTGCTAACTGGTTTTGAGGTTGGATGTCTTCTTGAGCCTTAGCTATAAGGGATGATGAATCATTGTTTATGATTGCAGGAATATCTTGAGGAATTTCCTCTATTCCTTTATTGATATCTTCCTCAACTGATTCATCTACATTCTTATAGTTTTTCAATAAGATATTAAACTCATGAATGGCTATTAAAAGATCTTCAGGATCTATTTTTTCCAAATCCTCGTCATTGTCTATAATGTGTTGGGTGATATTTTGTAATGGGTCATAATGTATTTCACCCCATGATAATGATGTAGTGTTTCCTTTATAGTTCTCATAAAACACATTTTCAAGGTCCTTTAAAGAAAACAAACTACCAAATCTCAACCATTCGTACCAATCCCTATCTTTTCCTTCTAATGTTAACATGAAAATTTTCATTAGGCAATCTTCATGCCATTCAACCTTTATCCTCCATGCATGTATGTGAAATTTGATAAGATGTAACAGTGAGTTATCAAACTTTTCACCCTGAAAAACAGGGAGGTTTTCATCCCAATTCACCTGGAGCATATTATGTGGAAACCCAGGGATATGATCTCTACTCATTGGTGCATATCTTCATTTTATCCTTGGTTCCATGTTTGTAAATCAGGAAAGAGGTCACTGTATCTTGTCAACTAGTTTGGAGTCTTCTACCAGTGGAGTCATTTGGTCTTCTCAGAGATTTTTTAGAGTGTGGAGTCGCCGGGTGGATGATTTAAACTTTTCTGTCCACCAACAGTATGATTGGGAATTCTAAATTCTTTCCCAAATGGAGTCTACAAAGAATGGAGGGGTAATAGGCCTACTGGAGGCTAGTGGAGTCACCAGGTGGAAATTTTTAGCTCTTTTGGAGGTAAAAATTTTTATGGTCGACCACTATTATTTATTATGATACCAATCTAAAATGTTTTTGGGTTTTTATGAGTTCCTTTTAGTCCTATGGGTTATGAGAGTGTCCTAAATCTGTTTTAACACTTAGCTATGGTGATGAGACAAAGAGATTTTACTCTTATGGCTTCGCTAGCTTATTCCTTCAAGGTTTGATAAGGCACTATGAGAATCCTAAGGTTTACTTGGTTTATCAATGATTCAAATAAGTCATATCATGATTACCATTTTCTTTGGTAGTGCTTGAAGAGAGATACTTATACTACATTGAATACAGAGTGTTTTGTTTTAAGGATTTTACTCAGAAGTCCCCAATGGAGTCTCCAGAAATGTTGGTTCTGGTGGCTCAACTGGCTGACACATGAAATTTTATTGAATCAAGGGGTTTTCTGAGGTCCTAAGGGTGTCTAAGATGAAATTGACTTAGAATCCCCAGCGGAGTCATCATAAATGTTGGTTCCCTGTAATTTCAGCAGATTGGCAAGACTAAAGTTGTAGAGACAACATTATGAACCACTTTGGGATTCTAGGATCTAGCCCTCCTGAATCCAGAGAGGGATCTCTCTATAAGTGAAAAGATTGATTTATCTTTAAGGCTTTTGGTATGATATTAGGCTAGTTATTAAGAACAAGGGTTTTTTTTTTTTTTTGGATGGTTGAGCATGATTTTTAATTGAGTGGAAAGTCCTAAAAATGAAAGAGTTTCAAAGGGGTGAAGGTGTGAATAATCAGAATAAGATTCAACTGATAGGATAGATACGAAACAAAACTTAGTCCATTGGGAAATGGAGTCATAAAAGTGTTTAATTGTGCAACAATTTCAAGAGTGGTCCAATGGGAAATTCATCTATGTCAAAAGATATTTTAGATTAAATGATGGAATCAAAAATTAAAAGTGTTGAGAAGGTGGAAAAAGTCAATAATTTCAACAAGGATTTATCAAATTTCCATACAAGAAAAGCCTTTTTAAGCAACTATTTGAAACCAACCAAAGGATAGGGCTAACCATAAACTTCTTTGGACAAGCTTGTATTAAAGCTAACTTATCAGACAAACAATCCAGTAATCCACATGACTACTTTCAAAAAGGATGAAAAACAGATAAGAAAACGAAGTGCAGCTTCAGATCAAGCAAGATACATTAAAATCAAAGCCTACTTTCAACATACTCTTAGGGAAACCTTCAAAAAAACCTTTGGATAAAGAAACTAGAAGACAAGGCAAACCATAAACTTTTCTAGTCTAACTCTACTTAGCATGTAAAGAAAATATCATTCAAGAACTTCCTTTCAAGTTTTTCACATCAATACATGGACTAACCAACATTCCTTGATAATTTTTACACTTAACTTAAGTCATTCTTAAATACACAATTGGAGGAAAACATAAATATAAAGCTTATCAGTGAGAGTAGGGTACTTTTGACAGTAAATCCTAGCTCTATATTTGTTGTTCTTTATCAGAGAATAACTAAAAAAAATGGCATACATGAAAGGAAAACAATAACAGTAAGAGGTACTTCACCAATGATATAGACTAGGATCCCAAGAATCAGCTTGTATATTGATGTCAATCCAGTTACATACTTCAAGTCCAATGTTTCAGTACAGCAATCATCTTCTCTTCTCAGCCTAAATTCTTTGATCACAAACAGAGCTTCAAGAGCCTCTGAAAACTATTTACATGTAGAAGGTTTCGAACAACAAGTATTACATCAAAGTTCAGCAACCAACTAGTATCTCATCTTCTTCAGAAGTATTTATAGAAGAAATGAGGAGGTGGGATAAACTGAAAGATATCTAGTTCAATTAATACAAGTTAATGCTTCTTGGCCTTTGAGGGGCTCAACAGAGAAGATTTATGATATTTCTTTTGTATTAATGGGTTTTCATTAATTATTTGATCTTCTTAGCAGTTTTTGTTGACTTTAAAATTCTTTAAGTAGGCTGGCAATAACTCTGGAAAAATATCACTGACTGGGCAATAACTATGCCTTCTTCTGATTTATCGAAAGATGCAAGTGGCACTTTGGTAGCTGGAGAGGATTAAATTTTCCTTGGATGTGGTGGTGGAGGCTTTTTGGACTAATAGATTTCTTAGTTTTATCCTAAAACACTATTAATTTTCTTTTGAACTATGTTTTAGGCCTGATTAGGCTTAATCTTTGTCTTCAGGTCTTCATACTATTTTTAACTGTCTGGATTAGGCATTTGATAGTCATATTTATGCCTTAATCCCTCAAAACTTTATTAAAAGCTTTAATTCTTCATCTCTGCTGTGATCCCATACTTTGACACTGATACTGTCTGTAAAATTAAGGTTCATTGTGCTTTTGTTGTTTTTGCAGGTGCGCAGAGGGTTTTATAACGTTACCAGTGCTCATGAGGCACTGGAAAAATGGTAATTTGAACCCTACAGATCCTTGTCTTCATGGATAATGGCCTGGGGGATCGTCATCCCCAGCCCTTGAATTCATTTAAAATTTTTTGGAAAAGCTTTAAAACCTGCAAAAAATGAACAAAATTATGGAAAATCCGGGAAAATAGGTCAAAGGCCACTTTGGAGGTTTTGGGTATGAGATTAATTGTGGCTGTTGGATCAAAATAACCAACGGTAGAGATTGCTTGATGTAGTTCAATGGGGAGGTGGTTGGATGGAAAGAAGGAAAGATTAAGCCTGAGCCGTTGATCTATATTGATCAACGGCTGAGATTAATCAATAGTTTTATAATGCGGGGATAATTGTTATAACGAAGTGGAAGAAAATGTAATGAAAAAAAGGGAAAAATCTTTGGCGGAAGCGAAAATGGGGTTAAATGAAGTTTGGGGACGCAGGGTGATCTGGACCATTGGATTCAAATGATGGATAGTCGAGATCTTAGGAGGGGCGTTTGGGAGAAAAAGGAAAGGGCGATGAGTTGGTGGTGAGATTAAATCGAGACCGTCAGATCTCAGAGATCGACGGCGGAGATTGCTCAGCGAAATTCTTTGGGAGAAAAGGTGGGGTGAATGACTTGGGATTGAGAAATAATATGAGTTGTGGGATCCTGATAATCAATGGCCAGGATTAAAAAATGAAAAGCCAATGCTGCGGGGAATGGTGGTTTGGCGAAAAACCATAATGGTTTTCGCGCAGATCTGAGGTGGTTTTAGAATTTCTCCAAAAAAACGCGATATGGGTCTGCGCTCAACGCGTGTCTTTTTAATACTGCCCATTTCACGTAATTTTTTGGCATTAACGTTCAGGCGCAAAATTATGTGATATGGAATTTCAGGTCGTCGGATGAAAGGCGAAGAGATCTGACGGTGGGAATGAGAGCGCGATGGGGTAAGATGTGTGGGTGGAAAAGGTGGGCAGGGTCAAAGGTGGTTTAAACCCTGACCATTGGATCATGTGAATAGACGGTCAAGATCTATCAATGCGGGGGAAATGAAAAGGGCGTGATTTGAAAGTAGAAGAAATGTGGATCGTTGGATTAGAGGAAATCAATGGCGGGGATTCAATCAGAGGTTGGGATGGTGGAGGGATATGCGACGGGCGAGCGCGGTGCGATTAAGCAATGGCCGTCGGATCTGGGAGTAAGAACGATGGTAAAAATTCAATCGGAGGGGTAAAGGAGGAAAGTTATGAGTGGAGTGCAAAGAAATCTTAGCAGTCAGTTCTTGTGGATTCGACAGCTAAGATTCAATCGGGGGAATCGTCATTGGAGAAGGAAAAAGAGCAAAGTGTTAGGGGAAACTGTGATTGCCGATTTGCGATGGAGCAAGGGTCGTTGATCTAAAAACTAGATCGACGATGGAGATTTAATCATGAAGGCAAAAGGCGGAACAACGAGTTTTGGAGAATGGAGTGGTAGGGACCGTTGAATTTAAATGATGGACGGTTTAGATTTAATCGGGGTGATCACAAATCGGAGGAGGAAAGGGGAAGGCACAAAGGGAATTTTGTGATGCGATGGAGCGTTGTTCGTCAGATCTAGGAATCAGGTCGACGGTTGAGACTTAATCAGAGGGATCGCATCGGAAAATTCTTGAAGGACATGAAGAAAAAGGAGGACCCAATGCGAACTTGCGATGCGATGAGCCGATGACTGTTGATCAGTTTAGATCAATGGTCGATATTTGTTGCAAATTCAAACTGTTGGGTTTTATTAAAACACAATGAAAAGTCGGGTTTTATGAAATACAAAGGAGGGTAAGGTTTTGACGGGGTTTGGAGAGGAGTTTTAGCCCTTTAAACACCCGGTTGCGGGGCTTATAGTCTTATGCAGCGGAGGGTCTGCCAAAGTTAATCCCTCGGGGCCTTAAGAAATTTATATGTGGAAAAGAGTGTTTTTGGCCTAAAAACAAAGTTTTTAAGGAAAATTGAGTGTTCTGGTAGAAGGGAAAGGAGTTTCTTAAACCAAATGGAAGGAGACCAAATGGTTTTAATGGTTTTGATGCAAGTATTGAATTTGAAAGGGTTTTTATTTCTTCTGGTCAAATTGACGGCTTCAGCAGTTCATCTGGAGCAAGTGCAGCTCCTTAACAGTCTTCACGGGTGTAATTGGAAAATTCCGGAGGTTTTGGGTATTAAAATGGCAGGAAAAATGTTTTTACTGTCGGGGAAACTATGCAGAAGGAAAAGGTTTTGAGCGAAAGAAGGTAGAAAAATTCATATTCAAAGGTTTTATTGACATATTACTCGCATTAAACTAGCATTGAATGCAGGTCTTATCTAGTGGGAAAGGCGGTTTCAGAATGAAATGGATGAAAACCGCAATGGTTATCGCGCGGATATTGAGCGGTAAGTGGTTTCAAGTCCAATCCACGCGATCCAATGATGATCGACCACGTGGAGGAGAGAGGTTTATGTAAAACAACCTATTTTGCATGGCTTTTGCATTCGGGCAGTC
This sequence comes from Pinus albicaulis, assembly GCA_034641835.2. Lineage (NCBI taxonomy): Eukaryota > Viridiplantae > Streptophyta > Pinopsida > Pinales > Pinaceae > Pinus > Pinus albicaulis. Next base: position 925,864,303 of record CM076582.1, read on the forward strand.
GGGCACTTTTTCTATGCGATATTGTATATTGACTGTTGGATTTGAGAAAGGGATGCAAACGGTTAGGATTACTTTTGGAAGTTGCATTGAAAAAGAGATGTGGGACTGGGCTTTTGTATGGGTGGAAATGGTTTAATTTTATGAAATAAGTGTTTTAAAACATGTTTAAACCATAGTTTAGATAGCGGCAGGGATAGGTTTAAAACATTTCAACAATGTTTTAATCATGATATAAGCGGGGTTTAACATTTGTAATTAAAAACTTTATGAAATGTTTCAAATGTCATTGTGCGGGCACAATATATGTATTTATATAGTTTTCAACTATTTGGATATTTTAAAAACTATAGGGGTGAGATACATAGAATAATGATAGTTTTTAGACCAAAGGGCTTCATAATTTCGGTTTTTTATTTGCGCACATGGGATAATAAACTTTGGTAAAAACTTTATAATAGTGGGTTTTTTGGGGTTTATTTAAATATAAGGGAATTAATAACTAGGAAAGGGTATTTCTTAGGGATTTAATAAAATATGTTAAATGTTAACATGAAAGGGGAGCGAAATGTAAAACAAAATACATATTTGTCTCTAAGTATAGTATAAAATCAAGCATTGCTCATATTTATATTTCCTTCACTAATACTTAGGGTAAAATGTAATTCTGAGAGTTTTATGAATGTTTCTGATGGGATAAAGTTAATTATATGGGATTTTAGCTTTGTTAAGTAAGAAGGTGTCTTTAATTAGAAAAAAGGGGTTTTAATGTATGAATGAAGGATGAATTATGATAGAAGTGGGTTTAACATAAGAACTCAATATTTTTAACTAACCAGTCATCAAGCCTTGGGTCCGGTCCCAACAAAAGTCAGAGAAATGCTCTAAGCCTGTTTGACTGATAGCTTAGATTACTGAATACTTATAGGGGAGGGGAAATTAGTGATTTTTCCTGATGATCATTTATTACATGCTTGCTCCACTGCTTTCTACCTGCCCAGCTTTATTCTAACATTTTTTCTTCATTTTTACAGGTGCATTTAGGCTTGCAACCTTAAAACATTTATTCTTTCAAAGAATAAACTATCTAAATATACCTTATTTCATCCGAGGGCTTAGATTAAATTTTTGATCTCCTCATTATTCTCTACCTATCTACTGATTTATCAATATCAAACTATTTGATAAATCAGTATTCACTATCTAAAACATGAAAATTTAAGTTTAAACAATTTAACTCATCGTGGATTATGGCATTTAATGACACTCTGCACATAATCATTATTCTTGCAATAAAGTTAAAAGTATTGGGATTTGGACTTGCTCACTTTCAGGTCTTATTTTTATCTCTTTTTTCTTTTGGGGTCTATATTTTTCTAAGTCCTTTGATTTTTCTTTTAGGACCTTTTTACCCTCTCTTTTGATTTTTTATTATTTTTCATTTTTTTCAAAATATGGGAAAACAAATTGCAAAAAGCAAGGTATGTACATATTTACAAGACTTATCAAAGTCAATTCAAAATTTTATGAACCCTATTATTATAGTACCCTAACAGGGTGAATCAATATTTCTTTTCAATTGTTAATTTAACTAGTTAGATCACTTATATTTATAACACAAAATGAAAAATTATAGAATAGATACTTCTATTAATTTCTTCTTTACAAAAAGTAAAGTACAATAATGATATAGGGCTCCAACCCTAGATGAAGACTCCAATATTCCAAGCTCCAACCTGTATTGTGCCAAGCACGGACTTGGTCTTTCCAAGGCTCCGACCTTGTCAATTTGAGGCACTGACCTTGTCTCTATGAGGCTCCAATATCTTGTGCTCCAACTCTCAACTTCACTCCGTCAAAATATGTTTGGTTATTCTTCATGTCTCCCAATCTCTTCTTCAACGAGCCCTGTCAATATTCAACAATGTCTTCACCAGATTGCTTTATCAATGACAACCTTGTATTCTTAGAATGGGTCACCACTTCTCTTCATATTACCCGAGCTAGATCACCAAGTTCACGTCATGAGTTCTTACATCAATGCATTATGAGGTCTCGACTAATTTCACCAAGGCAGCTACTAGCTCCAACTAGATGTCCTCAAGATACTCTTTAGGTATGTTTTAACAACAAAGGCTTCCAAGCATACTTCAAATAATTACCAAAATACCCCAAGGAATTCTTCAAAGGCTGTTTCAAAGCAGCTTAAGATTTTTTCCAAAACATCCTTTCAATTTTGCTCCAAATTCACTCAAAATCTGATTCAAGTTAAGTGAATAAGTATTCAAGAATTTGATCCAGGGAGGGTCACTAGAAGGACTGTTGCATAAATTATCAAGGAGTAACCAAAAATTCTATTCCAAAATTCCTATATAATGCTCAGAAGGCCAGCTCCACAGCTCTCTAAGTATACTCAACTTGTAGTCCAAATAAATATTCCATATTTCTTCACTACATGCCTGCTTCAAATGCACTCTTAAGACTGTTCCAAAATACTTCAATAGTGTCTTCATAAAGATGCTCAAAACACTGCTTTAAATTCCTAATTGACATCAACTATTATACACAATATCTGTAACTACTTAAAGATTGCTCAATATATCTACAAAGCTATTGCAGTGATGTCTTCAAAAGTGACGGTGGTTTCTAAAATTTTGTTTAATAGGACTACTCCAAGGGCTAAATTTTCTTCTTAGAAATGTCTATTCCATAATTTGCAAAACAACCACAAAGATGCTATGTCCAAGGTCTGGAAACTGCCCACAGTCCGAGCTACCTCAATTCTGAGGTGAGGATTGTCCCCATAGGTTGCTGCCTCATAGTTTTAGAAGCATCTCTCCACAGAATGTAGTCACTATTCCGATATCTGTACTTTATCAGCTCTTAAAGGATAACCCAATCACAAAAATTAGCCCAAACATTAAACTTTTATGTCCTCTTGGCCTCCTGTAATTTCTGTGTATTTTCTCTTAAATGATCACTGAAATTTTGATACTAAAATGAAGCTTTTCAACGTCAATTTATAATAGGTTTCGACCCTTAATGAAGAGACACGTCTCATGGAGAGAGGTTGACATGAAGGATTGTGTATAGGTCAGCTAGCTGCTAGGATTAATTTCCTTAACTTAAAAAATAAATATCTTTCAAACCGCTTGGAGTTTCGGGCTGAGTAATAGCTCGTTGGAAAGGAAAAATTATGCTCTTCAAGATGGTGTAGGTGTCATTAAAGAATTTCTCCTCCAAGGTGGCAAAGAATAATTTTTAATGTGACTGATTATTTATGAGTGCAGAAATGGAGGCAGGAAAAAATGCCTTTGAGTGTAGGGCTTCTTCATGGTTTTATTTCTTTGTTGATTGTTTTCATAATCATGTCCTAGTCTTCTTCAACATAGGATCACCATCATCTTGTCCTTGCCTTATTCAACACAGGGTCACTCGGTCAACTGTCCTTAAGATAGTGTAGAGATATTTCATCAATCAAATGCAACATCATTATGTAGTCTTCATCATAAGGACATCAAGAATCACATCATTAGAGATTTTCCATGTCATCATCAAATTATATTTCATCAATCAAATGTAGCATCATTATGTAGTCTTCATCATAAGGACATCAAGCTTCACATCATTGGATATTTTTCATGTCATCATCAAATTATCAGAGGTAGGAAATGTAATCATGTAGTGTTGTCTTCAAGATAATTGGAGGTAGGACATGTCATAATGTGTATAACTTCTAGTCCTTCATCAAGTGTAGTGATATGGTATTCTTCCATTATGATCATCAAGATACATGATTGACACTACATTTGTTTCTTGACATCTTAAACAAGATTTGTGTCCATTTGTAATCATCCTCTAACATCTTCAAGAATATTTTCCATCTCACCAACTGAAATCAACTATTGATATGAATGACAACCTAGATTAACAATCTCCCCCTTTGTCATTGATGGAAATATTGCTGCATTTTCAACATTCTCTCCCACTTTGACATCAATGGAAAATGGGGTGCCTGAGTACTCACCCTGACAAGCTTCTTCTTTTCTTCATGAATAGTAAGTAGTTCTTCATAGGTACATTACTCCCCCTGTCATGGTGATATTTCTTTATGGAAATGTGGTCCATGATATGTTTGCATTTCTTCATTTCATGAATCAACTCCCCTGCCTGCATAACCTCCTGCAACTTCAAGAAATATTGTTGCCTTGTGATTGGGTGGAATAAGTTAATATTTGAATCATGTTATTCAATGGAGTTTCTCCTGAGAGATGATCTATCAAAGGATGAATGTCCATGGGTGACTCATCAAATATTTCATAGGGCCCATTCACTGATAACTTCTGGAATATCAATGATGAATTTATCAAGTCAATAACATTTTTTGTTGGCCGGAGTGTTCAAGAGACTTCCGGATTCAACTTGCTTCCTTCTCCCTACTTGTGTAACTTTCTTCTTTGGGTTGGTTCTCATAGTTTTAGCTTGTTTAGGAACCCAATTCAATATACAATCATGTTCCATATGTCCAATGTTATGGAAATTGAAGCACTCTATCTTATTCATGAATGAGAGGTCATGACTTCTTCTTTCAAATATTCTTCGAGGAAAGTGACGGGGACCATTATATTTGTCCTTGTGGTATGCCCTACAGTCCATTTCCATGTGCCAAAAATTTGTACAAGAATAAAAATAACCAAAAAATATACTTTTGTACATGAAGGACGAATATTTCCTTGATGTAATTCTAAAATAATTATATCTTGGGATCCTTTGCTCAAATTTATTGCCTCTAGCATTATTGACACCATCAACATATCTTCTTGGAGTAGGGTTTCTTCCAATGTCATCTTGACTCTTCTTCTTGCCTTTGATGGAATTGGGGGCATCAATATTTCTTCCAAACTTTTCCACATCCTTGTTGTTTGAAGCATTAGGGATTTCATCATTCTCGTTTGAAGATTCACCTGCATAACCAAGACCTGATTATCAAGAGGAGATATTTGATAACTTAAGATGCCATTAAGGGTTTGGGAGCTCTTTAGGCTCTTGTTTAGATGATCAACTTCCTTTTTATGGATATCAATTTCTTCTTTAATTTTCTTGAATTCTTCATCCTTCTTTGATAGATCGATCTCCATTTCTTCCTTCACCTTGGTTGCTTCACATGATTGGGCCTTGAGAATATTGATGTCTAATTTTAGTTTGAAGATTTCTTCATCCTTTTCTTCTTGTTGGCATATCATGTTGTTTCTATCCTTTTCTGCTTCATCAACTTTTCCTTCTATGAATGCCAAAGTTTCCATCACCTTCTTGGCTCCTTGTGCTTGTTTCCTTACTTCTTCTAGTTGAGATCTAAGAGAAGAGACTTCTCCCTTGTATTGACCGATCTCTGCTTCAATATTGTTCAAGCTCTAAAGTATTTGTTCAAGGTGTCTTGACAAAGTTTCTTCCCTTTTCTTTGCCTTATCCAATTGATTTTTCATATATATGACTTCTTCATGATGCTTTCTTTTGTTTTGATGAAATTCCTCTTTAAGTTTGGAAATCTCCTCATCTCTTTTTTGTACTTGAAGCTTGAAAAAGTCAACTTTCTTCCTTTTCTTCTCTTGGTTACCATCTTGCACTTTCTTCTTAAGTTCCTCATTTTCCTTTTTCAAATTGTTAATATCTTCCATGGAAGCCATAATTTTATTCAGGATATCTTCTTCAAAGTCTTCTTTGTTCTCTTCATATTCTAGATCCTCTTTAGCCTTGTTGTCATCTCTCTTATCTTCAACTTCCTTGATGGATTCTGGACTTATTTATTTTTTTCCATCATCTTCTTAACTAGATATCACTGTCAACGCTCCTTTCGATTGAATATCTTGAATTTTTTCCCATATGACTTTTGCTGACAAACATTTTTTAAAATTGGCCTTCACAAAATTTGGTAACCCATTCAAAATTTCTTTCATTTCTCTTGTATTGTACTCCTTGGATTCTTTTTACATCATGTCATTAGCAATCACTTATTTCCAAACTTCAATTCTCTGAGTCTTCAATAAATTCCTCATTCTTACCTCCCATATATCAAAATTTCCATTGAACAATGGAGCCTTCGCAAATTGATTGACTTCAATTTCGATGGTTGAGGAAGACACATCTTTAGGAGGATTGGATAATTTCTTCCTTGGCTTTGCCATTTGTGTTCTACTGATCAACCTTCAAGTTGTTAGGCTTTGAGTGAAGGTACTGGCTTTGATACCAGTTGTTGGAAATACTGAGAGGGGGTTGAATCAGTATTTCTTTTCAAATGTTAATTTTACCAATTACTTCACTTATATTTAGAACACAAGATGAAAAATGATGGAATAGATACTTTTATTCCATAATTTTTCATTTTTTGTTCTAAATATAAGTGATTTAACTAGTAAAATTAACAATTGAAAAGAAATATGGATTCACCCCCCTCTCAATATTTCAAACAATCGTACCCCATGTAACCCTCCTATGCATGTGACTAGTCGTGGAAAGAATATAACACACACAACATATTCTTACTTCTAGCACTTCAGTGCTACACGAGATCGTGCCTACTTGGTGTAACTCCCTCTATCATATATGGATTTCCTACAAATCCTTCTCCTACCATTCCTCATATATCTACACCTTCCTTTGTACCCTTAGGTCTCTATCCTTCTAAGATTACTATGCATCCATCTCTCTGAAATTTGCATCGCTTGCAATGAGCTAACATTTCCACCCTATACCCCTCCCGTAGTATCATAGTGTTAAGAAGGCATGCATTAGCCCTGAACCTATTGGGTATGTGTAATATTATTTCCACGATTAGTCGCATGCCCAAGGCAGTCATAGGGGAGGCGATAGCCCCATCTGTATGTTGTGTCGGGCACAACAGGGGGTTCACAGGGGGTGGCAGCCCCCCCTGTCCAAGGGTTCGCAGGGGGTGAGTATCCCCCTGCGAAGAGTTCGGGGTAGCACCCTAGGAAAAAAAAATTGGACCTTATTTTTCGATAGGCAGACCCGCCCATGGTTTTTTGCATGGGTTTGCACATGGTTTTGGGGCATGATGGTTTTTGGCCCCTAGTATTTTGTAGATCCGGTCAGGGGAACTAAGGTTATTTCTAATCCAGGGTTAATGGAGTTGTATTTATGAATGCTTCGGCATGTATATATATGTGTTGTAACATTAAAGGGAATATAATGAGAAATCAAGTTGGTAGTCCAGATTTGGGATCCAGGAGAAAATATCTGTGTATATATGTTTTATGTTTTATTCTCTCATTGTTGTTTATTTTCTGTTTTTAAGATTTTTTTTCAGATAATTTCTATACAGGGTTAAAACCTACATTTGGAATCAGAGTTGTTTTAGCTTCAAGGGGATGCCTTTGTTGTTGAGGGGTTTTTTGCTTGGACCTGTGGTGTACCCTGTTCAGTGGGAGATCTATGGGATTGATTCTTGCTATGAAAGAAGATGGCAAGCAGTGGAAAGATAGAGCTCAAGAAATTTAATGGTCAGAGTTTTGAGTTGTGGAAGCTCAATATGGAGGATCTGCTGGTGGATAAATATCAGTGGATCGTGGTAGATCCAGGTACTAAACCAACGATAATGTCAGATGAAGACTGGAAGAAGTTGGATCGGAAGGTAAAGACCACAATACGGTTGTTTTCCATAGATTCATTATTGTTGAATTTTTATGTGGAAGCTATGGCGAAGAATTTGTGGGACAAGCTAGGGACTTTGTACCAATCTAATTCTCTAGTGAATAAATTGTTCCTACGAGAAAAGCTATATAACCTGAGGATGAATAATGGAGACTTAGTGACAGAGCATCTGAACACCTTCAATACTATGGTAAGTCAGTTTTCATCTGTTGATATTAAAATATCAAATGAAGATAAGTGCATAAATTTTTTGTGCTCTCTACCAGATTCGTGGGACACATGGAAAATTTTAGGGGCTAATATTCGCAGGTAGGCTAATTTTCCATGTTTTTTCCAAAAAAAATATTCACCAATTTCCATTTTTACTAAGGATGATTCTCCCAAATTTTATGGTATAAAATTATTTTCCCTTAAAAATTGCCAAATTTTTATAGAGATTATATGAAATTATTAAAAATTTGAATATTTTTACAATCATATCGCCAAACATTTTATAGTTTTCATATTACGTACTAATAAGATTTGCCAAGGTTTATAACCCTTAAAATAATTTTACACCCTTAAAATTTCCCTGGTGCCACTAGGACAGTCTGGTTATTGCAATAGGTAGCAATACAACTACCTTGAATTTTTATGAAATTGTCTCAGCCTTGATGTCAGAGGAAATGAGATGGAGAAATATGGAGGGCTAGAATGGAGATGCCTTACATGTACGAGGAAGGTCCCAAAATAGAAACAAAAATAATTTTTCAAGTGGGAGATCTAAATCTCCAAGAAAGTTTATAAAGGTGTGCTAGAAATACGAAAAGAAAGGGTGCTACAAAAGGGAATGTAGATCTAAATCTCCTAAGAAAGGAAAGGGATCTGATGATTCTCCTTCTTCAGTGGAAAAAAAACCACCTCAAATGAAGGTGGGGATGTGTATTTGGCTTCTTCTTCAAATACACATGTATATCATGAGGCATGGTTGATTGACTGAGGTGCATCATTTCACTTCACTCCCCATAGGGAGTGATTTTGCGAGTATGAGAAGTATGATGGTGGTGATTTCTTCTTAGGGGATGATAGGAAGGCTAGAATCATCGGACATGGAAAATTTAAGTTGAAGCTACAAGGTGGAAGGATTAGAACACTTCCTGGTGTTCTGCATATTCCTGCATTGGTGATAAATCTGATTTATGTAATAAATATGGATGATGCAGGTGTAAAAATGGTGTTCGAGAAAGATACCTGCAAGATGGTTCGAGGAGAACTGGTATTAATATGGGGAGTTCAAATTGGAACTCTGTACAAGCTTCATGGTTGCACTGTTATTGATGGGTGCAACAGTTTTGTGGTTCTTGTAAGTGGATCATAAAGCCTAGTTATCTCTGGAGAAAAGACCATGCTATGGCATCAAAGGCTTGGACATATTAGAGAAAAGGGCCTTCAGATACTACATGGAAATGGTATGGTAGAAGGTATGTCTTATTTCTCTCTAGATTTCAATTTCTGTGAACATTGTGTATATGGGAAGCAGAATCGGGTGATTTTTCCTTCTAGTGCTAAGAGGGTGAACAAGATATTAGAGCTTGTGCATAGTGATGTGTTTGGACCTGTGTTGGTTCCATCACTGGGTAAGTTTGTGTACTATTTTTCATTCATAGATGACTAATCAAGGAATACATGGATATATTTCCTGAGGATAAATATGAAGTCTTTGAAAAATTTAAAGAATTTAAGGCTCTGGTGGAAAACCAGACAGAGAAGAAAATAAAGGTGCTAAGGACAAATAATGGTGAAGAGTTCTACAAGAAGGAATTTACAGAGTTTTTAAGAAGTGTGGTATAGCATGGCAGAAGACTACTCCATACACACCTCAGCAAAATGAAGTTTCAGAAAGAATGAACATAATGTTGATGGAAAAGGGAAGAAGCATGCTTAGTGGTACTTGGTTAGGACAAGAATTATGGGGAGAGGTAGTGGAAATTGCATGTTACTTGGTTAACATATCACCTTCATCAGCGTTGGAGGATAAGACTCCTCATGAGGTATGGACTATTAAGAAACCATCTCTCTCACATTGAGGGTATTTGGATGTGATGCATATGTACATGTTCCAAAGGAGAAAAGGACCAAGTTAGATAATAAATATGAAAGGTGCATCTTTATTGTGTATAAGGATGTTTTAAAGGGTTACAAGCTTTGGAAGCTAGAAACAAGGAAGGTACTATACAGTCGAGATGTGGTTTTTAGAGAGGTGAAATATTTTGTTAAACATGAAGTCCTACCGAAGGAACCTGAGAAGATAGAGTTTGAGCTAAAGGAGGATGAATCAGACTCTACAACAGAATAATATTCAGAAGAGGAAGAGCCACAAACTCCATCTGTGAGAAGATCAGTTTGGGAAAGAAGAGATCCAGAAAGGTATAATCCATCTCCTTTCTGTTCAAATTTTTCTTTAACTATCACTAATGATGATCCTAGAATTGTGAGGGAGGCATTGGATTCAAAGGATGAAAAACTTTGGAAGGAGGCCAGCGTTGATGAAATGGCATCCTTGCATAAAAATGAGGAATGGGATCTAGTGGAGTTTTTGGGTGGAAGGAAGCCTATCCAGAGAAAATTTGTGTTTAAGAAGAGGATGAATATAGAAGGCAAGGTGGAGAAATACAAAGCTCAGTTGGTAGCAAAAGGTTATTCCCAGGTGTCGGGAATTGACTTTGGTGATATTGTTTCTCCTGTTTCCAAGGTTACTTCTATTATAATACTTTTATATGTTGTTGTTGCATTTGATTTTGAGGTAGAACAGATGGATGTGAAGACAAAATTTCTTGATGGGGATCTGGAAGAGGAGATCTACATGAAGAAACCTGAAGGATTTATGGTGAAGTTTAAGAAATAACTTGTATGAAGGTTGAAAAAGTCTTTGTATGGGTTAAAAAAATCACCAAGGATGTGGTATCAGAAATTTGATACCTATATACAGGGACTTGGCTTCACCAGGAGAAAAGAGGATCATTGTGTTTATTTTAAATTAATTGGTGATCGTGTTATTTATTTCGTCTTGTATGTGGATGATATATTTCATATTGGAAATGACAAAGAAATTATCCAAGATTTGAAGACCCAATTGTTCTCCAAATTCAACATGAAGGATCTTGGCGTCGCAAACTATATTTTGCGCATGGAAATTAAGAGAGATCAGGCAAATAGGAAGCTCTGGTTAAACCAGAGGAAGTATGTCAAGATAATATTCTATAGGTTCAATATGTTGGATAGTAAATCGGTGAAGGTTCCTATTCATGTAGGTGTAAATCTATCTGTTGAACAGTGTCCCAAGACACAAGAAGAAGAGGAGTATATGTCCCATGTTCCATATGCAAGTGCAGTGGGTAGCTTGATGTATGCAATGGCCTATACTAGACCAGACATTACGCATGCAGTGGGGGCATTGAACAATTTTATGTCAAAACTAGGGAAGGAGCATTGGATAGCAGTGAAGCGGGTTTTGAGATATTTGTGTGGCACTAGTGATTATGGTTTGTGCTACCAAGGAAGATCATGATTGGATATAGTTTTGGACATCCATGGATTTGTTGATGCGAACTGGGCTGGAGATCTAGACCAAAGAAGATCTACAAGTGGGTTTGTGTTTAGCCTATTTGGAGGTGCAGTTAGTTGGATGAGTAAAGACAGTCTGTAGTGGATCTTTCAACTACAGAGGTAGAATACATGGCAGCCACTCATGCAAGCAAGGAAGCAGTTTGGTTGCAGATATTGTGTTTAAGTGTGGGGTTGGTGCAACAAGCTATAAGGATAGACTGTGATAGCCAAAGTGTAATTTTCTTGGCTAAAAACCCTGCTTATCATTCAAAGACAAAGCACATTGATGTTCAATATCACTTTGTGAGAGATATGGTTGAGGATAAAAGGATGTTGCTGGTAAAGGTGTGCACGTTGAAGAATGTTGTAGATGCATTGACGAAGTTTGTGAGCATTCATAAGTTCTCTTGGTGTAGAGAAACAATGGGTGTTGCAGAGCTGCACTAATGACTAAGCTCTCATGTGGCCCCCTACAGAAAGAAAAAAACAAGTGGGAGAATTTTTGGTATGTGTTATATTATTTTAACGATTAGTCACATGCATGGGGGGTCACAGGGGGGCGACACCCTCTTGTACGTTGCATCGTGTGTAGCATGGGGCGGGTAGCCCCCTGTGCAGGGTCCAGGGAAACACTTTGGGAAAATATTTTTGGACCCTATTTTTCCATGGGCAGACCCGGCCATGGATTTGTGCATGGGTTTGGACATGGTTTTGGGGCATGATGGTTTTCATCCCCTGGTATTTTGTAGATCTGGTCGGGGAACTACGGTTATGTTCTAATCCAAGGTTAATCAATTGGGGTTTATGAATTCTTTAGCATGTATATATGTGTGTGTGTGTGTGTGTGTGTGTGTGTGTGTGTATGTGTGTGTGTGTTGTAACACTAAAAGGAATACAATGAAAAATCAAGTTGGTAGTCCCGTTTTGAGATCCAGGGGAAAATATCTGTGTATATCTATTCTATCTTTTATTCTCTCCCTATTGTTTATTTTCTTTTTTTAAGATTCTTTTGCAGATAATTTTTGTACAGGGTTAAAACCTACAGAATCAAGAGTAGGTTTTATTACATCATTAATACTTTAACCCACAATGTAATCTACATTAGTAGCCTTCCCCAAAACCCTTACCTTAAACAAATGGCCTTCCATGGAAAACTCAATGATGTAGCCTTCTAAAGTAGATTGTACCCAAAAATCGATGGCTCGAGTTAGGTTTGTATCAAGCTAATGTAACTCAACTAGGTTAGTGGGAGTCCAAGAAAGGGGGGATCTACACCAAATTCCAACCCCTTATTTTTTCTCCAACCTTTGAAACCAACTGTAAAGATATTCTCAGAACTTACACTATAATATATCGAAATTATCACTTAGAGGCTCCACACACAAAATCTATTCCTTGACTCACTTCACACTAATTTGACGGAGCTGCGCTTGCTAATAAATAAACAAAAATTCCTGCTCATGAAACCAGTCCTGAAGATCCTTCTTAAAAATTATTGACACCATGTTCCAAGTCCCTTTAATAAATTTTAGTTCCTGGCAATGAAACGATTTGTTCGCAAGAAATTATAAGAGACGGAGACCCTGGGTTGAACTACAAGGGCCAACAAAGGTTCCATTGTAGTATAGTGCAACGCCAACATTTCACCTTACTCAAAATAAGGCATCTCAACTGAGGTGTTACGAGAATTTACTAGGATAAGGATTAGAACTATACATCAAGGACTTTTACACAACGAGTATAATCCAAATCTATCCTATGGAATCACATTATCATACATGCGACATGTGCAAAGTATGAATTGTGACACATCTAAAGCGACACGTAATGATAACATTCATGAAAAATAAAAATTTAAACGGGCCATATAAGCCAGCGCATTCATAAGAATAGAATAGCCTTGTGACTTCTTTCCATTAAGAAAAAATTATCATTACATCCTAGCATTACAACCCTTCAGGTAGAATCAAAAGAATCATCATACAATTTGGCTCAAAAAGAGAAGAACTAAGAACATAACTAATTTCAATATACCTAGTGACAAAATATCAACATATGATCTTCGGCCCATCTGTTTTCCTCTCCTTTGTTTTTTATAAACTTTTCTTGCCTTAACTACTAATCGTTTCCTCTGATACTATGCACTTTCCTCTTTAGCGGTTTTTGTGACTTTCCTACAACTACTTGATCTCTTCTTGGTAGCCTCTATTAACACAGTTGCACTTACATTTTCCCATATTTTCTACTTTCCAACTTCAGTGTCTAGAAAATATTGGCATATTTTCTCTCTTTTCCTCAATGGTTTCCTACGCAATTGCCTTTTTTCCAGACTTGGTCAAAATGTGTCATAATTATATCCCTCAAAATGAAGGACCCAACATACACATCCTATGAGCTCTAGTCATGAAACACTAGATTGTTTCCCACTAATATATTAACCACTCATAGAGTGCTTCTCTTGGACTACAACTCATAAATACATTACTTGGATAAAATTTCTTAGTTAATTATAGCAAAAAATTTACTCTTAATTAAAACCTAAGTAAGGATTGTCTCACATGTAAAATTCATAGTCGACATTACATTCATCATATTAGTATATCATCATGAAAATAACTATAACACATTCATCACATAATAATATCATATATTATTTATATCATGTGCAACACAAAATGAGAGTTTTGTTTCCTAACAAAAATAAAAAATGCACATACCTATCCTCCAAAATACAAGTGTTAGAAATTTTGAGGTTTGGGTAATCTACTAACCCGACAAATATTAATACAAGAACATGTCAGGTGTTGTTTAGTCATGCCATGTGCACACAATAGATCTCGACCCAAATATAATATTTTTCTCCAAAACTTGCAATTGTTATAGCCCATACTAAAAGTTAGAATAGAATCATAAAGAACTATCTCCCTTGTCACACCATTCGAGTAGATAATTCACTGTTCAGTACATCTATTTCCCAAGAGAAACCTTATGTTTTATTGTTACATTTCTCTTCTCACATTCCTCACTCAGCAATATAGTGATGCTATATGATCTATTATCATTTATTGCTCCTTTTTTCCATCTCCACTCATCTCAACCTTTTCTCACTTATATGTGGAATGGTAGGGGAACTCCAAGGGTCGTGATCTTTCATCCACCCTTGGGGCCAACCTGTCCCATTCAGAATTAACCCACTCATATTTCCATACATTTCTCTTGATCAGTAAACATTGGAATTGACTTTCCCACTTGTCACGTCATCTAACTCTCTTAGGCACCTCGTCTCACCGCATTCCACTCAACACACTTCAAATTTATCCTCCACATGTCATCTCATATTGGTGAATGTCTTACTCACATTTCATCTTGTCTCACATCATACACCTACTTGTATAAGTGTATGGGGATCATTCCCACTCATCCTTCCAAATCCTTAACTCCCATGCTGGCTTATATTGTGTACACTCCCTAGCCGTATATTTAACTAAAATTCTATTAGCTACTTTTCTTTCTCCAAATCATCTCACATGTATCCAATGTGTTCACACCATGTGCCTAGGTCACAAATCGCACCACATTGTCTTGGTTTTCTCATGCAGCGATGACTCGTCTCAATTTCACCCACCCATGGAAACGAAAAATTTCCAATGAATGCCACAACAAAAATTGTAAATTTTGTGATTTTGATGGTACCATGATCTCCATATTTTTTATGGATGATATGTGTGCATGGCTTTCCCTAAAGGTCTAACAACCTATGAATAACCTCCCCCACTTAAAATTATTATTTTCATTGTAAATGCTTCAGTGCATAAATCCAAAAGTCATAAGCTCTATTGACGATGTTTCACTCCTCTAAAAGAGGTCTCTAACTACCATTCACCCAAACTGCACCTAGATGTTTCCATGTGTTAGATCCCCTTGTATATCCTATTTAGTAAGGTATTGAATCTAATCATCATGCCAAAATATGCAAGAAATCATGTTTATCACACAAGTTCAATACGTCGAACATCATATCATCCATGAAAACCATCAGTCAAATGCAAAAAAGGGTAATCGTACTGCACCTAAGGCATGACTCACCATCCATACTACAAAAGTGAGACAAGATCCTCATGGGCTAGTGTGAATGTAAGGGGTAATTGTGATGTTGACCACCACCTATATATCAAATCCCATATGAATTGTTGGATGTACTTCCCTCCTACTTCTATAAAAAATACCTCAATAATGGTGGATGAGAGTTGACCATGCCTTCTATTTCTTCAACAAGATGCACCAACTCTATATCATAAGACCATCTTCCTACCTAATTTTATCGTAGAAAAAAAAAATCTCATTTTTGTATATTTTGTACCAAGGTACAGCTCTCTAGCCACATTACTAGATTAAAGGTGTTGCCACCATCTCTTCCCTAGAATAATTAGGGTTTATTTCATCCTCCTCCTCCATGATCTAATTCAAGATCAAATATTTAAATCACGTCAGTCAACGCCATCATAATATTTGCATATTTCATGATAAGGGAATCCATATCATCTATGCATGCATGAACATCACTCATTTATTTATCTACTCAGTCAATAATACAAATGGAATTCATCTTGGGATTGAATTTATGGCTCCTCTCAAATTCCTCATTATAATGAGATGTAGTCCAAATAGAATGAATAGACATCCCATGTGTTGGACCAACACTACATTCTTTGCAATGAGGAACTCATATCTTAATACCAACTCATAGTCATTGAGATGCATAATGGTGAAGCATTCTCTTCCTTTCCAATCACCAATACTAATGGGAACATCATAAACCATCCTATTCAAATGCATTTCTCCTAAATTAATTACCTTGAAGAAATGTTGGGTTGTCTTGAGCCTCAATCCAAGTTTGCTATCCACATCCAATATCATGAAGTTATAGCTCCACTGTTAACCATAGCTTCCATCTAAACCGAAATGACATTCTTCCTCACAACGCTAAGCTAAGTCCTCTCCTAGTCATGTATTGTAGTAGCTTCCCTCATAGAAGCTACTCCCAAAACCTGCAGAAATTCAATTTTTGGCACATCCTCTTTCTCCATAGAAAATAGGCTTTTGTTTAATGGAAAATTCTTTTCCAAGTTCTCCTTTGCATAAATCCTACATGAAAGAGGTTTCTTCTCCCTTTTGGCACATGTCTACCTCACTTTGTCTTCCTTTAAATACTTATGCTTCCCTTAGTCCTTCATCTTCTTTCCTTTATCACCAAGGCCACATGCTTGGTTCTTACTTCTGAAATTCTCTTCACTTGGAAAATACAAAAGCTTGTTTGTTGCAATGATAGGCTCTGCCAAAATATTCCACACTTTTTCCTCCTCAACTTAGCCTATTCCCATGGTTGCAATCCATTAACGAAATGGTACAATTTATATTCATCCGACGTCTCTCTAAACTCCAACATAAGGCACAAAAACTCTTTAATGGATGCTTTAATCCTCCTTGTATGCTTCAAATCCATAAGGTGATTCCTAGAAACTATTGTTTGGTTCCCTAGACCAACCTTCACATACAAAGTTTACTTCATCTCCATCCATGTGGATATCCTCTATGTCGCATGACAAGATGCCAAATTCTCCACTGAGGTCCACCACAACTTGGTTGTGCCTGTCAAATGTGTCTCTAGTGATAACCTTAATCTCATATGGACATGTGATTATATAATCCAATTACTACTCTAAATCCCAAAAAAAAATTCCCAACCACTTTTCCACTCCTAATCCATCATATGGTTTTTGTTCCTTAATGTTCACTCTCACTAAAGTACTTGATGAACCATGTGTTATTTACTTCTTGAATACTGCAATCATCTCTACTTTCTCTAGAGTTAGGACTATGGGAGAATATGATTGATCCTCCAACCGGTTCAGAAAATCACCCCTGAGACCATCTCAGACATGCTCCATTATGGAAGAAACACCCTCAAGTTAATCATTACTTTGAACAAAATATACCCTAATAGTTTCCATATTCCTCCTTATCTCATCAAATTCATTCCATTTCATAGGCATAACATCCATCACCTTGGTTTTACATTCCTCAATAGCAAAAAATCTCTTTGTCAACTTAGGGTTCTTATGATTTGCTGACCCACTCCCTCTTGGCTATGAACCTACCATACCACTAGATATTCCTACACAATTGTCTTAGATATATCCATGCTAATAAACCACCACCATGTCTCACCCAAGTACTAGTTTATCTGTACTCAGAAAATTGCAGTAGTAAACATGAATATACCTTGCTAATATACCTTCATGAGGATTATCTTTGATACCACCAATCACACCCCTATAGGCTTCACACATTTTGAAGTGCCCCATGGTCTCTATTAATATGACACTAGGATGTTTCTCATCAATGGCTCAATCACTCTAGTAGTACTTCACATGGACTATGCCTCACAAACACATTGGTTAGTTGGAATGTCTTAGTAAATTATATCAATGGAATTACTCTTAACTTAAACCTAAACAAGATTTGTCTCACATCTAACGTTCACAATTCACGTTACATATATCATCATGAACATCAATATAACACATTCATTTCATAAACATGTCATATATCATTTATACCATGCAACACCAAATTTAGGAAGAGTGGTGCGAGACCTAACACTCCTCAAAAATACATATAGATATGTTCCAAAATATAATTTCTACAATTTTTTTGGTTCAAGTCACCTATTGACCCAAGTTGTCTCAATATAATAACCAACCTAGCATATTTGATTCATTCCACCTACACAAAAAAAATATTTGTCCAAGTGCAATAATATACACCACATCTAGAAACAATTCTAGCCTATTCCAACCCTTATAATAGGTCCCTACATAGCATTTTCCTTCTCATCCTACCATTTTTGTGGGTAGTGCACCATTTATCGAATCTCTTTTCCAAGTGAAACCTAAAATTTGGTTATGGTGGCCCTCATCACGGTCCCTCACTCTGTGTTCTAGTGATGCAATATGATATATGATCTTTTTTTCTTGTGTTCACCTTTTCCACATGTCTCAACCTTTGCTTACTTATATGTTTCATGGTATGGGAATGTGAATGGTAACAACCCTTTAGAAACCCTCTGGGTTGACCCATTTAACGAAACATTAACCCAATTGTATTTCCAAGCATACATCTCAATGAGTTTTCTTGATCATTGAACCACTCGCTCATTAGGTCTTCTTTCCTTTCTCAATATTGTTGACTCACCCCACTACTTGTTGTTTCACCTTAGTGCACGTTGACTTCCCCTATTGCATGTCATGTCATCTTAGTGTATGTTGATTCCTCACATCATCTCATATCACGTCATACATTGACTCATCTAAGCATGTGGTGCCAGTTTCTACTCCTCACACACAACGTTGAAATCCCATGCCAACTTTTATTGTGTGTGCTACCTAGTCGCGCATTTAACTACACTCGTCTAGGCTGGTCATATTAGAACAAGTCATCCTGTGTGTTCCCAATGTGTGCCCACCCTTGGGGGCTTCAATCAATGAACCTCTAACATATCACGTGTGTTCATGGCATATTAAACAATACCCTTAGTTTGAATACACATTGGAAAATAGTTCTAAAAATCACATTATTTAACCCCCTACTAGTATGAACTCAATACACCTTCACAGTTAAAAAAATCCCTACATTCACTAGTTATTGTAGGTACCTATTTTTCATTAACATTTTTTATACCCCTTTATAATTTTTCATTAACTTTGAGATCCACTTTGTATACCTACCAATATAAAAACCCTTTACCCCCTATATATCTCGCAATATATTATCTCATTCTTTCCTCAATATATATCCCACAATATGAATGCACGTGGCATGGTATTTATCTCCCTATGAATCCATCGTCCACCCACCATGTCCCCATGTCACTAATTTTTCCATACCATCTTATTGTGCTCATGCACCCATGACTCACATCAAGAGCGCCCGCCCGTGGAAATCCCTAATTTCCACTAATAGTCACAAAAAACATCGCAAAATATGCCATAGTAATGTCACTATGATATCCACCTCAAGTATTGATGATATGCATGCATGGCTCACCATGAGGGTCCTAATAGCTATGTTGCACCAAGCTATGATTCAAGGTGGCTATAAATGGTTGTGTTTAGATGATGCTCTTCTCTGATGGAGGATGTTGTATAGGGGACTTAGGCCTTCACCTAGGAGGATGAATGTAATAATTGGTCATGTCTAAAATTTTCTCTATCTTGTGCAAACCCATGAAAAAACCCTAGAATTCACCAAGGGAAAATTAGTTGACATGTTGACCTAACATAGACTCCAACCATAATTTACGAAGAAAATCCAAAGGAATCTCCTGATCATTGAAAGGATGTTTATTAAATATCATAAATCACCTATCCATCCAATGGTGTGTAAATGGATATTAGGTGTACCAATCCAAAAAATGTGTCTCTTTGTGACCATGGGTTGTAATTGGGTTCTTCAGTTGATAAAAAATGTCATCAACTATTGTTTTTAAATTTTTAGGTATTTAACTTGGTTTATTTAGATTTGATCTATACCAATAAAACATTATGATCCTATAATAAAAAAATATGAGTTAATTGACCTCAAGAATTTGTAATGGACGACATAATCATGCTTAGGAAATTATCTAGAGACACATGGGAACACTCTTTATACTTTCAAAAATCTTGTATAAGGATTCTAATAGAGTGAAAGCTCATACATCCATCTCAGTAAGTTGGCTTGAGCATTGGCCAGCCTGCTTAACAAGTCATCTCGCCTCACTCAAGAATATTTCTTTTCCCCACTACATGTCATCATAGCTTGATGCATGTCGACTGTCCGTGTTGCATGTCATGTCCGTTCAATGCATGTATTGTCTACACATCATCTCATCTTGCGTCCCATGTCATTGCATCTAAGTGTGTGGAACTTCCTCATATTTTTGTGTGTGAGGAAGAAGATATTAATTGGTCATGCCAAACATTTTTCTATCTTGTGCAGACCCATGAACCAATCCCAATATTCACCAAAGGTAAATTCATTGGCATTGTGACGTAACATAGCTATAACTATAATTTGATAAGAAAATACAAATACATAGCCCTATTATTGAAATGAGGTGTATTAAATACCATAAACCACATATCCATCCAATGGTGCATAAATGGTTAGTAGGTGCACCAATCCATACAATGTGTCTCTCTATGACCAGTGGTTGAAAATGCATTCTTGGTTTAATAAACAATGTTATTAAATATTGTTTTGAAATTTTTAGCTCTCTAACTTTCTCTTTATTTACTTGTGTCGTGTAATATTCAAACATTATGATCCTATAATAAAAATATGATTTAATGATCCTCTAGCCTTTCCAATGATTATACACTCTAGACTTTCACAAATCATGTATAAAGATTCTAAGAAATATCAAGCCCCAATCAATTTCCATTTTAATGTTTGTCCGTTTTCAATTAGGATTTTGTGTCTCCTCCTAGGGAGGTGTTGGATTTTGGTTTTGTGTAAACTCCATAATCATGTATCCAATAATTTAATTAAAAAACAAAATAGTTTTTTTTATCTCTCATTTTTTTAAAATTGTAAATTGAAAGCAAAACATAAACAATTAAGTTTATTTTTTATCTTTTTTTAAATTGTGAAATTAAAACCAAACATAATCAATTAAGATTGAGAACAAAGTTTCTAAAACCTCTTCTTGAGTTTCTACTCCAAATAACTTTTAATCTGCTCAATATAAACCAAGACAGGCTGGAAAAATAGATTTGAGTCGTTTATTATTTTGAGAGGGTCGTTTTTTTAATTTTGACAATAGAAGAACATTCATGGTTCCAAAAATGTATGTAAACTCGTAAGTGTGTGTTTCACAAAATCCCAACGCTAGGAAATCAAGAACATGTGCATATTCATATATGTTCTCCTTAAATCTAACCCATTACAATTTTTTAACCATCATTTTTTCACAAATACGATTTGACATAAAATTGTTTTATATTATATCATCATGAATATAGAAACAAACAAAACAAATCATTACTTTCCATATCACAAACAAAATTGTTTTTTTTATAATGTGGCAAGTTTTTGGAAATTCTATTCTAGGTGTTATCTCTTCAATTGAAAAAAAAAATGTTTTTAAAATAATATCATCATCAAAAACTACTATACTTCTTTTTTAATAATCATAAAAATAAATTTTAATGATATCATTGAAATCTTGACATTATAAAATAATATCATCATCAAAAACTACTGTACTTCCTTTTTTAATAATCATAAAAATAAAATTTGATGATATCATTGGAATCTTGACATTCACTTGAGATATCATGCTTTACTAGTTGCTTATGCTTGTGTAACTCTGCTTTCAAGTTGCCATAAACTAATCAGATCGATCGACCCAAGTATTTTTAGGTGGTTTGTGCTACTCTCCGTCCTTCCTCATTGCTCACGAGCGTGCAGAGTCATGGCTGCCCAGAACCAGGTGGAGTCGGGTTCCCTACTAGCTGTACCTAAACTACATAAGCCGAACGGTGATATAAATGGAGATTTGACTAGTGATCGGTGTAGAACCAGAGTCCCGATTGTGTCGATCTTGGCCTGCAAACTCAAGAGCTTTTGGTGTGTTGGTGATCACGGGCAAGCGCCAAGAGAGCCCCAAAGGTTGATCGAAGGGGAGACAGATGAGGAGGGGTCCTTCCATCACACAAGGCAAGGAGGATGCAAAACTATGCCTTTTATCATAGGTGACACTACCATTCCATTGTCGTAGTGCTTCATTCAATATTACCTTCATTTTTGTAGAGATGGAAATAACCACGGAGCTTTCCATATGGAATATGGAAATAGTTTCCATATTCCTCCTTATCTCATCAAATTCATTCCATTTCATACGCATAACATCCATCACCTTGGTTTTACATTCCTTAATAGCAAAAAATCTCTTTGTCAACTTAGGGTTCTTATGATTTGCTGACCCACTCCCTCTTGGCTATGAACCTACCATACTACTAGATATTCCTACACAATTGTCTTAGATATATCCATGCTAATAAACCACCACCATGTCTCACCCAAGTACTAGTTTCCTTTATCAGTACTCAGAAAATTGCAGTAGTAAACATGGATATACCTTGCTAAGATGCCTTCATGAGGATTATCTTTGATACCACCAATCACACCCCTATAGGCTTCACACATTTTGAAGTGCCCCATGGTCTCTATTAATATGACACTAGGATGTTTCCCATCAATGGCTCAATCACTCTAGTAGTACTTCACATGGACTATGCCTCACAAACACATTGGTTAGTTGGAATGTCTTAGTAAATTATATCAATGGAATTACTCTTAACTTAAACCTAAACAAGATTTGTCTCACATCTAACATTCACAATTCACGTTACATATATCATCATGAACATCAATATAACACATTCATTTCATAAACATGTCATATATCATTTATACCATGCAACACCAAATTTAGGAAGAGTGGTGCAAGACCTAACACTCCTCAAAAATACATATAGATATGTTCCAAAATATAATTTCTACAATTTTTTTGGTTCAAGTCACCTATTGACCCAAGTTGTCTCAATATAATAACCAACCTAGCATATTTGATTCATTCCACTTACACAAAAAAAATATTTGTCCAAGTGCAACAATATACACCACATCTAGAAACCATTCTAGCCTATTCCAACCCTTATAATAGGTCCCTACATAGCATTGCCCTTCTCATCCCACCATTTTTTGTGGGTAGTGCACCATTTATCGCATCTCTTTTCTAAGTGAAACCTAAAATTTGGTTATGGTGGCCCTCATCACAGTCCCTCACTCTGTGTTCTAGTGATGCAATATGATATATGATCTTTTTTTCTTGTGTTCACCTTTTCCACATGTCTCAAACTTTGCTTACTTATATGTTCCATGGTATGGGAATGTGAATGGTCACAACCCTTTAGAAACCCTCTGGGTTAACCCATTTAACGAAACATTAACCCAATTGTATTTCCAAGCATACATCTCAGTGAGTTTTCTTGATCATTGAACCACTCGCTCATTAGGTCTTCTTTCCTTTCTCAATATTATTGACTCACCCCACTACTCGTTGTTTCACCTTAGTGCATGTTGACTTCCCCTATTGCATGTAATGTCATATTAGTGTATGTTGATTCCTCACATCATCTCATATCACAGCGTACATTGACTCATCTAAGCATGTGGCGCCAGTTTCCACTCCTCACACACAATGCTGAAATCCCATGCCAACTTTTATCGTGTGTGCTACCTAGTCGCGCATTTAACTACACTCGTCTAGGCTGGTCATATTAGAACAAGTCATCCTGTGTGTTCCCAATGTGTGCCCACCCTTGGGGGCTTCAATCAATGAACCTCTAACATATCATGTGT
This sequence comes from Pinus albicaulis, assembly GCA_034641835.2. NCBI lineage: Eukaryota > Viridiplantae > Streptophyta > Pinopsida > Pinales > Pinaceae > Pinus > Pinus albicaulis. The sequence continues at coordinate 925,888,018 of CM076582.1, forward strand.
GTTCATGGCATATTAAACAATACCCTTAGTTTGAATACACATTGGAAAATAGTTCTAAAAATCACAGTATTTAACCCCCTACCAGTATGAACTCAATACACCTTCACAATTAAAAAAATCCCTACATTCACTAGATATTGTAGGTACCTATTTTTCATTAACATTTTTTATACCCCTTTATAATTTTTCATTAACTTTGAGATCCACTTTGTGTACCTACCAATATAAAAACCCTTTACCCCCTATATATCTCGCAATATATTATCTCATTCTTTCCTCAATATATATCCCACAATATGAATGCACGTAGCATGGTATTTATCCCCCTGTGAATCCATTGTCCACCCACCATGTCCCCATGTCACTAATTTTTCCATACCATCTTATTGTGTTCATGCACCCATGACTCATATCAAGAGCGCCCGCTCGTGGAAATCCCTAATTTCCACTAATAGTCACAAAAAACATCACAAAATATGCCATAGTAATGTCACTATGATATCCACCTCAAGTATTGATGATATGCATGCATGGCTCACCATGAGGGTCCTAATAGCTATGTTGCACCAAGCTATGATTCAAGGTGGCTATAAATGGTTGTGTTTAGATGATGTTCTTCTCTGATGGAGGATGTTGTATAGGGGACTTAGGCCTTCACCTAGGAGGATGAAGGTAATAATTGGTCATGTCTAACATTTTCTCTATCTTGTGCAAACCCATGAAAAAACCCTAGGATTCACCAAGGGAAAATTAGTTGACATGTTGACCTAACATAGACTCCAACCATAATTTACGAAGAAAATCCAAAGGAATCTCCTTATCATTGAAAGGATGTTTATTAAATTTCATAAATCACCTATCCATCCAATGGTGTGTAAATGGATATTAGGTGTAACAATCCAAAAAATGTGTCTCTTTGTGACCATGGGTTGTAATTGGTTTCTTCGGTTGATAAAAAATGTCATCAACTATTGTTTTTAAATTTTTAGGTATTTAACTTGGTTTATTTAGATTTGATCTATACTATTAAAACGTTATGATCCTATAATAAAAAAATATGAGTTAATTGACCTCAAGAATTTGTAATGGACGACATAATCATGCTTAGGAAATTATCTAGAGACACATGGGCACACTCTTTATACTTTCAAAAATCTTGTATAAGGATTCTAATAGAGTGAAAGCTCATACATCCATCTCAGTAAGTTGGCTTGAGCATTAGCCAGCCTGCTTAACAAGTCATCTCGCCTCACTCAAGAATATTTCTTTGCCCCACTACATGTCATCATAGCTTGATGCATGTTGACTGTCCTTGTTGCATGTCATGTCCGTTCAATGCATGCATTGTCTACATATCATCTCATCTTGCGTCCCATGTCATTGCATCTAAGTGTGTGGAACTTCCTCATATTTTTGTGTGTGAGGAAGAAGATATTAATTGGTCATGCCAAACATTTTTTCTATCTTGTGCAGACCCATGACCCAATCCCAATATTCACCAAAGGTAAATTCATTGGCATTGTGACGTAACATAGCTATAACTATAATTTGATAAGAATATACAAATACATAGCCCTATTATTGAAATGAGGTGTATTAAATACCATAAACCACATATCCATCCAATGGTGCATAAATGGTTAGTAGGTGCACCAATCCATACAATGTGTCTCTCTATGACCAGTGGTTGAAAATGCATTCTTGGTTTAATAAACAATGTTATTAAATATTGTTTTGAAATTTTTAGCTCTCTAACTTTCTCTTTATTTACTTGTGTAGTGTAATATTCAAACATTATGATCCTATAATAAAAATATGATTTAATGATCCTCTAGCCTTTCCAATGATTATAAGCTCTAGACTTTCACAAATCATGTATAAAGATTCTAAGAAATATCAAGCCCCAATCAATTTCCATTTTAATGTTTGTCCGTTTTCAATTAGGATTTTGTGTCTCCTCCTAGGGAGGTGTTGGATTTTGGTTTTGTGTAAACTCCATAATTATGTATCCAATAATTTAATTAAAAAACAAAACAGTTTTTTTTATCTCTCATTTTTCTAAAATTGTAAATTGAAAACAAAACATAAACAATTAAGTTTATTTTTATCTTTTTTTAAATTGTGAAATTAAAACCAAACATAATCAATTAAGATTGAGAACAAAGTTTCTAAAACCTAATCTGCTCAATATCAACCAAGACAGGCTTGGAAAAATAGATTTGAGTCCTTTATTATTTTGAGAGGGTCGTTTTTTTAATTTTCACAATAGAAGAACATTCATGGTTCCAAAAATGTATGTAAACTCGTAAGTGTGTGTTTCACAAAATCCCAACGCTAAGAAATGAAGAACATGTGCATATTCATATATGTTCTCCTTAAATCTAACCCATTACAATTTTTTAACCATCATTTTTTCACAATTGACATAAAATTGTTTTATATTATATCATCATGAATATAGAAACAAACAAAACAAATCATTACTTTCCATATCACAAATAAAATTGTTTTTTTTATAATGTGGCAAGTTTTTGGAAATTCTATTCTAGGTGTTATCTCTTCAATTGAAAAAAAAAATGTTTTTAAAATAATATCATCATCAAAAACTACTATACTTCTTTTTTAATAATCATAAAAATAAATTTTAATGATATCATTGAAATCTTGACATTATAAAATAATATCATCATCAAAAACTACTATACTTCCTTTTTTAATAATCATAAAAATAAATTTTGATGATATCATTGGAATCTTGACATTCACTTGACATATCATGCTTTACTAGTTGCTTATGCTTGTGTAACTCTGCTTTCAAGTTGCCATAAACTAATCAGATCGATCGACCCAAGTATTTTTAGGTGGTTTGTGCTACTCTCCGTCCTTCCTCATTACTCACGAGCGTGCAGAGTCATGGCTGCCCAGAACCAGGTGGAGTTGGGTTCCCTACTAGCTGTACCTAAACTACATAAGCCGAACGGTGATATAAATGAAGATAACAATGCTGGGGACGACCAAAATTTGACTAGTGATCGGTGTAGAACCAGAGTCCCGATTGTGTCGATCTTGGCCTGCAAACTCAAGAGCTTTTGGTGTGTTGGTGATCACGGGCAAGCGCCAAGAGAGCCCCAAAGGTTGATCGAAGGGGAGACAGATGAGGAGGGGTCCTTCCATCACAAAAGGCAAGGAGGATGGAAAACTATGCCTTTTATCATAGGTGACACTACCATTCCATTGTCGTAGTGCTTCATTCAATATTACCTTCATTTTTGTAGAGATGGAAATAACCACGGAGCTAGGCCTCACTTGTTTGCTTCTATTTCAGAGATTTTGATAACGATTTCCATTTTGGTCTGGTTGTTCGATCTGGATATTTTTCTCTGATTTGTTCTTTTTTTCCCCTCTTTGGTATTCTACGTTTCATGCTCCCAAACGTGAGATTCCTAGCAGCCCAATTTTCTATAAATTGTCTGACCGCAAGTAGCTAACACAGATCCAGTATAAAATTTGTGTATGGTTATCTTTAAATTTCACTGTGAAGACTGTGGTTCAGCCCGTTAAGGTGTGCATGTTTTTTTCTCAGAGCAGGCTTTGTTTGCCTACGATGTTTGTATATGTTATTAATTTGGCGATCTATCTATATTTCTGTTTATAGTTATGTTAAGAATTAGATTTGTCGGTGTTGAAATGGCAGGAAACGCGGCTTGTGAGTATTTATCAACTCTGGGTTTCGTCTCAAATTTGATCATCTACTTCATAGGAGAATTCCACATGGCAAGTGTGACGGCTACATACGTTATTAACATGTGGATGGGATTGACGAACTTTACCCCGCTTCTAGGCGCTTTTATCTCTGATTCTTATCTGGGCAGATATTGGACTATTTCTCTTGGAAGCATAGTATCTGTCATTGTATGTTTCCTTTTCCATGGATCACAATTTTTTCTTCTCGCATAAAAACATTAAAAGTTTCAAAATGTCAACAAATGCATTATAACCTATAGTGCATAATTTGAAAGTAATAGAAACACGGAGGAGGTATTTGAAAGTGAATAATTTGAAAGTAATGGAAAGCCTATAGTGAGTAATTTGAAAGTAATACAAACACGGAGGAGGTATTTGAAAGTGAGTAATTTGAAAGTAATGGAAAGCCTATAGTGAAAATTTTGAAAGTAATAGAAACACGGAAGAGATATTTGAAAGTGAATAATTTGAAAGTAATGGAAAGCCTATAGTGAATAATTTGAAAGTAATGGAAAGATGGAGGAGATATTTGAAATTGAATAATTTGAAAGTAATGGAAAGACGGAGGAGGTAAGACACAAAGCTGTAACAAAAAAATTCACACACACTGACATGACCTGCGGCTCTTCGCTTAGTTTTATGAGGACATGGCTTCTATAGCTTCTCTGGCGCGTCGTTCGCCCCTCACACAAAAATTCACCGTGACATGTTTCTCACATAGTGCTGGTCAGGGTTGGAATTTGACGGGCAAAATGCCAGTCAGGGCATTTTGGGTGTTGAGTACGTTTAAACAACTCTTTTTATTGCTTATACTCTGGCGTATTTCATATCCTGTTTATATCTTTTGTTCATCTACTGAATCATATTATCCTTTTCTATCTCCTGCTCGCTTCATGAGCTGAGCTTTTTGTTATGGACACTATATGTTCTGATATGTGGTGGCCTTATTTATCCTGCTCTTCTTCTGGGAGTGACGCTTCATCTTTTGGCCGTCTTTGGTTGTATCTCGCTGTTTGGTTTTACAGCTGGAGATGTTCTGATTATGTACTGTTTATATTTATATATAACAGCGTTTTTTTCTTCTGAAAAAAAAAAAATCTCTTGTGATGTGTTTTGAATTTTGTAAAACTTCTTTTTTACATTCAATTATTTTCTTAAAAAGTTATTAATATTCTATGAAATTTGTACTGATAATTTTTTAAATTTTTTTAAGTTTAATTATTTTCTTAAAATACTAGTAATATTTTATGAAATTTGCATGAGTAACAGAAATAAATTGAATTTGTAGACCTTGGATCTCGCAAGAAGCTGATCATTGATAGTGGTTAGATAATTGGTGGTAGTATGGGATTATGGTTCTGCATGATTCAAATCTTTTGGAGGATATTTGCGGGAAACTTCCCAACAAATCTAAGAGCAAGGACACACTTGGTCTACAACTATGTAGTCTTAACTAAAGAATAATCCCTTGCATCAAGAAATAGGCTAGGGTAACTTGTAAAATAGAAAAATCTATTGGGTTTTGTGAATGGGGGATTTGGTTTTTATATTTGTGTTTTGTGGTTTTGTGTTTTTGAAATAGAGATATTTATCTCAATTGGATGGTAACTTTTTCTACAAAAAAAGAAGATATTTTTAATGGGTTGCAAAGAAAACAAGGTGTTGAAAACTTTCACCCATTTTTTTATAAATAAACAAGTGTAGAAAATTGTGATTTGTGGAGAATGAGTGGATAGATAAAACCACATAGGAGTACAAGTAGAGGTGAAAAAATAAATTTACTTTGGTACATCTCTCCCACTTTATTAATACTATTTGGATGATGTTGTAGATATAAGTTTGATTCCCTTACCCACTCGAATAAAATTAATACCATTTAGATGATGTTGTAGATACATGGAAAAATTTTAATATAATTATGTTATTAAAGTGTAATTTTTTTAATCAAGTTTATATTGGGCAAAATTTCAAATATAACGTTTCTTAACAGAAAGCTTATTAAAAAAAATTATAAAACCGATAAAAAAATATCCAAATTCCAACGTTGGTGCTGCTCTGCAAGCTGCGGCTGCAAACTTTTTAGTTATTACTCTCTGAAAGTAATTCCAATTGATAGACGGTAATTGATGGAAATTTGTCTAGTCATTGGGTCAAAATAACTTGATATACAATTATAAGTTTGATTTTTCCCAAAATATAACTGAACTCGAACTTATTCAATTAACTGACTCCAAATTTAGCCAACTAACTCTCCAAATTTAAAAAAAAAAAAAAAAACTTTCGCTTGTTTGTTTTTTAATAGCCGTACAAGCTGAGACTGCAGGCAGTAACTCTGTCACTGTGCCATAGACCGGAAAATGTATTTCCCCAACAGCTTTCTAATCGGTTGGTTTTTATTGTGAAGGGACTGGCTCTTCTCTCACTTACAGCCATATTTCCTCAGTTCCGGCCGCCTCCATGCAATCCTTATGAAGGAACCCCGTGTAGACCTGCATCAAGAGGTCAAAATGCCTTACTCTATTCCTCCTTTATAATGATGAGCATAGGAGCAGGTGGAATCAGACCTTGTTCGTTAGCGTTTGGAGCAGATCAAATCGATTGCACTAGCGAAAAGGGTAAACGAAGTATACAGAGTTACTTCAACTGGACTTACTTTTCAGTCTTTATGTCGCTGATGGTGGGAATGACTGCCTTGGTATACATTCAAGCTAATATAAGTTGGGGTTGGGGTTTTGGTATCCCCACCATTTTGATGTTTCTTTCTGTCACGAGCTTACTTGTGGGAAAAAACCTCTTCATTCGTGTTACACCAGAAGGAAGGCCATTCACCAGCTTGCTTCAAGTATTAGTTGCTGCAGGAAGGAAACGCCATTTATCGCTGCCTTCGCAGACATCCGATTACCATGACCCTCCACAGAAATCAAAGGTTGCTCTAACAGACCAGTTCATGTAAGTAATAAATGTCAACTATTGATTTTTCAAAAAAATTATAGAACAGTAATAGTTGAATTGATGAATATTGGGTAACTCGTGTTTAGGTTTGTGAACAAGGCTTCAATAAAAGTCCCACAAGATTTTAAGGAAGACGGATCCGTGGCCCATCCATGGAGGCTGTGTAGTCTTCGGCAAGTGGAAGAGCTGAAATCCGTGATAAGAGTAGGGCCCATATGGTTAAGCATGATTAGCTTCTACGTTTGTTTGGCACAGCTGAACACATTCTCGGTTTTGCAAGCAGAGACGATGGACAGACACGTGGGCAAGCACTTCCAGATCCCTGCAGGATCATTTTCAGTCTTCAATGTGCTATCGGCCATCTTGTTTTTGCCCATCTATGACAGACTTATCGTGCCCTTCTCCAAGCGGATGACCAAGGAAGGCCGGGGTATAACAACTGTACAGAGAATGGGGGTCGGATATGCCCTCGCCACCGTATCGATGGCCGTCGCCGCTGTTGTCGAAACGAAACGGCGGAACGTGGCGTTAAGCCACGGTTTCATAGAGAAACCGGACGACGTGATTCCGATGTCAGCACTGTGGCTGCTTCCTCAGTATTCTCTGAGTGGTCTGGTTGAGGCGTTTAGTGTAATCGGAGGGGTCGAATTTCTGTACAGTCAATTCCCCGAAAACTTGAGGACTGTGGGGATTGCACTCCTCTCGTTGTCCGCGGGTGTGGGTAATTATCTAAGCAGTCTCATTGTCAGCATTGTGCACCAAACCACAGGCGGCCCCGGTCAGAATAACTGGCTGGCACAGAATCTGAACAAGGGTAAGCTCGATAATTTTTACTGGGTAATAGCAGGTTATAACACTGTCAGTTTGCTGTATTTCGTCATCGTTGCTCGGTGGTACACATATAAAGCCACCGCTGACGATCAAACAGCCGAGGAATCCATTACTGCGCAAGAGAATCATATCTTTCCTGAAGCGTAAGTATACGTTTTCATGCAAAGTTGCAATTATATGTAACATACACTCCAATATGTCCTCTTATAATTATCATGCTATTAATGTCGTAAGGACACTCTCTAGGTTTAAAGTTGTTAATCATTAAGAAGTATTTACTTCGATATAATGAACCGTTAATAGTAATAAGTCTTAAATAAAATACAATATAATAATTAGCAGTTTGTAGAGTGAAGTTGGGTAAAATTTTATGGTGAATAATCATGTTACATATTATTTCAATGTGTATATATGAATAGTGTAATCTAATTGAGAAAGTTTGTTTTTTTATTAAGGATATTTTTACTTGATTAATTTTAATTAAAATTTGATTGAGTTTTTAAGAAGTTGATTTTAAGTTGTTTAGTTTAGAGAATTTAGTTGTTTAAAAGAATGTTTAGAGTGCTGAATTTATGAAGAAATTTTTCGGTAATAATCACATTATCATGAACAAAGCCAAAAATCTATTAATAGTGCTGAATTTATTTATGGATTCAAAATATATTTTAAATAACAAAAAATTACATTTTTTATTGAAATTATTTTGTGTAATTACAATGAAAAAAATATTTTATCTATAAATTAAATAACTCCTATATTTAATTAATAATAATAATAATCTAAAATAGAACTATAATTAAATTAATTTAAATTTTAATAATATAAAATATATAATTTTGATTTCTATAAATATTTATCAATAATTTAATTTATATAATTAAAAAATAATACACAATTATATACCCTAAACAATTTTTGTTTACAACTGTCGACTATAGACGTAAAGACAATGAAATTGTATTTAGGTGGAGTTATATAAGCCATACACTTAAAACCTTCCTAATTTACGTACCATTGGAAATAAAAAGAGCTGCAAAACCGTTAGTTTCTGTTGTGCTTAGTTTCTAGGTACACACATATATGACCAGAAAGGTTTTCTTATTAAAAATGAAATAAAATTTGATGCTTTCATTATAATACTTGTGTTTTTTTAAACGAGCATGATGTCTTTTTCTGAATGAATATTGTTTATTTTTTTGCTTTTTCATTTCCTATATTTCAGTTGTATCATTTTCTAACCTATTTTTGTAATTGTTTTCGTGTTTTTTTTATTAATAAATTTGTAAATATGAATTATTTTATTTTGAATGTAAATATAGATTACTTTATTAAAATAAAATGTATTTATTTTCTTCTCAGTATAAATATTAAAATATTTTTAAAATATAGATTATAAAAATTATTTTAACAAAAAGGAAAAAACAACAAACTGCAGCATATTATGGAGGGGGGTTGGGGGGAATTACATGGGGAGTAATGACAAACATGTTCATGCATATGATAATCAATATGCTCTACCCTCACTTCCAGGTTGTGAAGGTCGTCATTGGTGTGACAGTGCTAGCGTCTCATGTTGGTAAGTTGCTCCATGATTTCACTCTAAATGAATTGAATGTCTTTAATATATGCAACCAACTCATTACGTTCTTCCTACCTTTTTTCTCGGAGAACATCGATGTTCCGTTGGATGTTCCAGAATTGGGTAGTAATTGATTCCAGTGTAGTTGGGGTGACCACGCAACCAGAAGAGCCAACAACAACCTCCTCAGTCTCGCAGCTATTTGACGAGCCTCGTGAATCTCCCTCCTCACGCGCTAGTTGCTCAGTCTGCCTCGAGTTGCATCCACCTCGGCGCGACCTTCCCCTTTGAAGAGGCATCTCAGTAGCCCCCCCACTACAAAACTGGATTTGGTGAGTGAATGCCTCCTGCCTAAACGCAATGACAACGAGAAACACAAACTTATCTACAACCCCGGAGGCCGAACGGACGACGAAGGCGCACCACTCGCAAGAAAAACCAACTCCCCACACCCCATCCAAAATGGGTGAAATGTCTTTGTCTAGATGCCACAAAGGCAACCTCCAACTTTCTACCACCACCTTCGTGAGAATCGGTAGCAACACAATTCCCCACCCCTCTGACCTCAATCCCGTGTTCGACCAATGCCTTCGAACATGCAATTGAAATCTCCTCCCTTTGAAAACCAAGAGAAAGCACTTCAACTATGATTATCGAGGTTAACCCCCAATGCCTCCTCACCTCCTGCTTACCATAATAGGTTCTATATGGCTCGACGCGTATGTAGTTTCTTCCAGTTTTCATAGACGTCCTAGGGTCCCAAGGGTCGTCTAATGCCACCACCATCCACCAATCTACTCCACCTGAATTCCTTTCATTGCCTCTCCCCCAAGGCCGAGACCTCAGAGCGGCATGCAGAAACACAATAACCTTCTCCTCTCCACAACTCTAGCTCATTTCGCACCACAACAATTGGCAAAAGGATGACTTCTGGGCAAGACCTAGGTTTGGGTTCAGAGGCCAACAACATCCTGCTATAGTCCAGGACAACACCTGCATTTTCACCTTGCTCAAAGGAGAGAAAGGAGTCTCACCCGAGGCATGTCGTGACCTTACTAAGATAGGAGAACCAAGACCAAAACATCACAATGAAGCTAACCCTCTATTGTCTAACATCAATATACTATGAGTATGCATGAGACAACTCTTATTACATAGTATTCGACAAATGGAACTATCATAATGAATATATAAAACAAAGATAATAGAAATTTTTTAAATAAGCCCATAAAACACCTTACATTAATAGACATTCATTCAATACATAGATCAGAACCACAAAAAACATTTATGTATATTAATCTTCCATTGTAGAATATTACATTCAGAGTCTTTGTAGGTCTCGATTCACAACAAAACCCAAAAAATAACTAACTCTCCTTTCTCTTCCTTGCTTATCTATCGCTTCTCTTGGCATTGGCAGCTTTTTCTTCTTTTCCACTCGCCTGACTTGTTGTTCTTTGTCATTCCTCATTATGTTCCACACTTCACTGTGCTTCTTGGAGTCTTTCTTTCTATTTGTTTTCACTTGTTCTTGCCACTTTTGTCGCTACCTCTCCGCACTTTGAAACCCGCAATGACTCTTTGTCTCCTGCAACGACTCTCCGTGACTTTCCTCGTCTGCAAATGGGAGTTCACAACTCAAAACCAGTTCTATCCTTTATCCAAAAAACAAACGCTCCAACAGGGCCCAACCATAAGCTATTGACTTGTCCCAAGTAAATTTTCTGTGGGTGGTGTGGTCACCATGTGGCCTTTTGTTGTGCTCTCCTGCTAATTTGGTTCTCCTACTCCCTTCTATTGTTGCACATGCTTTGGCTCCCGTTCCTCAAACAAAGGCCCCAAACTATGGGAATTTATTCATGACTTTTGTCTTGAGTTTGATGAAGTCAATGATTTCCTCCTATTAAGTATTCATCAGTGAGTTTGTAGCATGAACCACCTTGTGTGCATGGGTGGCATCGACTGGTTGTGGCAGGTCTGCAAATGTCGCATTGTATTTAGGTTTTGAATCAAAGACCAGTTGTTGAATCATCTGTGCTTTTTGTTTGATTGGAGGCCTAAGGTCGCGAAGGAGTTGTTTGGTCTTTGTGGAGTTCTCCTCGATTTCTTAAATTTGCATTTGTAAAGCATCAGCCTGATCATATAACTATCTATGGGCGGCTGGGTCAGTGGTCCCCTTGATCTCTCTAAAAATTTTATGCATTTGCTAAAATATTGACTGAGCATTCATGGCTAGTGAATTTGAGCATTCATGGATTTTCTCAAGCAATGTATACGCCTCGGTGACGGTACTTCCTAGTGTCTCCTTGAGCTGATTCATTTGTTCCTTATTTTGGGTTATCTTCTTCGCGTAGACTATGGCTAGGTATTGTAGTGTCGGTCTGGCTGATAGGGCTTGCCGAAGTTCCTGATTTGTATTGCTCAAGTTTGTACATGCTCCTCTCACATGGAAGGAGCATTCTGCAATGTTTCACAACCACATATTTGCAGGGGCAGCCTCGACTACACCTATGAAGGTTGGCCATAACCATTGTAAGTCTTCAATGATCTAATCAATTTGTTGTCAGAGGGTGTCCATTTCTTGTTGCAACTGGTTACGCTCTTCAGTAAGAGCTAGTACCCGTTGTTAGCGTTGCTCATGTTTTTGAACTAGGTCATTGTGTAGGGATTCTTCCTGTCGTACCACTGCTTGTATGAAAATAAATAGTTAACATGGTGTCCAACCATGGAGGTCCTTGCTGCTCATTATCTTGGGACTTTGATTCCTCTCCTTGAGCAGCTGGTCGCTAGCAATGGCATGGTCAGATTATTTCTGCAAGGATTTTGGTTGATTCGGCAATATGATCGGGGTTTGAGTTGGGTTTAAATTGACGGTGGATGGAGGAATGGATATGAATGGCGGAAAGGCTAACAAGGACAACTGAAATTTGGAAAAATAAGTTTCGCTTGGGGTAGCTTCAACCAATTGTGATTCTACTTGAATAAGTAAATTGAGGAAAGTTCCTAGATCTACCAAGGTTGAGTTAACCACAGTTACTTGTTCAGTACCTGAGTTAAATTCCTCCTCGGTGTCAATCACCATCACCATTCCTGCTAGGGTTGCATCAGATATGGTCGCAGACTTGGAGGGAGCGTGGATTGATGTGTCCTTGGAGGTATGGGAGGTTTGTGGTGATGAATTCATGGTTTTTGGGGAGGAGGAGGCTGAAGTGCGCTGAGATGATGAAGGTTTTTGTTGTAACATAGTTGAGGGAGTTTGAGTACCCTTCTCTGGCTCTTTCGTAATAAGAATTCCTGTACTTATCCATTGTAGAGGGTCCTCCTCTATTAAGTCCACCACTTGGTCAAGTTTTATGATCTTGGTCCTTTTTCCTTTAGGCCCTGGGATGGGTGGCTTGGTTGCCTTGGTTTTTCGAAGTGGGATGGTTGTCAACTGAGATTGTGAATGGAGGGTGGTGGAGGGGAGAGTGGTGAGGACTAGAGTCATAATAAAAGGTGACACGGTGTTGAAAGCTTGAAATTCATTAAACGATGGAAAGGGAGTAGTCACATCTCTGATACTTACCATTACCTTGTTGAATTCTTTCACTCTTGTGTCTAGGTTTTGCAGTAGTGGCTAGAGTTGTATCTTAGAGATCCTTTGAGTTGTGTCCGTTGGTGTCTCTCTTAGCAGTTGTTAGTATGAATCTTAATCGCAAGCGTACAAAACAACACCACTTTAGCTGCGCATAAAAAGAAGCCCTAACAGAAAATATGGCTACCAATATCTTTAGATCTGTAATTAGTTGACCAAGATAAATGCTGCAAAAATGTAGATCTATACATTAAAAGACATTAAGAAGTACATAAAAGCAAGAGTTGTTTCATGCATCCAATAGACAAGACAAGAATATGTTTAAAGAATTTTTATTAAGGGCACCTAGGAGGAGAACATAGAAGGATGTTACCAATCCTCCTCAATGGGATGGGTTCTTGTAAGTCCTCAAAACTTCAAATCTAAAATCCTTCTCTCTTGATGGTGTAGAAAACCCAGACAAAAGATGGAACTTAAAGGGAGTTCACAAGAAAAATAGTAGCAAAATATGACAATGATGGTGGATCAAAGTCAGACCAAAAGTATCGATCCACAGTGATCTTTAGGCAACAAAAGGTAGTGAATGAATGGAAAAACCCTTCTATTTATAACAAAATATTGAGTTAGTCTAGATATTGGTGCATAATTAAAATATTATTAACCAAATCAAGATCGAAATTTTATGGAATATTTTATTATATTTGTCGGAGGGAAAAAGAATTTGACTTTGGTCAAATCCATTTATTTGTAAATAATAAATAAATAAATGATTTATTTATTATTTTAAGGATGTGGTTGAGTAATAGTCAAATAAATAATGATTTATTCAGTTATTTATAAATGATTTAGTGAAAATTAATAAAGAATATTATTCAAATAAGGTTTAAATAATTATTCCTAGAAAATAATAAGATAAATAATGATTTATCTAATTAATTTTCTTGTTTTGGGTTAAATATGACCAGGAATATTAATTAAACTGTTGTTTAACTAATTATTCCTTGAGGAAAATCAAACAAATGTGGATTTATTCAATATTTCCTCATGGGGTTTCATGTTTAGACCATAAACAACTTAATAAATGTGGTTTAATAAGTTATTTTTCATAGTGAAAGCAATTTTACATAGGGTAAAATTGGTCTTACATGGTGTACTTTGGTCCATCTAATAGTAACAGGTTAGATGACCAAAAATTGGTGTAACGGATTGATCTGGATTTATGCAGGAACGCAAAAGAATACATATATAACCATAAATACAAAGATGCATTAGAAATAACACTTCATTTCATTAATATCAAAGAACTGAAATTTTCTTACAGACATAATGAAAATAAACTAGCTAGGGCGCTGGTATCTTATCTCTGAGAAGAGATGTGGTGGCTACAGGCCTTTGAACTAAGTTACAATGAGGCTCGAGGGCCTATTTATTATTTAGAAACAATGGAAAACCCTAAACTTTTAAAAACCTAACCCTAGGAGATGAAGCGCCAAAACTATGGGCCCCGTTTGGGTAAACTGGTGTTTCAACTTCCCGGGGACGTAACTTTGGCATACTATCTCCGTTTGATGCACATGATACATTATTAGAAATATCTATCCGAGGAATAAAATTTTTTCCATGAATATCAATTCCAAAATGAAATCATATTCTCCAGAGGAATGATGCCCAAAAAACATTGTTTAGGGCCTCAAAATGGCTTTGGAAGTTCAGGACCCGAAAAACTGCTAAAAATAGTAAGTTGTGCCGAAACTAAAAAACTAAAAAATACAATGGTGGGAACCCAAGTGGAATAGGTGGGTGGCCACCAATATCCACCTGGATCATTCCTCCCCCCTTAGGAAGAAATGGTCCCCATTGTGTTGAGTTCCTCCATGAGATGAGGAAATTTTTGCTGAACTTGGTCCTTGGTGAACCACTTGCCTTGGTGCAGGAGTTGGCCAGCTTTGACAACCCGATATAGTTGGATCTTTTGTTGGTGAGTGTTATTGATTTGCATGTCCATGATACAATCTTTGGTGGCCTGTTCCATGCAGTTTGGATTTAACCCTTTTGGTGTGAGTTCTTCTGCAATGTCAGAGGTGTCCAGTAGAGGTGGGAAGTAGGGACGAAGGCAGTCTACATTGAATACTTGGTGCATACCAAGGAAAGGTGAAATAATGAGCTCAAAGTCATTGTTCCCTACAGCCTTGGTGATGGTGTACGGTCCATATCGGAGCGGGCGAAGCTTGCAGTGGGGTCTAGTGAGGCGCTCCTTCTGCAAATGTAGCCACACTTTTTTTCCCACCAGGAAGTTGTGTGGCACCCAATGTTGATCATGTTGTTGCTTGTACTTAGCATTGGCTCTGTCCAATATGTCATGAACCTATTTGCGGATGTGATGAATGCAATCGATGAAGTTGTTCGGTTTGTCAGCTTCAGACTGGACATGAGCTGAATCAGCCTGAGTAGCCACAAATGGCATGGCTACATCAATGGGACATAGCGGCTGGAATCCCAAGCCCACCTAAAAGGGGCTATGTACGATTGAGCTGTGGAGAGCCTGGTTATAACTGTGTTGTACATAGGGAAGGCTCTCATCCCATGTGCATGGATTATTTGAATTGTACATGCACAGAATATGTACAATCATCCTGTTGACGACCTCTGTCTGGCCATCAGTTTAGGGATGGAAAGCTGTGGACTTGGTGAGCTTGGTATCCAACATTGACCAGAGGTTGGACCAAAATGTGCTGTGGAACCTATTGTTGTGATATGATATGATAGACTGTGGGATCCCAAAGTGCACCCACACTCATTCAAAGAAGAGTTTAGCAGTGGCTTCTGCTATGATATTCTTCTTTCAGGCCACCATAATGGCCATCTTCGAGAATCTGTCGACGACCATGAAAACACAGTCATTTCCATGCTTAGTAGAAGGAATTTCTGACATGTAATCCAAGGATATGGATTCCAAGGTCGACTAGGGGTAGGTAGCGGAGTATATAACCCTTGCTTCTTGATGGTTGGTTTGACAATGGCACAAGAAGTGTAGGATCTGATGTACTTCTCGACCTCCTATTGAAGGTTTGGCCAATAGAAATACTTCTGCAGTACTGCCACTATTTTCTCGACCCCAAAATGCCCAGCGACTCGACTGTAGTGCACTTCCCATATCATCTTTGTTACACCATTTTTTGGTCATCTAACCTATTATCATTATATGAACCCAAGTACACCATGTAAGACCAATTTTACCCTAAGTAAAATTGCTTTCACTATGTGAAATAACTTAGTAAAACACCTTTATTAAGTTGTTTATGGTCTAAACAGGAAACCCCAAAAGAAAATAATAAACAAATCTATATTTGTTTATATTTCCTGGTCATATTTAACCCAAAACAAGGAAATCAATTAAATAAATCCTTATTTATTTGATTATTTCCTAGGAATAAGTTATTTAAATCCCATTTAAATAATATTCCTAGTTAAATTTGACTAAATCATTTATAAATAATTATTTATTTAATTATATTCCCACCATTTCCTTAAAATAGTAAATAAATCATTTATTTATTTATTTTATAAATAAAGGAATTGACCCAAGTCAAAAATCCTTTTCCCTCCAACAAATATAATAAAATATTCCTAAAATGTGATTCTAGAATTTGATTAATAATATTTTATTCATGCACCAAGTTCTAGATTGCCCTAATATTTTGTTATAAATAGAAGGGTTTTCCCCATTCATTAGTCACCTTTGATTTCATTAGATCACTCTAGATCTATACACTTGTTCACATTTTCTCCATTTTTTGCCTTGTGAGCTCCCATTGAGTTCTATGTTTGTCTGGGTTTTCTACACCAACAAGAGAGAGAAATTTTAGATCTGAAATGCTGAGGACTGTCAAGAACCCATCCCATTGAGGAGAACCGAAAAACACCTTTCTTGTTTTCCTCTTAGGTGCCCCCTTTTAATATAATATAAAAAATTATTTCAAATACATTGTTCTTGTCTTGTCTATTAGATGCATGGAGCCATATTTCATTTTTACTACTTAATGTCTTTTATTCTTAGATCTGGATTTGTGCAGCATTATTTGGATCAACTAATTGCACACTTAAAGATATTGGCAGTCATACTTGATGTTAGGGCTATTTGTTATGCGTAGCTAAAGTGGTCTTTTACGACAAAAGATTCATACTAACAATCTTGGCACGCTCGCTTGAAGGAACACAAAGGTGTCCCAGGTGACACAACAGTGCATCTTGGAGGTGAAAATTTGGAACTTGTGTACCCCCCAAGAGTGCCTTGTATGTGTGGCTGAATTCTGGATCGCTCTTGCAGAGAAGTGGTCAATCAGAAGTCTCGTGCCCATATGAGTTGAGAATGGTGGTTATGGCCACGATCGGTGGTCGGCTGAGGCAGTCTGCAAAATTATTGGTGCTACCCTTATTGTACTTGATGTTCAAATGCAATTGTTGCAGATATGTGGACCACTTCTGATGGCGATTGTTCTGCAACTTCCCTTGTGTCTGTATGAAATGAAGGGGTCGGTGGTCTGTGTGGATGATTGTCTCCTTCCCCAAAATGTAATTCTTCCATTATCAAAAAGCCTACACAATGGAATACATTTCTTTGTCATAAGTGGGATAATTTCAAACTATGTCGGAAAATGTCTCACTGTGATATGCCACTGGATGCCCGTGTTGAGTAATAACTACCCTAATAGCATAGTCAAAGGCATTTTTATCGATCTCAATTAGTTGTTGCAAGTCTGGTAATGTGAGCACTGGGGCAGAACAGAGGTGATGTTTCAATTATATGAATGCCTTTTGTTGATATTCCGACCAAAATAATTTTTCTTTCGCTCCTCCCTTGGTGACTTGACTCAAGGGCCAAGTGATATTAGAGAATCCCAACATGAACCTGTGGTAGAAATTAGCAAGACCTAGAAAGTTGTGAAGCTCCGTTAGTGTGGTTTGGGCTGGCCAGTCCCAAATGATTTGGATCTTAGCAGGATCCACATGCACCCCCCTTTCATCAAGAATGTATCCCAGATATTGAACCTGGGTCATGCCAAAAGTGCACTTCTCCAAATTGGCACACAACTTGTGTTTCTATAGTGTTTGGAGGACTTCTCAGATGTGGTGGAGGTGCTCTTCCCAAGTCTGGCTGAAGATCAGAATATCATCCAAGTACACCACTACAAATGAGTTTATGAATGGATGTAAGATGTCATCCATCAACCTCATGAAGGTTGCAGGAGAATTTGTCAAACTGAAAGGCATGACGAGCCATTCAAAAAGGCCCTCCTTGGCTTTGAAGGTAGTCTTCCACACATCATAGGGTTCGATTGGTACCTAGTTATACCCAGACTTCAAGTCGATCTTGCTGAAATATTTTTCCCCTTTGAGTTGGTCCAAAAGGTCATCAATCTGTGGGATCGGGTACCTATTCTGGACAGTGATCTTGTTCAACACCTGAGAGTCAATACAGAGTCTCCAAGTCCCATCCTTCTTCTGTACCAACACGATCGGGCTCCCACAGGGCGATGAACTTGGCCGGATGTGACCTTTCTGCAGCATCTCCTAAATCTGCCTCTTGATTTCATCATTCTCCAGAACAGAGCACTTATAGATCGGTCCATTGGGTAGTGGCACACCTGGGATCAGGTCAATGGGGTGCTTGACTTGACAGTGCAAATGCAGCATTGTGGGTGAGGTGAAGATGTCCCCGTACTCCTCCACAACCTTTTCCATTTTTTGTTGTCATGCAGAGGAGCCATGTTTGGAGGTTGTGGCCACAGTCTTATTCTTGCCTTGGGGGCGGATCATCAAGAAAAAAAAATTCCTGGTTTGGGAAATGAGCTTACTGCATTGTTTTGCAGTAACCAAAGAGATAGTGGGAGGAGGTGGTACCTCTGGTATCCTGTACAACTTATTTCCCAAAGTAACAATAACAACATGAGGTCGGGACTCATACACAGCATGTCACTTCCACAAGTATGGTTGGCCTAATAATACATCAGAAACATCAATAGGAGCAATGTCACACAATACCTCATTCGTGAAGGGCCTAATGCTATAGGGAAGGCAACACTGCTCGCTGACGCAGAGATCCTGTCCTTGGTGAAGCCACTCGATGATGTATGGTTGTGGGTGCATTGTGGTCAGCAAGCCCAATCGCTTCACGACATCTTCTGAAATGAGTTTCTTTTAGCTCCCATTGTCGAAAATGAACTATAGTGGGGAACCCTTTACCCACATCTAAGAGTGGAAGAGACGCTCTGCCTCCTCTAGATCTTCTGGTTCCTCCTTCTGGATCTTCACAGTGGCAATAGTGGCGTTGGGCTCTGCATCAATAATCTACTTCCCTTTTTCATTCCCCTTGTCAGGTTCTAATTCAGAGTCAGAGCATGCATTTGATTCAGAAGCCCTCATCTCGGCCACTAGCGACTGCTTGGCCCAACACTCACTTGTGTTGTGAGCAGAGGTCTTATTGAACTCACACCACTTTCCTGTGTCCTTCTTTGGCTTCACGGTGTTGTTCTTTGCTTGTGGCTTTGGAAGGTTCTATTGGGCCGCCGTGCCTTGGCTTTTTCCTTTGTTCTACGGTTTGGGGGCACCTTTCCCTTGATTTTGATTCGTAGATCCAAAGTCTCACTTCTTCTATTTGATTTTCTGCTCAAACTTGGCAGCATACCGGTATGTCGTACCAAGCGAGGAGATTTCGAAGAACTCCATTTCCTCTTGAATTAATCTGTGTAGACGACTGTGATACTTTAGCACCAATTGTTTCTATGAATCTTTGATACCCAAATTTGTGCGCAGGGTATGGAACAGTTTCGTCATCTCATGCACATCCTGATCCCTTTGTTGCCGCAGTGTGGTCTATTGTATGTACTTGTCCTCATAGCTCCCCATGGGATAGTATTGTTCCTTGATGGCATATCAGAAAGAATTCCAAGTGGGTATGGATGAGAATAGAGAGGGTTATTTCTTGTCATTTTTCTAACAGTAGGTTTCCCACCAGTCCTTGACATGCGGGGTAGCTTTGAGAAGTGTAGCAATAATATTCTCCTTGTCGGAAAAGTCATGAACCGGGAAATATCATTCTAATAGATTCAACCATCTATCTACAGAATCTGCATCTATTTTACCCTGAAATATGGGAATTTCAAAGTTTTCTTGTACCTTAAAGGGAGTTGCACCTCCAGAGTGGCTGCTGGATGCAGATGTGCCGCCGGTGGGCAGTCGTTGAAGGATCTGGGAAAATTTATCCATCATCGCGTTACTTTGTTTTTCGAGGGCCTTCTCGAGCAATATTTTGATAGGATCTCCTGCTCCCTCATATTTCTTTTCATCCCCCATTGGCATCCATTGGGTTTTTCGAGGCTGATATTGCAAAGGTTCCACCAGATTGAGCCCTAACTCCTTATACCCCGAACTCATTGGGGACATGCACAAAAGGATCGAGAAAAAGCAGACCACGCTAATACCACTGATCCAGATTTATGCAAGAACACAACATAATACATATATAACCATAAATACAAATATTCAGTGGAAATAACACTTCATTTCATTAATATCAAAGAACTAAAATTTGCTTACAGACAGAATGGAAATAAACTAGCTAGGGCGCTGGTAGCTTATCTATGAGAAGAGATGTGGTATCTACAAGCCTCTGAACTGAGTTAAAATGAGGCTCGAGGGCCTATTTATTATTTAGAGACAATATAAAACCCTAAACATCCAAAAACCTAACCCTAGGAGATGAAGCACCAAAACTATGGGCCCCGTTTGGGTAAATTGGTGTTTCAACTTCCCGGGGACGTAACTTTGGCATACTATCTCCGTTTGATGGACATGATACATCGCTAGAAATATCTATCCGAGGAATAAAACTATTGTTCTAAATATAAATTCAAAATGAAATAATATTCACCGTAAGAACGATTCCCAAAAAAACGTCGTTTAGGGCCTCAAAATGGCTCCAGAAGTTTAGGACCCGAAAAACTGCTAAAAATATTAAGTTTTACCGAAACTGAAAAACTAAAAGAGACAATGGTGGGTCTCCAAGTGGAATAGGTTGGTGGCCACCAATATCCAGCTCGATCACAGTTTACCCCCCAACGTGCGAGCGTTAGGAGCTAATTGTATGACTAAAGTACGTTGTAAGAACTCAATCACTAGACACCGAAGGGGAAGTCAAAGAGAGAAAAATATAAGGTAGACTAAAGCGCTAGAGGAATAGACCCTGAGGGGGTGAGACTTACACGTGCGGCAAGTCTCTCTTATGAGTGAGTACTGTGTGCTATAGGTGGCGAGGGAGGCATACCTATGCCCGCCGAAACAAAGTACAAAGAATAATGCATCAAGTAAATAAGGGACTGAAATATATAGTACATGCTAGCATAAACATGAGCCATATAAAAACATGATAATGAATCCCACATACATACTATGCCTAGGATAACAACTAGGACTTATACAATAATATCTGAGTACATGAGATATAAGTACAACCAAATTTCCCCTGTAAACAGGAAAGGGCTCTGAAAATATGAATGATACATGCAAACTAACAAGTGCTGCAAGTGGCTGAGGCCGACATCATAAAATATATGGAGCTACATCAAAGGCTACAATGAAGAGGTCATCCGGTCATGTGGGGGGCTACCTGAAGGGCCACCCCCTCATGAGGGTTGAAACATCTCACACACACCTGGGAATCACCGGTATGATCTGCTACATCACTGAACCATCAAGTATATGGATCTCGATCATGCTATAAGGAGATAGAGCTAAGAAACAATCAAGTCAAAGGGTAATAAGGAGTCCCTTTTCCTGATCCGAGGCATTGAACAAAAGTGGAAGTTGGAACTAAGGTACACAACCCTCTAGACCTATCCTCTGGAATGAATGATCTGATGTCGACCGAAGGAGGTCCGCCATAGATGAGGCAATAAGGGATCCTAAACTAAGGCAGGAGAGAAAATAGTAGAGCGACTAACAGACTGACGCCAGGGGTGATGATGAAATGGAGGGTACTGAGTAGCGAATAAATGACTTCCTTTGTTAGACCATAAAGGGAATGGATGACCTGGCAGCAACTAAAACAATATCAAAGGGGATAGGGGACAGTAGGACTGAAAGCCATAATGTGCAACACGAGAGAGGGATCAAGAAATGAAGGATGAAGGACTATAGTAGGGTAAAAAGGGACTCGGGATATACTCCATGAATGTGATGATAACTCAACTCAGATGCTCTAAGCAAAGGCAACTCGATGATGCTGCCACACGGAAAAGATCAAATGGGGACCATAAAAAAATGAGTACAAGGTGGTTACTTATGACAAAATTCGACATGAGCATGGACAAGTATAGAGGCAAAGTGGTGCCCCAAGTACAAGCATTGCAAGTGAAGAAATTCAATTTGGAGGAGTGGTGAAATGACCCTTCTTAGACAAAATGTGTCCCGGTGAAGTATAAAATCACGAAAAAATAATAGATACCTATTTGAGGGCTCGGTGAGAGATTTCCAATGGTACAGACGGTTTGTCAAACTGAGCTACGGTTTGGCTGCAGCAGGCGAAAGAAGAATCAGGGGTTTCTCTTTTAATAAAGCATTTTCCCTCCAAATTCACTCATTTGCAAGTTTAGCTGTGGTGGAAGTAGAGAGGATAGAAGGCCCTAAATCTTGCAGCGATCGTAGCGAAAAAACTGATCATTGGAATCAAGTTCTATCAGTTGCACGCAAGAGGCCTAACCCTACTCTTTCATTTTAGTGGATTGAAAGTTCATTTTAGATCCCCAGAGCTCAGGAACAGATCCCTGCTCTTCTTCATGGCTGGATCACACTTTTTGGGGCAAAAATTACAACCTAGGTAGCAGGTTTTGGGAAGAAAACTGTGACCTGTCCCAGGATTGGGCCTGAAAAGTGCGACTTGACATAGAGGGGTTTTTCTGTGCTTTTTTTTTGGTTTAGAGCTAGGTTTTTATGTTTATATAGAGTCTTTCCATTCTGTACACTGAAAAATGTGATGGCTTTGTGTATATAGGGCAGAATTACAGATCAACTGAAGAGAGTGCTAGAGGGAGTGCTCTGGGTAATATTTCTACCATCCGTGCATTAACGAGTAGGTGGTGTGTGGGAGCTACCCTGGGGGTGGCTTGTGCTCAGGGCGCAAAAGTCACCATAGACACGGATGGTGCCATCCCATTTATGGGCAAGAAAGATGAAGTTAGGGGTGGAAAAGGCTTCCATGATGTCATCATCATAGTAGAAGATGGAGTGACAGGAGGAAGAGAGACCACATGACCCAGCGAAGCTACCTGACTCATCATCATGAGAAGAAATATTCACATGCACATCATCATGGGGGGTGACGAAAGAATAATTAGATAAGATATCTACTGATGTTGAGCCTAGGGTGATCACTGAAGGGACGTCAAGGGAAACAACAAGGGAAGTCTCAGGGTGATTTTCCACTGTGGAACTCATGAATAATGATAGGTAGAGGATGGTGGCCGTAGGCTCCATCATCTTGACATCAGGAGGGGGAATTTCAATGGGAGTGGGTAAATCCTCAAGTTTACTCGAAGCATACTGCGCAAGGACTAGAGAGGCTGACTAGTTCTTTTCAATCTCGTACTCCCGAACTACCTTCAAAGAGGCACGGTAATGCGTGAGGCGGGGCCAATGATGGGTATAATGGCCATGGAGATCATACAAAGCACAGGGTTGGTTGGTTTGAATATTTTTAGGGTTCTTGGCTATAGTCGATGAAGAAACAGAGGCTTCAAAGACCATAGAATCATGGAACACAACATTAAACATGGGCTTGATGTGAGGAAATTCAGGACAATGATGGGGGGCATGAACGATGACATCACACAAAGCACACAGGGAGGTACGCTTTGGAGGTGGAGAAGGAGCATGGTCTATCAGGGAAACCTTGTCTTTATGTGCCTTCTTGCGAGCTTTTCCCCTTTTACCCAAAGTTGTCACAACAGGAGGAGGTTCCTGTTGAGGTGGCGGAGGCACTATAGTGGAGGGAGGGGTCATGGGGACTGACTAAACAGGGGTCAAAGCAAGATAAGGTTTGGGTTGACCAAGCGGGGTGGCGGCTAGGGGCTCAATGTACCAGACAGGATTCCCCAGGGTCAGGTTAGGGAGGGATAAGGTAGCCATGACAGGTACCAAGAACACTCTAGGAGGGGGAGCTAGGAACGGTATCTGACTGGAGGGGTAATAGCTAGGCGGGACGACTCTGAGATGGTTAAGGCCAGGAGGAACCATACTAGGAGGGTAGAAGGGCTCAGGGATATCAGCTATAGATGAAGGGTCCAGGAGGATGGGGTCCATAAGGCTGATTCGAAGTGCTAGGCACAGGTTGTAGAGGGCGAGGATGTGAACTAGCCGAAGCGGGCCGCTTAAGGGAAGTCCGAGAAGATTGCATCATGCAAAAATTCGATGAGTTGGGATCAAAGATAGGGAGAGGAAGACTAGGGAATGTAACAAGAAAAGAGGAGTATTTGTAGATGCCGGGTGAGACACTGGTTAAAGGTTCAACAATTTTCTTATTGGCCACCAAAGATATGATGGACTCAGGGGAGGTCTGAGACTTTGGTTTGTAATGTGCAACTAGTCAATGGTGACTATATTTCCATTATGAGGAAAGGAAATCTTGCAGTGAACCACATATTGTACAAAAGACATCGCATAGGTGTAGCTATGACCCAATAGAATGTTGTAATCTAAGGGGGCATCAATGACTTCTACATCAACGAAAACAATCTTTCCCACAATATTAATGGAAAAATTGCGGAACATGCCAATGGGTTGGGAAGAGTGGCCATCCCACGCTCAAAGGGTGATAGTGGAAGGGGTGAACTCAAGTGATCCGAGTTGCTTCCAAACCAAAGCAGACATCACACAGGTGGATGCCCCCTCATCAATGATACACCGAGAAACATTGGCGTTCTGGATCTTGACTAGGATTTGGAAGGTGACAGAAGCAGGAAAAGTAGGATGCTCTGACTAGTCAACATCGAAGATGATCAAACGATCATATGAAGGATCTATAGTGCACATGACAGATATTAGACCTTTTCATTGTGAAGGGCACGATTGGAGGAGTTCTAGCATTGAGATGGCAGCAAGGGATTCTGCCAAATCATCTACTATACTATACGAATGGAAAACTTTGCTAGAAGCAGCATTTTGGCATAATGGACCCTTAGGGATCTTGGTATGAACCTCTAAATTAGGCCAAGGGATCGATAAAGGACCATTTGTTGTCAAAAGAGGCTCTATAGAACCAGAAGATGGAGACTCAGGGACAAACATAGCGGGGGGCTTGTTGTACTGACGGGACCGAGTCTGAAGGTTGAGGTCAACGGTAATGGGTTGGGTAGAGTTCATCATGAGAATCTAGTAATCAGAGGTACCAGAAGGAAGAGGTTGAGTGGCCGCCTAGCCTTCAGGTGGTTGGGTAGCCACAAATCCTTGCTGAGGGAAAGGATTGGTAAACACAGTTGGTTGGCTAGGTGCAACATTCGGAGGAACCAAAGGGGAGGCTTGCTGTCCTCTTGATGCTACTTGAGACTCCCACATCTGACACATCTATGGTAAAAGAGGGAAATCGTGGGTGTAATGACCATAAACACCACAACAAGAACAAGGCTTGTTCGTGCGAACAGTCCTGTCCTGCTTGGGCTGAGTGCCCTATTTTTGGTTAGTAGTGTCAGGAGCATTCCCCTAAGGATTTGGTCCTGGATTACTGGTGGAAGATTGATTTTTGGTTCCTTTCCTCTTCTTTTTGGAAATAGGAGGATTATTCGTGCCCTACTGTGCATACACCTACCCCTGGGGGGTGGGGGCTATTGTTGCATGGGTTGAGAAGGAAAGGGAGGTAAAAGTGCTAATGTTGGAGGAGCTGGAGCACCAGGCTATGGATACTGATAATAAGGAGGTTGGATCAAATTGAGGTAAGCAGGTTGGGAAAAAGGAGGAGGCATGTCGTATCATGGATACATGCTACTAGGAGGGGGAAAAGTGTAGGAGGTGCTGGCCCCTCCCTGAGGAAAGCCATAGCCCATGGGAGGTTGAGCATATGGATGAGAGAGAGCTACAACAATACCTTCGGTGGCATGGGATGCCCCCGGTGCATTGGTACCACCAGGTCTAGGAAGATCAAGTAGAAGGGTATAAACATAACCGAACTGTGCGTAGATCATGTCATATTTTAACGCAATCTAGAGAGCAACTTCTTTAGTTTGAGGGAAATGTGATGCGACATATTTTCCGATAGTAGGCAAAAGGGATCTAAGGAACCAGTCCATGTGGACATGGTCTTCGAAGATAGGGGCTCGACATAGGCTCTTTCTTCTCCAACATTCCTGGACATGATCGAATAGGCGGGTCGTAGATGATTGACAGAAATAATTCAAAAGTTCGGTACCAGTGTCATAATGAAGGGGAAGCTGGAAATAAGACAAAACATCCTAAGCAAGAGTCACAAAGGTGGTATGATAGGAGGAGGCCTAATCAACATACCACTTAGAAGCTTCGCCAGTAAGCATACATTGGAACACCTGAAAATGGACAGAGTCATCGGTAATGGAGTTAGAAGAACACCACATGTGGAAATATCTAACATGGTTTGTAGGATATTCTCCAGCAATACCTTCAAACTTAGGGATGTCTAATGGGAGCTTGGTTGGCATAGCATACCAACCAACGTCATGGTGTATGGGGTCATTGATCAACTGGTAAAAATCAGGAAGACTGAGGCTTGCCATATAGGGGAGCAAGGGAGCAGCCGAGGTAGTTCCTGTTGCAGTCCCAGTAATGGTATTCCCAGCATTAGGGTCAGGGTTACCACCAGCGTTAGGTCCTGAACCAGACATGGTGAAGGTCACAGGGGGAGAACTGGGGGCGGAACTAGAAGGGGAAACTAAAGAACCAGAAGAGGAGTTGGAATGCAGACTTGGTGGAGGACTAACTGAAACCCTACGTGGAGGAGCAAGTCTTCCTATCGGAAACTGAGGATGAAGGCCACAAAGTCTTTGGGATAAATGCCTTGGAGGCACAATGATCAAAGCATGAACATGGCACAAAGGGAAGATATACCAACAAGGGCAAGGAGGTGCAGGATCAAAGGATTACAATGTTGAAACAAGGGTAGATAGGTGCAAGATCAATTGATTACAATGCTTAAAGTCTTTTCCTAGTGGTGTTAACCAGGCACTTCTTCACTTAGGGTGTGTGTGTAAAAGTGTGTAAATTTTAATTTTTAAACCCAGACATTTGTAGAGAAAAAGAAAGTGTGATGTATAACTATAAATAAACTTGCAAATAACAGTATATGAAACTAAAATAACAGAAAATAAACAACAAATTATGCATTAATATAAACCCAAGGAGGCCGGCCTCTCAACAACTAGTCTATGGATGGGAAAAAATCTAGTCAAACACACTAAAATAGCCAATGGATCAAAAGTCAAGAGGTAAAATGATCTAAAGGTTTGATTTGCTGGAAATAGGTACAGAAAACAACAAAAAATCAGAGGAAAAATTGCTGCAAATGAGGTGGCGAAAGGCTACAACCTGGAGGGAAACAGAGTGATCCTTAGAGGAAGACCCAAAAAAAACTGAAAATAGGTGTTTTTATTGGATAAATAACCAATATGAAATGGATATGAAGGTAAGGGATTAGATCTGAGAAATGGTTGAACACACTGAAATTTCAGAGAACTTGCAACAGCTAAAACTCTTCCTACAAAAGAGGAGGGTACTGAAGCCCTAGGGGGCTAGGTTTCCACTTTGTTGAGTAAAAAAAGAGCAAGTACAGATCCAAAATGGGTGGAGACAGACGTCATAAAACCCTAAATAGAGGCCCAGAAAAACTTGTAAAAATCTTAGAAAAATTTCTGCAAAAAGTCCAGGTCGCAGTTTTTGACCAGTTTTCTACAGAGGTCGCAGGTTTTGGCCTATTTTCTACACCCTGGAGGTTCAGGTCATAGGTTTAGACGCAAAAAGTGCGACCTGCACTTCTGGCACTCTTGGGAGTAGGTTTCATAAAAAAGTTTCGTCTCAGCTGTGGCTGATGCCTGTCACCTACACAATAGGTCCGACAACACTGAGAAGTCAAAATTTTCAATGTTTTAGGGTTTTATAGGTTAAAAAAACATCAAGAAAAGAAAAACAAGAAGCTGAAGAGAAATCCTAGGGTTTGAAGTAGCTGGATATGTAGGGATCTGAAAAATGACAGAGGTCATAATTGTAAACCCTAGTGGAGTCGCCAGTCGTTAGTATGAATCTTAATCACAAGCATACGAAAAAATACCACTTTAGCTACACATAACAAACCACCCTAATAACAAATATGGTTGCCAATATCCTTGGATCTACAGTTAGTTGACCAAGATAAATGTTGCAAAAATCTAGATCTATGCATTAAAATATATTAAGGAGTAAATAAAAGAAAGAGTTGCTCCATGCATCCAATAGACAAGACAAGAATATGTTTAAATAATTTTGTATTAAGGGCACCTGGTAGGAGAAAATAGAAGGATGTTGCCAGTCCTCCTCAATGGGATGGGTTCTTGTAAGTCCTTAGCACTTTAGATCTAAAATTCCTCTCTTGATGATGTAGAAAACCCAGACAAAAGATGGAACTCAAAGGGAGTGAACAAGAAAAATAGTAGCAAAATATGACAATGATGGTGGATCAAAGTTAGACCAAAAGTATAGATCCAGAGTGATATTTAGGCAACAAAAGGTAGTGAATGAATGGAAAAATCCTTCTATTTATAACAAAATATTGAGTTAGTCTAGATATTGGTGCATAATTAAAATATTATTAACCAAATCAAGATCCAACTTTTATGGAGTATTTTATTATATTTGTTGGAGGGAAAAAGAATTTGACTTTGGTCAAATCCCTTTATTTGTAAATAATAAATAAATAAATCATATATTATTATTTGAAGGATGTGGTTGAGTAATAATCAAATAAATAATTATTTATTCAATTATTTATAAATGATTTAGTCAAATTTAACAAGGAATATTATTTAAATAAAGTTTAAATAATTATTCCTAGAAAATAATAAGATAAATAATGTTTTATCTAATTAATTTTCCTGTTTTGGGTTAAATATGACCATGAATATTAATTAAACTTTAACTAATTATTCCTTGAGGAAAATCAAACAAATGTGGATTTATTCAATATTTCCTCGTGGGGTTTCCTGTTTAGACCATAAACAACTTAATAAATGTGGTTTACCAAGTTATTTTTCATAGTGAAAGGAATTTTACTTAGGGTAAAATTGGTCTTACATGGTGTACTTTTGTCCATATAATAGTAATAGTTTAGATGACCAAAAATTGATGTAACAGTAGTGGCTAGGGAACCATGGACTCAAAGAAATATCTATGCTTCTCATCATGATCTCCCATACTACCCCTGGCCATGACATGACCTATGTATGAAAAGCCTGCTTTGTTAACTGGAACCTCAATGGTCTCTTTTGAAATGTGTCTGCCGCAACATAGTGGGGTCTGATCCACGTATTACCATGAAAGACTCCAAATGATATCTCCTCAGAGTACTCCTCCAGTAACATCCTAGGAATTATTTACTAGGCTCATATAACATCTAGTAGCAGTATTTACTAGTTTTTAAATTCTTCTTCATTGAATTATTTTCTATCGGGATCCCTCAGGACTCTCCACAGTGTATACCTAAGGGCAAATGGCTGGTCTTCACTTAACTCTGCAAGTGCTCATTTCCTTGGTGGACACCACTTCCACATGGCTAACGCCATTATCAAATACCCATAAATAAATCCTGTGGTCATTTTGAAGTTGTCTTTGTATGCCTTGAAGAGTTCTTG
Source organism: Pinus albicaulis (assembly GCA_034641835.2). NCBI lineage: Eukaryota > Viridiplantae > Streptophyta > Pinopsida > Pinales > Pinaceae > Pinus > Pinus albicaulis. Next base: position 925,917,596 of record CM076582.1, read on the forward strand.
TAGCAGGAAGGCACACCAATTGAGTTGTGATGCTTGCATGTAATGTTCCACGACTGAAATTGTATCCAATGTGCAATCTCGTTTGGCAATTGTGATGGAATGATGGTTGACATCATTTAGCTGTACGACACTTCCCCAACCACAATTGGTTTTGGTGTGGTCCCCATGCCGCAACAGGGTAGCAATGGAATACTCACAATACTAATGTTATTCAATGGGTGACATTTTAATAGACTTGCCGAGACTGACTCATCTAGCCTATAGACGTATCTCGGTTGCGAGATTTTTATTGACTACCTAGCATACAAACTCCTCTTGGGTGTGAGATTTTATTGTAAATAATAAATTGAAATTGGTCATTCGTGGAAGGTTTTCAGGTGTGTGCCATTCACCAATCCAAGAAATATTACTCCATCCAATTGTGCGAGCTTTATAGCTCTTGAATCTCGGATTTGTATGACATAAAATAGCCCCATCCGTTGCATTTTAATTTTCCCTGGAAAATTATTGAACTTGTTGTCAGGGAGTAGTACTCTTCCACCAATGTTGAATGTCTTTTTCTTAATATGTCAATCATGGCAGCCTTTGTGACACTACTTCTAGAATGATTGGTGGAAGTCTGCAAGGAACCTTGATTCTTCCAACTCCGGTAGTTCTTGGAGACATTTTGTGATATACTCTGTTGGGGTTCCCATGTTTTGGCCAGATTGACAAGACCAAAAGATGAGACAACATCAGAACCACTTTTGGACCCTAAGATCTAGCCCTCCTGGACCCAGAGAGGGATCTCTCCAAATAGAGCTAAGAATGATATATCTTTGAAGCTCAAATGAGATGTTAGGCTAGTTATGAAGCACAAAAGGGGTTTAAAATGATTTGGTTGCTGGGTTGCTGGGTTGGTCAGGAGATCATAGACTGGGAAAGTAATGGGAGAAAGGAAACAAAATAGCAGGAGGCCTCAGCAAAGAGGATAGGCCAAGACAGTGCCATCCATTGGGCTATGGAGTCAGAAAGGTAATTACATGCAGCAACTAGCCAAGGCTTCCACAGGGCAAGTCATCTACACTAAAGGATCTTTTAGGAAGCTGGTGGAATGGAACATTAAGGAGAGAAAGTGGAAGAAGGAGAGGCACCCAATTTCTGTCTATAGATCAGGTCAGAGGTCATTTAACTCCAGACTTGCTTGGACATACTCAAAGGCAACTCTCAAAGGTGGACAAAGGGGCTCCTTATAGATCAGACCAGTGGTAATTTAACTCCAGGTCTGATTTAGCAACTCCAAGGGAAAACAGAGATAAGATTGACAAAGAAACATCCAAGAAGCAAACCCACAAGTTCATACATCATCCAGCAGGCAATAACATCCACTGCACTGGTTAAACCACATGAATTCGCTCTTAGATAACCCATAAAGAAGAAAGCATTACAGGTAGGGAGAGCAGGAAACATAGGGCACCTAGCAAGGGTGAATCCTGTGTTATACTTATGTTGCCTACCAGAAGAACATGAAACAATATGAAAATGTAATAAACAGAGTTAGAAAAACATCACCAATAGTAATAGACCAGGATCCTGTGAAATGTGCTTTGATTAATTGATGCAAAACCAGTGATGTACATCGAGCTCAATGGATAATACAGTCCAGACTTTCTCCTCCCAGCCTATTACATACAACTACTCTGCTACTCCCTCCCAAGACTGTTCTAACAGTCAGAATGAATCCCTCTAACAACAACTGCCACAGCAAGGCAAAAACCCCCTTACATTATGTTCTTGGGGATTCTTATAGAGGAGAGACGAAAGCAGGAGTAGATACAAATTAAATGAGTCTCATTAAGACAAAATGGTGGAGGAGGCCGAGCCCATTCTCCTTAATGGCGTTGTGTTGTACTCCGTAGACTATTTTGGAGATCTCTGTCAGGTCAAGATTGACCTCTGATATGTTCTTCAAGTCCTTATGGCGTCTGGAGCTCTGTGCTGCCTTCTGGAATAAGTGAACTGGCTGAAAGCTCTGCAGGGCCGCTCCATACCTCCATAATTGCTGCCTGACTGTCTTAAATGAGCTTCAGTCGGTGTAATTAATCGTTTCAGGGCTCGATGAGGCATGGAGATTTCTTGTAGGAAGGTGTACGTTTGGAGAATAGTACCCTGCTGATATTAAACACATATAAGACTTTAACAATGTGCTTGGATCTTCAAACTGCGCCTTTTCCTTTGAATGCAGGATTATAATTGTTAATCTTCAATTAACTGGCTTGAATCCCTCAAATCTGTCTCTGCTGTTTCGTTTGGCCGCTGAACCGGCCTCTCTGTGCTAACTGAACAGTCAAATAAAACTATTACAAACTCAGGCAGTGGTGGTGGAGAAATGCTTTGGAGGCCCATGGTGGAAAGGTGGTGGCGACTGTGGAAACGGCGAACACATGGAACAATGGCGGAGAATGTCTTTAGTGCTAAACACTAAGGTTTAACCGTTGGCCGAGCTACAAAGGGGAAAGGTCAAACACATGAAATGCATTCGAAATGGCCGGACCTGGTCATGGCGGAGGGCGATTCATTAAACTTTAATGTAAAATGCAATTGTTTAACTAACGGAGGAAATACAGAGGAAATGAACAAAATGCAATGAGGGGAGCCGTGGATGTGGGACCTGGGGGTCTGATCGCAAAATCGCAAATGGAGAAAGTGCGACGGTGGAAATCAGCACCAAACAGAAAACTGCGCTTTGCGCTCTGCGACGGAGCGGAAATGCGATGGGGAAAATGCGATCGGCGGAAAGTGCGATGGCAGATTCGTGACGAGCGGAAAGTGCGACGGCGCGATCGGTCGATCGCATCGCAAATATTTGTGATGCGATCAGATCACATCGCAAATATTTGCGATGGATCTAATGAACATAACCCGCAAAAAAATGCGATCTACGATTTGTGATGGGCGCCTTAAGGAGCAGCGCTCAGTCACAACGCTCGGTTACATGGGGGAAAAAGCTAAAGGGGTTGGGGAAAAGGGGCTAAGCCCTTTTATATGTGGGGAAGTGGGTTTAGGCCCATTTTAATGCATTTTAAGGCTAAGGAAGAGTAACGATAGAGGGAATAAGGGGGAATTTGGCTAAACAAAAGGTAGAGGAAAAATATAAAGGGGATTTGGGAGGATAGAAGGGAGGACAAAGGGAAACGGAATAAGAAGGGGAGGAGGCCTTTTGGGCATTTCTTCACAAACAGAGAGACTTTATAATAGGAATCAGTAGAGGGAAATTTATCAAAGGATAAAAGACACATGGAGGCTTCAAGGAGACTGTGTTTTTAGGGGAAATGCATTCCTTGAAGGGTCAAAAACAATTTAGCCCCCGTTTGCTTGCAAAAAATTTATGGGGGGCTAACAGTGACTCCACATGGGGATGGCTTCTTCTTGAAGGAGTCAAGAATTAAGAAAATAAATCTTTGGTGCAGGCCAGATGCCTGCTGCTCAAGCCACCTTTCTTCTTTCTTTGATCAGCTGCCACGAATCACGAAGATATCAAATCAACAGTAACATTCTCGCATACAGCTACCTACCCACACTATAGTCCTAGCATTCTTCTTCTGGGTGCATTTGGGCTTACAGACCCTTTACATCATTTTATTTTTATAAACAGAAAATAAACCTATTCTAAGTCTACCCTTATTACTCCATGAGACCAGATTAGGCTGTTGGCCTCATAAGCTTCTCTACCTACACTACTACCTGCTAGGATTAGACTGTCTAGCAGGTTTCTTCTCTACATTCTAAGACAGAAAACGACTAACTACATGCTCGTAAGCTGAGCTTTATTGAGCTTTTCCTACCTACCCTACTCTACTGAAATATTTACAAGTCTAGCTTACAAACATTGTCTTCCAATGTAACCAGCCCATAAAATGATCCCATGGCTGGTCCTTCTTGCTCAATTCCTTGAGCATGCTGGATAGGCAGGTGTTTGGTAAATTTAGTGTGTCCTAAATTGCTAACATAAATTATCAACCAGGGATTCGTAAGTTGACGAAGTGTGGTGCACTATATGTGCAAGATAACCTATCTCTTACTTTTTGTCATTTTTGGATTTTTATGAAATTCTAAAAGACAAGTATGGAGACAAATATTCAAGACAATGATGTCCTTCTAATGGTTTTACAAACTTCAAAAGAATTTTAAAACACACAATGACAAAATTAATTCCTAAAAGGAAATGAAAATTGCATCACTATTCTAATCAAGCAAACAATGAACTATTGATCATGAAACTCATTATCCTTGCTGCTGTCTAAACACAAAAGAAACTATGCTTAAAGAAATCCAAGAATTGCAACAAAGTAAATCTAAATCAAATTACATCAACTCATATTCTGACCCCTCATCATTAGTCTAGCTATGGCTTTCGGAGGTAATTATAAACAACTTGAGCAATCTGATATCTAATTTGCAGAAAAAGAAACTAATATCAAACTACACACTCATACTTCAATTCCTCACCATCAGTCCAGCTGTGGCTTTCGGAGGTTACTGAAAATGACATGAGCAATTTAATATATCTAGCTTGCAGAAAGTAAACTAATATCAAACTACACACTCATACTTCAATCCCTTACCATCAGTCCAGCTGTGGCTTTCGGAGGTAACTGAAAATGACATGAGAAATTTAATATATCTAACTTGCAGAAAGTAAACTAATATCAAACTACACACTCATACTTCAATCCCTCACCATCAGTCCAGCTGTGGCTTTCAGAGGTAACTGAAAATACATGAGCAGCTTAATATATCTAAATCTAACTACTGAAACAAATGTGCAAGACTAAAATAAACAAAGCAGTGCTGGAATTAAACAAAAAGTAAATTAGCAACAGAACAATATTGATTCCATGTCATTATTCAAAAGATATGCAAATGCCCGGGCTACCATGAAAAATTATGCTAAAAGCTATGATTTCAGAAAACAATCTAAGTAAGGAAATATGACAAAACAGAATTGAAAGAAACTTATCTAGAAAACATGTAAAAGCCTCCTTGGATAGCAGGGGCCCTCTGCTACCAATTTGGTGAAGTCCTTCAGCTCCTTAAAGTTGTAATCAAAGCAACATCAAAGAACTGAATTTCTCTATTAAAAAGAACTCACAAATATACATCCCATTCCATCTTGAACTTTGTTACAAAAGACTTCTCTACTACTTTTTCATTACTTTTTCATTACTTCGTCATTACTTCCTCATTACCTATGATAGGAGAAATCTTCTCCTATTTATACAAAATATGAGGATTCATCTCATTAATGGGAGTCCATGAATCTCTCCCTCCATCTCTAGAGTTACAATCAAAATAGTAAATGATAAGACACATGTCTTTCTAGAGTTTCAACACAACTTGAGGAATGAGACACATATCCTCTTAGAGTTTCAATACAACAAGGAAGTGAGACACATATCCTCTTGATCCCATAATCTTCTCCAACCAAATTCGAATTTGGCTTTAGAGTGCCACATAAGGGTCTTCTCCTTTTGACCTACACATGTCACAAAACTCATAACACATATATAGATATATGAAACTATGTTAATTTTCTAGTTTCTAATCATAAATTCACTTAAAATACATAAAATAAATAACTTTGGAAAACAAGCATCCTAACCCATATATTTATGAAAATAGTTACTTGATGTACAGTTTTAGGTCAAATGGCTATGAAATAAGAGCTAAATGGTTATGACATAATGGAAATATGTATGAATATGGAGAAAATTTTTTAGACTCAACATACCCCCCAATTGAAGTTGTTGCATGTCCTCATGCAACCATTGCAATGATTCATTTGTCCATGAGTTGATCTTTTATGAGTTTTGACTCATATAGATTCATTCCAAACTTTGCTTCTTGATATTTTCCTTTTTGGCAAAGTATAATACATTTGATTGCAACATTTTTTTTTTTTTTCAATGTTTGGTTCTTGTGTGACAACCATTTTTTTTTTTTTTTTTTGAAGCATTGGTTCTTGTGTAACAATGCTTTATTTTCTTTGTTGCATCAAAGTTCATGAAAACATTTAGAATCAATTACTTCATCAATGAATTGATCATTTGCAAGGCATATAATATTTTGGATCATGTTGCAACAATAATTGGTTGGGAAGTATATGTGGGTGGAAATGAAATGAAAATATGTGATAGTGTATGACATGTGGATATGAAATGATGTTCATTCCCCTCAACTAAAGATATGACAATGTGAAAAAGGGAGTGAGGAATTTTTCCAAAGTTACAATTTTAGCATTCTAATGAATTACATGACTAAAAATTAGAAAACAACATACCTTCACTTACCTTAAATATGGATGAGTTGTGTATGTGTGGTGGCTGCAAAATTCTGATCATATTCTTCTTCAAGTGGCTGAACAAGAGGAGTCATGGATAAAGAGATAAGATGAATTTTTATTGCTCCTACTAAAACTTGCTGAATCTGCTCCAAAATGCTGAAAATAATAGTCTTCATGTCTTCAAAACTCATTGGCATAATTCCTACTATGTGAAAAGATGTTCTGATGTCGAACATAGTAGGAAATTATTGACTTAGTGGCCATTAATGGATGCCACTAGTCAACACGAGAACTCTCACCATTGATGACAATGAGAGTCAAGATGCCCAAACACATCTTGCTAGGTACGAATGATTTTGCTAATGTCGAGTCACCTAGAAGATCTGACGAACAAGAGACATTAATGTATTTCCATTGTTTGTCAGCATGAGAACTTGCCATTAAGGCATGCAAGCATCAAGGTGTTTTTACAAAGAACTTAGACTCAAAGGACTATGGACTCAATAATTTGCATTGAAGCAGGGATTATTTGCGGAATGAAAATGACAAGAAATGGAAAATAAAAATGGAAGATGGCAATGGAGAGTAGAAATGGAAAATGGGCAATAAGCATGTGAATGAGAAATGGCAATGGGCAATAAGCATGTGAATGAGCCTCTTGCTTTTATTTGTGGTTATGAATGGACAAAAATAAATGGAAAGTGGATGTGAATGTAAATGGAAAATATGAAGTGAAATGAGGTGAATGGTTTATTATGAGGTATGGATGTGATGGAGACAATAGTATCTGAAATTTTTTCAAGTGTTTGGATCTGATTTTGCATCAGCATATTTCCTCCTCTTTGTTGCTGATCATCTTCTTATGAAACAAATTGGTCTCTTAGAGAGACACCATTCTCTTGTAGTCATTTGTCTTTCCTCCTAGAACCTGCAAAAAAGCTAATACTTCTTCTGCAATGGAATGTAAGATTATCAAAGGAGAGAGGTGATCAATCTCTCTAGTTATGATATTTACACACAAAACTTAAGAATTTGTATTAATGAAACAAGTTCTCAAAGGAAAAATCAAAAGAATTTATACCTGTTTTGGAATTAGTGCCTCAAGTTGAATGTAGCTTCTTTTCAGCAATTTATTTTATTATTTACCATTTCAAACTCTAATGATGGATTTCTCATTGTGTAGATCTTGTTGAGACCTTTCCAACGTTACTTAAATCATCAAAATCTGATTTTGTATGAGAAAGTTAGGCTAATTTGAGCAATGAGGTTTTTCAGCTGCGGAATTGGAGAACAGCTGCGGAATTGGACTTCAGCTGCGAAATTGGAGAGCAACTGCGGAATTGGACTTTAGCTACAGAATGTCGATGGTTTCTGTCGCTAAAAATCTTAAATAAAAAGTTAGCCATTCATCCTTCATCATCAGTCCAAAATTAATCAATATCTTCAGAAAAACGAGCAAATAACTTATTCATTTCATTGATTTAATTTTTTTTTTTTTTTTTTTTTTTGAAATAATCAAAACAAAATTGAAAAAGAGAATTGCAATTTTTTTTTTTTTAATAACAAAATTGAAAAATACAATTTTTTTTTTAAATTTATTTTTTAATATTATATATGTTACATTTTAAAAAAAAATATATACATATATAATTTAAACAAAACAATTTATTAAATAAGAAAATTAAAAAAAAAAAAAACTAAAAACAAGAGTGACATTCTCATCCTCATGTGGCAAATTTTTTTTTCGAGCAATTCTCCATTGGAATGTAGCAGGCTGTAGAGTCAGAAGTGTCAGCCGTTTAAACAATGCAAGAGAGAAGAATTAACGAAATCCATCATTCAGAAAGTAGACGAAGTCAATTTGAATTAAAAAATGAGTGGAATGTGGATTGAATGCCACATTAAGTATTCAACTTGGATTCTTTTTCTTGGATTTAGAAAACCAGATTATCAATGCAGAGTGCCGTTTTCAAATTCTTCACTCAGAAAAAACCATTTTTCCTCACGCGGCATGCAAAAATGGCCTTCAAAGAACCGATAAATTCTCCCAGACCGCCACGAATTTTGTAAAACGATTTATGGGTTATCTAATTGACCACATTGGCGAAAAAACCCATGTCTCGGTTTTTCAAAATTCATCCTAAATCGTTCAGAAAATGCGTTTCAAATTGATGTGTCAAAAACAGTTGCGTTTCTAGAGATGCTGTAACAAAATCGTTTTCTGGTTAGTTCTGTAAGATTTCTGAGAATTTGACAGGGAGTTTTACATCAACAAGAAGCCCATCATCCTTGGTTTGTTCAGTCTTTTTGTTCTCTGAGGAAACTCCAAGTGCTTCAAGAGTACGGTTTTCAGGTATAGCGGCTGAACTCCTTCAATAGCTAGCCAATGAGCGACAACTGCAGTGTCCAAAGGAGCTCTTGGTAATGGTGTTTCAGTTATATCTTTGAATTCCAAATCCTTATCTTCGATGTAGAACAAATCTGTATGCCCCACTGCTCTCTTAAATCTCAACGGATCTCCTGAAGCAAAGCCATAAATAGGCTCCACATTTCGAAGAGTAAGTGCACTATTCACATCTTCAGTAGTCAATGTAGTTTGTTTTGAGTGTCGCATGCATTTGCTATGACTCACTTACTAATTCAACCGCTGTGATTTAAGTTTTGATTGCAGGTTTTTAGATAGGCTTATGGCTCGGAGGTCTTATTATAGTTCAAAGTTTTTCAAAGGCCATGGCCATTGCGTTGTTTTTTTTTTTTTTTTTTAAATTTGTTTTGTTAATAAAATTGGATATGTTATATTTTTTTTTTAAATAATAATTAAAAAAAATATACATATATATTTTATTAAACAAAATAAATTATTGAATATTTGTTTTTGTTAATAAAATGACATATGTTGTATTTTGAAGAATTAAAAATATACATATGTATTTCACTAAACAAAACAATTCATTGAATTGTTTTTCTTTTTTTTTTAAAATGATTTGTTATTAAAATTATATATATATTTTCAAAAATTTTAAAAATATACATATATATCTTAATAACAAAACAATTTTTTTTTTTTTTAATTTTAAAAAAAAAAAAATTTTTAATTGATTTGTTTAATAAAATTATGTATGTTATATTTTCAAAAATTTAAAAACACACATATATATTCATTAAACAAAACAATTTATTGAAATCAAAGTTTTTCATGAAAACAAATTTATTTTTTTTTTAAATTGTTGAATCAATTGAAATGATGAAGTTTTATTTTGTTTCCTCTTTTTTTTTTTTTTTTTTACATAACAATTCTTTTTCTGATCCTCTAGATCATACAAAGTGCAAGAGGAGAGCATATTCAAGAATTATTAATTTTTTTTTAGATGTAAGAAATAAGGCTACCTAGTTACACTTCCCCGGCAACGGCGCCAAAATGTTTGGTCAATTTAGTGTGTCCTAAATTGCTAACATAAATTATCAACCAGGGATTCGTAAACTGACGAAGTGTGGCGCACTATATGTGCAAGATAACTTATCTCTTACTTTTTGTCGTTTTTGGATTTTTATTGATCTTGGTTGGTTTCCTAATGTGAGATGGAAATTCTAAAAGACAAGTATGGTTATGAATATTCAAGGCAATGATGTCCTTTATAATGATTTACCAAACTTCAAACTTCAAAAGGAATTTGAAACATACAATGACAAAACTTGAAATGAAATGAAAATGTGTTGCTAGCCTAATAAATCAAACAGTGAACTATTGAGCATGAAAACCAAATCATCCTTGCTGCTGTCTAAACACAAAATAAACTATGCTTAAAGAAATCCAAGAATTGCAACAAAGTAAATCTAAATCAAATTACATCAACTTATATCCTGATCCCTCACCATTAGTCCAGCTATGGCTTTCGGAGGTAACCATAAACAACTTGAGCAATTTGATATCTAATTTGCAGAAAAAGAAACTAATATCAAACTACACACTCATACTTCAATCCCTCACCATCAGTCCAGCTGTGGCTTTCGGAGGTAACTGAAAATGACATGAGCAATTTAATATATCTAACTTGCAGAAAGGAAATTAATATCAAACTACACACTCATACTTCAATCCCTCACCATCAGTCCAGCTGTGGCTTTCGGAGGTAACTGAAAATGACATGAGCAGCTTAATATCTAAATCTAACTACTAAAGCAAATGTGCAAGACTGAAATAAACAAATAGTGCTGGAATTAAACAAAAACTAAGAAAAGTAAATTAGCAGAAGGACAAGATGGATTCCATGTCATTAGTCATTATAAAATTATATGCAAATGCCCGGGCTGCCATGAAAAATTATGCTAAAAGCTATGATTTCAGAAAGCAATCTAAGTAAGGAAATATGACAAAATAGAATTGAAAGCAACTTATCTAGAAAACATGTAAAAGCCTCCTTGGATAGCAGGGGCCCTCTGCTACCAATTTGGTGAAGTCTTTCAGCTCCTTAAAGTTGTAATCAAAACATCATCAAAGAACTGAATTTCTCTATTAAAAAGAACTCACAAATCTACATCCCATTCCATCTTGAATTTTGTTACAAAATACTTCTCTACTACTTTTTCCTTAATTCCTCATTACCTATGATAGGAGAAAGCTTCTCCTATTTATACAAAATATGAGGAGTCATCTCATTAATGGGAGTCCATGAATCTCTCCCTCCATCTCTAGAGTTACAATCAAAATAGGAAATGATAAGACACATGTCTTTCTAGAGTTTCAACACAACTTGAGGAATGAGACACATATCCTCTTAGAGTTTCAATACAACAAGGAAGTGAGACACATATCCTCTTAGAGTTTCAATACAACAAGGAAGTGAGACACATATCCTCTTAGAGTTTCAATACAACAAGGAAGTGAGACACATATCCTCATGATCCCATGATCTTCTCCAACCAAATTCGAATTTGGCCTTAGAGTGCCACATAAGGGTCTTCTAGAAGTCTCCTTTTTGACCTACACATGTCACAAAACTCATAACACATATATAGATATATGAAACTATGTTAATTTTCTAGTTTCTAATCATAAATTCACTTAAAATACATAAAATAAATAACTTTGGAAAACAAGGATCCTAACCCATATATTTATGAAAATGGTTACTTGATGTAAGGTTTTAGGTCAAATGGCTATGAAATAAGAGCTAAATGGTTATGAAATAATGGAAATATGTATGAATATGGAGAACATTTTTGAGACTCAACAGCAGGGCAGCTCCCACTCCTCTTGTTCCATAACAGTAGCCTTGAAAAATGTTCTCTCTATTTGCAACATGCTGCTCAAAAAGACCCTTGATCATTCCTGAAGTATATGCAGGAAATGTGCATAAGGATCATGAAATGATGCCTGGCTATGAATATCTGGCAAGAAGGCTTCAACCAAGACTTCCTCTTCTTCCACTGGATCAAGGATAAGACTCTCTTGAAGAAGAGAATCTTCTTCATCTTCTGAACTAGAGGACTCATCATATATGGCAGTGTTTTCCTCCTGAAGCTCTAATATATTTTTCTCTGAGGAGCTGAGCTCTGTGAGAAGATCTATGTATTCTTGAGCGGGGTTTTGGTCCATTGCTTCCTCTTTTTCAAGAGAAAGCTCTTTGCTTAAATTCTGCTCTAGAATCTCTTCTTTGCTTTCCTCCTCATCTTCTGAAAAGAACAACTGCTGGTTACCAGTCTCACTGATGATGTGTGGTAGAGCAGAATGAAGATTCATAGAATCTTCTTCTACTATTATACTGTCATAGCTCTCCCCATCAGTATCATAGATAGGCTGACTGGTTTCATTACTTCTCCGAAGTTGTTGGTCTTGATATTCCTCCCACGGATCTAAGGATGATGGTCCTGCAAGCTCAGCTTCTCTTTGAAAACAATCATCATCAAACAGATCATAAAAAGGAAAATCATAATTGTAAGTAATGTCACCCTCCAAACCTATCGGATTCTCAGCACGCCTTTCTTCATTCTGATCCACAGAGGAGTCTTCGGAATCTGAATCATCAAACTCATAAGATGAATGGGAAAGAGTGTGTGTTCTATAGAAGGCCTTGGAGGTGGACTGTTGTTTTAATATCCGCTCTATCTCTTCTTCTGTCAAAAGAGGGGTCTCCCTTTCATCATGGACAGAAGCACAACAGTCCTCTTTCTCTTGTATTAGCTGATTTGGAGGCTGGATGTTTACTTGAGCCTCTTCTTTGTGGTCTTCTGCTTCCTCCAGGCATCTTTCTTTATCAGCCTTTGCTAATAGGTCCTGACGTTCTTTGGTCAGCGTAACACAAGGCATAGGCAAGCAATGAGGCACTTCTTGATCACTTCCCTCCTCATCTTCTATAGATTCTTGAGCATCATACATGTCTTGCTCATCTTCTCGGCTTTGAGTTTTTCTTTCTCTGAAAGATGCATGGGCTGCTCGAAATAACCATCATCTGCATTCATATTATCCATGTACATCTTCAGCACTTCACCAAACGTTTATGTTAGTTCAATTAATTGATCACACAAAACGTCATACTTTGTATCTCTGTCCATGTTTGGATTCATGCTTATGCAAAGAAGGCTACTGCTTCTTCTCAACCAGTTCAGTGTCTTTCCCCAGTGGAGTCATTTGGTCTTTGGATCATAGGGAGTGTGGAGTCGCCAGGTGGATGAATTTGTCTGTTGAAGTAGGCTGTTGTCCACCATCAGCAATGAATGCCAATCTAAAGGCAAAGTGGTCTCTTCCCTAGTGGAGTCGCCATTATGTTGGGGTTCCCATGTTTTGGCCAAATTGGTAAGACCAAAAGATGAGACAACATCAAAACCACTTTTGGGCCCTAAGATCTAGCCCTCCTGGACCCGGAGAGGGATCTCTCCAAATAGAGCTAAGAATGATATATCTTTGAAGCTCAAATGAGATGTTAGGCTAGTTATGAAGCACAAAGGGGGTTTAAAATGATTTGGTTGCTGGGTTGCTGGGTTGGTCAGGGGATCATAGACTGGGAAAGTAATGGGAGAAAGGAAAGAAAACAGCAGGAGGCCTCAGCAAAGAGGATAGGCCAAGACAGTGCCATCCATTGGGCTATGGAGTCAGAAAGGTAATTACATGCAGCAACTAGCCAAGGCTTCCATAGGGCAAGTCATCTACACTAAAGGATCTTTTAGGCAGATGGTGGAATGGAACATTAAGGAGAGAAAGTGGAAGAAGGAGAGGCACCCAATTTCTGTCTATAGATCAGGTCAGAGGTCATTTAACTCTAGACCTGCTTGGACATGCTCAAAGGCGGCTCTCAAAGGTGGACAAAGGGGCAGCTTATAGATCAGACCAGAGGTCATTTAACTCCAGGTCTGCTTTAGCAATTCCAAGGGAAAACATAGATAAGATTGACGAAGAAACATCCAAGTATCAAATCCACAAGTTCATACATCAGCCAGCAGGCAATAACATCCACTGCACTGGTTAAACCACATGAATTTTCTCTTAGATAACACATAAAGAAGAAAACATTACAGGTAGGGAGAGCAGGAAACATAGGGCACCTAGCAAGGGTGAATCCTATGTTATACTTCTATTGTCTACCAGAAGAACATGAAACAGTATGAAAATGTAATAAATAGAGTTAGAAAAACATCACCAATAGTAATAGACCAGGATCCTGTGAAATGTGCTTTGATTAATTGATGCAAAACCAGTCATATACACCGACCTCAATGGCTAATAGAGTCTAGACTTTCTCCTCCTAGCCTATTACATACAACTACTCTGCTACTCGCTCCCAAGACTGTTCTAATAGTCAGAATGAATCCCTCTAAAAGCAACTGCCACAGCAAGGCAACAACCCCCTTACATTATGTTCTTGGGGATTCTTATAGAGGAGAGACGAAAGCAGGAGTAGATACAAATTAAATGAGTCTCATTAAGACAGAATGGTGGAGGAGGCCGAGCCCATTCTCCTTAATGGCGTTGTGTTGTACTTCGTAGACTATTTTGGAGATCTCTGTCAGGTCGAGATTGACCTCTGATATGTTCTTCAAGTCCTTATGGCATCTGGAGCTCTGTGCTGCCTTCTGAAATAAATGAACTGGCTGAAAGATCTGCAGGGCCACTCCATACCTCCACAACTGTTGCCTGACTATCTTAAATGAGCTTCAGTTAGTGTAATTAATCGTTTTAGGGCTCGAGGAGGCATGGAGATTTCTTGTAGGAAGGTGTACGTTTGGAGAAGAGTACCCTGCTGATATTAAACATAGATAAGACTTTAACAATGTGCTTGGATCTTCAAACTGCGCCTTTTCCTTTGAATGCAGGATTATAATTGTTAATCTTCAATTAACCGGCTTGAATCCCTCAAATCCGTCTCTGCTGTTTTGTTTGGCCGCTGAACCGGCCTCTCTGTGCGAACTGAACAGTCAAATAAAACTATTACAAACTCGGGCAGTGGTGGTGGAGAAATGCTTTGGAGGCCCGTGGTGGAAAGGTGGTGGCGACTGTGGAAATGGCGAACACATGGAACAATGGCAGAGAATGCCTTTAGTGCTAAACACTAAGGTTTAACTGTTGGCTGAGCTACAAAGGGGAAAGGTCAAACACATGAAATGCATTCGAAATGGCGGGACCCGGTCATGGCGGAGGGAGATTCATTAAACTTTAATGTAAAATTCAAAGGTTTAACTAACGAAGGAAATACCGAGGAAATGAAAAAAATGCAATGAGGGGAGCCGTGGATGTGGGACCCGGGGGTCTGATCGCAAAATCGCAAATGGAGAAAGTGCGATGGCGGAAATCAGCACCAAATAGAAAACTGCGCTTTGCGCTCTGTGATGGGGAAAATGCGATCGGCGGAAAGTGCGATGGCGGATTCGCGACGGGCGGAAAGTGCGATGGTGCGATCAGTCGATCGCATCGCAAATATTTGCGGCGCGATAAGATCGCATCACAAATATTTTCGATGGATCTAACGAACACAACCCGCAAAAAAATGCGATCTGCGATTTGCGATGGGCGCCTTAAGGAGCAACGGTCAGTCACAGCGCTCAGTTACATGGGGGAAAAAGCTAAAGGGGCTGGGGAAAAGGGGCTAAGCCCTTTTATATGTGGGGAAGTGGGTTTAGGCCCATTTTAATGCATTTTAAGGCTAAGGAAGAGTAACGATAGAGGGAATAAGGGGGAATTTGGCTAAACAAAGGGTAGAGGAAAAATATAAAGGGGATTTGGGAGGATAGAAGGGAGGATAAAGGGAAATGGAATAAGAAGGGGAGGAGGCCTTTTGGGTATTTCTTCACAAACATAGAGGCTTTATAATAGGAATCAGCAGAGGGGAATTTATCAAAGGATAAAAGACACATGGAGGCTTCAAGGAGACTTTGTTTTCAGGGGAAATGCATTCCTTGAAGGCTCAAAAACAATTTAGCCCCCGTTTGCTAGCCAAAAAATTTATGGGGGGCTAACATACTCTTCCTCAGACATCTGATTTATTGTAGAAATAAATAGACTGGGAACAATAAACTCTGATGGTACAACCGCTTCCTTCCCATACACTAGCTGGAATGGCGTCTAATTGTGCAGTCTCTTCACCATGGTCCTATATGCTCATAATGTAGTTGGAATTATCTCGTCCCAATCGCCCTGGCTTGCACTGCAAATTTTTGTTAGACCCTCTTCCATAATTTTGTTAAATGCCTCTACAGTTCCATTTTTCTTTGGGTGATATAGACTTCTTTTATGATTATGTATCATAAAGTTTTGCAGCAATGATTTGATTATGGTTTTGGTGAAATGTGTACCTTGATCGCTTGTAAGACTCCTTAGACAACAAAATCCTGTAATTATTGATCTGACAGGACTGTATTAGTTTTTTGTGATAAGTGTCTTTTGAGTTATAAAAAAATAGCATACTTGTCTCCATAGTTTGCTTAAGGATTGAAAATTTTAACCATGAAATATAAGTGATTTTAGTGAATTAAAAGCATGAAATAAGAGAAAATAACACTGAAAAATAGTATATAACAGAGATATAAAACCACACATAACATTCACACAACATGCATGATGAATCAGTTAACCCCTCTTGGCCTACATCTACTGGTCCAGCTCCCAATGGCATGTCCATATTTCATCATGCTCAATTCTTTTGCAAATACATGTGTTTATAGCCCTCTAATGGTTGTTTTCATTGCAGCAATGGCTCAAGAATGCTCCAATTACTCTAGAATGACTCTTCATTCACTCAAAATGGGTGAAAACTTAGCCTCCAACTCATTTTCCTAGTAACACCTAGAAAAACTCCACTAATTATGGAGAAATCCACTTAATTGCAGTAAAATTTGGCCAAAACCCACAAATTTACAACACTCCAAGTTTTCCGCCAGCGCTAACCGTTAAGATTAATTGTTAAGGGTAGGGCTGGCCACATGTTCACCCCTAACCCTTCTTGACCGTAATGGTCGGGGGAGATATAGGCTAGAACCATGGTAGAACCGTTTTAAACATGCGTTAAAAGTGGTGTTAACCGAAACCGTCAGCATTAACCTTGACCGCACAGTAATGTCATAATGTGACAAGGCTTACGGTTATGGTAAATGTGCGGGTTAACAAAATTTTCGAATGTTACATTTCTTGTGACGCTTACATGTGAATTCTCTAGTGGGCCGCTGGCAGGTTGGGACTGCCGGTGGTCCCCAACCCCCACATGCAATGTAATTACACTTTAAATATTATCAAGAACCTTGGAGGTTAAATTTTTCTTGTAGCTCATGTGGTGTGGCGGGAGGCTATTTTGCCAGAGGTCGCGAGGTCGAACCCTACTGACCTCCATAAAATTTTACTGCATCACTAAGGGAACACGTTGCGGCCTTAGGGCTGGCCACTTGTCACCCTATGATTAGACACAAAAACACAACGTACATCCCATCCAATGAATAGAATAGTGCCACTTGTCATCCTCTGGCTGGCTCTAAGAAAAGGAATATTCTTTGGAATATTTCTTTTTGCTGATTGTGCATCCTCCGTGCTGACTAGGCATCCCAGTCAAACTTGTTGCAAAATTTAGTTGTTTGGGAAATCGATCAGAACGAAATATATCCCTCATATGACATCGGTTTTTTGAACCATTCGTAGTGCTAGAATCAGGAAGATGAGATATACACAACCATCCTAGTTTCAACCCAATCCTATAATTTTCAATTTTGAGAAAAATTTATGAACTTCTGATCACACATCCCCATTGGGAAGCTTTTGGACCCTAAAAGACTTGATTACCTATTCAGTAGATGAGGGTACAACTCCCTCACCTTTCCAACTTCCATCGACTTTTCCTTGCTTGGTTTAGTGCCTTTGAGCCCAACTCAAAGGCAGTCAACACTTCCCCTCTTGGATTCTCTTGTCCTCCTGTCGAGAATTGTATCTTCCTTGAGCTCATCCAGAAATTCTGGCGAGAAATATTCAATAGAAGGTAGTTTAACATCACTTCCTTGATCATCGATCAAAGGTGGCTCATGAAAATGTAAGTTTTCAACATTAACAACTGAATACATTTGCATATATGAAGGCAAGTCAAGTTGAAATTCATTGTTACCAACTTGCTTTATGATCTTGAATGGACCATATCAAATTGGTTTGAGCTTTTTACCTTTCCCTTGCATCCTTTCTTATCTTATGTGAAACCATACCTCATCTCCTTCTTGAAACTTGTGATCAACTATATGTTTTTCATGCCGCTCCTTGTATTTTCTCTAACTTTTCTCAATTTTTTCTTGAACTTGTTGATGTATAATTTGTATTTTCTCAATGAATTTTCGAGCCTTGTCAATTTCACTATGCCCATCAATTGCAACATCCTTCTCAAAGATGAAGTCTAAAGGAAATTTTGGGAAATACCCAAAGCATACTTCAAAAGGTGATGTATTTGTAGAAGAGTGCTTTTCCCAGTTGTAAGCCTGCCGAATGTAATGCAGTTGCTCATCCCATAACTTAGGATGTTTGTTTCAATATCCTATCAATAGATGCACAATGGTTCTGCTCACTGCCTTGGTTTTTCCATCAGTTTGCGAATGAAAAGCAGTACTATTTTTCAAATTAGTGTCCATCATACTCCAAATATTGGACCAAAAATTCCCAATGAATCTAGAATCCCTATCACTAACAATAGAAGTTGGCAATCCATAATGAATCCATGCATGTTGAAAATAAATTTCAGCAGTTTGTTCAATAGTAATGATTTTCTTACATGGCATAAATATACACATTTTATTGAATTTATCCACAACTACATAAAGATAATCATGTTTTTTTCTTGACATAGGTAGACCTCCAACAAAGTCCATGGAAACAATCTCTAATGGCCTTGATGGTACCAGAAGTGGCGTGTACAACCCAAGATTCATATTTCTAGGCTTTCTTGTTGCACACATAGAACAACCTCTTATAAAATGCGAGACACTATCTACCATGCGAGGCCAATAGAAATACCTCTATAGATGCGCCACTGTTTTTCTTACCCCAAAGTGTCCAGAAATAAGAGATGAATGAGTTTCTCTCATGAAACTTAGCCTCTCTCCTTGTGGTATACATAGTTTTCCCTAATGAAACAACAAATTTTTATGCATGTGATAATCATTTTCTTCAACTTGATTCCCTTCACTCAAACTAGCATACACATCTTGAAAATAAAAATCATGTCCATATTGTTCTATGTAACTCTCATGTACAATAGAATCATTTTTGAGTAAAGTAGATGCACTTATAATCAGTCTTGAAAGCATATCAACAAATTTATTGAAAATACCTTTCTTGTACCTTATAACCAAGTGAAATTGTTGAAGAAATCCCATCCACCTAAAATGATGTTATTGCTGCAACTTTGTTTGTGACTGCAATTACTGTAATGGTTGGTGATCGGTGTGTATAATCATCTCTTTACCCATCAAGTAGTGTTTCCACTTCTTGACACTTTGTACCAACGCATACAATTCTTTGTCATATGTAGGATAATTAGTTACAACACCATTGAATATTTCAGAATGAAAAGCGATAGGCTTACCATGCTGCAAAAGAACTGCGCCCATGGCATAATCACTAGGATCGGTTTGTATCTCGAAGGGATGTCTCAAATTCAGTAATGCAAGGACTAGATCTAAATTGATCTTGTCTTTTAAAGCTTTGAAATATTGCTGTTGTTTTCCTCCCCATTGGAAACATTTCTTCACACTTTTCAATGCATGCATAGGAGTTGCGATGGCAGAAAAGTTAGCAATAAACTTTCTCCAATACTGAGTTTCACCTAAGAAAATTCTTACCTCGGTTACTATTTTGGGTGTGTGCCAATTCACAATTTCTTCCACTTTAGAAGGATCAATTCTCAACTCGCCTCCTCCTACAATGCGTCCCAAATAAACCAAGTAAGTCTTTCCAAACTCACACTTTGACATCTTAAGAAAAAATTTCTCTTTTCTCAAAAAATCAAGCACTCTATTCACATGCAAGACATGTTCTTCTCTTGTTTTGCTGAAGATCAATATGTCATCTATGTACACAATCAAAAAGTCATCAAGAAATGGACACAAAACACTATCCATAACACGCATGAAAGTCGTCGGTGCATTACGCAAATGAAATGGCATAACTAACCACTTAAAGAGTCCTTTTTTGGTTTTGAATGCAGTCTTCCATATATCACTTTTTTCAACTATTACTTGATGATATCCACTTCGTAAATATAACTTAGTGAAAAAATTTTCTTCTTTTAGCTGATCAAGCAAATCATCTATCCTTGGGAGTGGGTAATGATTCTTCACCATTGATATGGATTTATGCAGGAACACAACAGAATAAAAATATAACCATAAATACAAAGATGTAGCAGAAATAACACTTCATTTCATTAATATCAAAGAACTGAAATTTAGTTACAAACAAAATGGAAATAAAACTAGCTAGGGCACTGGTAGCTATCTCTGAGAAGAGATGCGGCGGCTATAGGCCTCTGAACTGAGTTATAATGAGGTTCGAGGGCCTATTTATTATTTAGAAACAATGGGAAATCCTAAACAGCCAAAAACCTAACCCTAGGAGATGAAGCGCCAAAACTATGGGCCCCATTTGGGTAAATTGGTGTTTCAAATTCCCGGGGACGTAACTTTGGCATACGATCTCCATTTGACACATACCATACCTCGTTAAAAAGATATATTTGAGGACTACAAATTTTGAGTGAGCAACATCGGTCCATGGATCCATGTTACTCCCTACTTTCCCAAAAAACGTCGTTAGGGCCTCAAAACGGACCCGGAAGTTCAGGACCCAAAAAACTGCTAAAAATAGTAAGTTGTGTTGAAACTGAAAAAATGAAAAAGACAATGGTGGGGCCACAAGTGGAATAGGTGGGTGACCACCAATATCCACTTGGATCAATCGTAATCTTGTTCAAATATCTGAAGTCTACACACATGCACCAAGTCCCATGTTTCTTTGGAATCAAGACTATGGGTGAACCGAATGGCGAATTCCTTGGAATTATGATTACTTTGTCCAGAATCTCCTTGATTTGCCTTTTTATTTCAGCATTCTCCATTACCGACATGCAATACATGTCGATGTTTGGATGAGGACAATCTTGTTGCAACTGAATCTCATGTTGAATCTCCCTTTTTGGGGGCAATCTTGTTGGCTCCAGAAACATCTCATGATGTGCATCAACTACTTCATATAAATCTGATTTCAACTATGAATAAAAAACCTCAAATGATTCATTATTAACATCATTATAGGCTTAATCATTAGAAGAACAAAATTCTTACTTGAATTCACCAGCCTCTTTACCTCTCCAGCATTTACCATAGCAAAGTTTGTCTTCTTGCAATGTGCTCTAACAATGTACTCCTTTCCATCTTTGAATAAATGATATTTGTTCTCATGGCGATGGAATATCACTTTCTTGTCATAAAAGTAAGGACTCCCCAACAAAATACTTGTTATGTCAAGCAGAACCACATCTAATTCAACTATGTCAACAAAATGTGCAGTTATTGCAAACCGCAATATACACTTCTTTGAAACCTGTAAATTTGCATCCTTAAAAATCCAACCAAGTGGATATGGTTTTGGATGTGGTATGGTCTCAAGATTAAGTTTCTTTATCAAGTATTCAGAGATTAAGTTTTCTCGTGACCCACTATCAAACAATGTTTCAATCATAGTATGTTTGTATATGACCCTCACATGAAACAGTTCAATTCTTTCTTCTTCATTTGGAGCATGCATGTAACAGTTTGATGTATAAGTACTGGATTTAGTTTCAATTTCCTTCCCCTTCATGTTCTTCAATCCCATGGCTGTAATTTTAGATTCATCACCTGAATCCTCTCCTAAATCATGTTTAGTTGTAGCTGCAGTTTTCTGTTTCCATTTGTTGTTGTAGTGCTTGGACTTCTTTTCGGGATGTAATTTCCAACAATGATTTTCATCATGGCCTTATTTTGAAAAATGTTTACAAATAAAAATTCCCCCCTATCTCTCAACAAATTCATTCTTTTTCTTTTACCTTTTGAGGTCTTCTCTTTTTTTTCCCCTTAAAAGGTTTCTTTCTACCCTCTTCAGAAATGTTTTCCCCTCTAGCTTCTAGATGTGTGTCCTGAACACATACTTCATCTAGACTTGTGGGGTTAAACATGAGGATAGAATGTTTTAGGTATGTAAGCCTCCTATGTACTTGAGAAAAGTATCTTGGCTCTGCAAATCTACCCCTAATAAGAGAGATATTCTCCTAAATTCTTGGGTGTATTCTTACACATTCTGTCCCTTCAATTGCCTAAAGTTTTACTAGTTCATTATGTATTTTTTTTATATGAGATAATGGATAAAACTATTTTTTTATTGTAGTAATGAAATCAGTTGATGATAGAATAATCTTACCATGCTTCTTGATCTCCTCTTATTTCTTGGCTTCCCACCAAACAAGTGGTGCACCTTCCATTCTCAATGAAGCTAATTGGATTTTGGTATCATCATATTGAAGGTTATGGATTATCAAAACCTCCAATTGCCTAATCCAATTATCAAGATTTTCTGCATTGACTTCACCATTAAACATTGCCAATTCAAACTTAACATAAATTTTTAAAAAAGGACTTTTACCAATGTTCTTTGAATTGTGTGGTTGATGTACTGAAGATGAAGTAGAGGATGATGATGATGAGGGTGAGGATGGTAACTTTCCACTGCTTCCATTTCCTCCATTGCCCTTCTTTGAATTCTCTTCATCATTGTGAACTCCTGATGATCCCTATCCTTCCTTCCAGTTTCTCATTCCTTTCTTGATAAAGGATTATAACCATCTCAGTCATGTTAAGGAATTCTTTCCTGAACACTCTTTCTTCCTCTTTGGTATCAACTTCTTCATATATTTATTATTCCTCTGAAGGCATGCTTAATGCTACTTCTGCTTCCTTAGGAGGTGAAATAGGTTGTGGAGATTGTGGCAATATTTCTCTCATTTTCTGTGGCTCACTTTGAGATCCTCTTTCTTCCACCAATGTGCCTTTTCCTCTCTTGAGATTGAGCCTAGTAAGCATCTAACACTTGCAAACAATGAAACAATTATTTTCACAAAATAACACTAGAGAATAAACTCTAGCTCTGATACCAACCTAATATGGAAGGTCTATATTAGTTTTTTGTGCTAATTATCTTTTCAATTATAAAACACGAGCATACTTGTCTCCATAGTTTTCTTAAGGATTGAGAATTTTAACCATGAAATCTAAGTGATTTTAGTGAATTAGAAGCATTAAATAAGAGAAAATAACACTAAAAACAATATATAATAGAGAGATAAAAAGAAACATAACATTTACACACCAGGCATGATGAAGAAGTTCACCCCTCCAGGGATACATCTACTGGTCCAACTCCCGATGGCATGTCCATATTTCATTATGCTCAAAAATTTTGCAAATACATGTGTTTATAGGCCTCTAATGGTTTTTTTCTCTATACCAATGGCTCCAGAATGCTCCAATTAGTCTATAATGACTCTTCATTCACTCAGAATGGGAGAAAATTGAGTCTCCAACTCATTTTCCCAGTAACACCTAGAAAACCTCCACTAATTTTGGAGAAATCCACTTAATAGTAGTTAAATTTGGCCAAAACCCACAAATTTAGGGCGATCCAAGTTTTCCACTAGCCCTAACCATTAATATTAATTTTTAAGGGTAGGGGTGGCCACATGAGAACCCCCTAACACTTCTTAACCGTAAAGGTTAGTGGAACCGCATGCTAGAACTGTTTTAAACCCGCGTTAAAAGTGGTGTTAACCGAAACCATCGGCATTAACCTTAACTACGTAGGAATTTAACAATGTGACAAGGCTTACGGTTATGATAAATGTGCAGGTTTTCAAAACTTTTGGACGTTACATTTCTTGTGACGTTTACATGTGAATGCTCTATGGGGCCACCAGCTGGTTGGGACCGCCGATAGTCCCCAACCCTCGCATGCAATGTTATTACACTTTAAATATTATCGAGACCCTTATAGGTTAAGTTATTCTCGTGGCTCATGCGGTGTGATGGGTTGATGTTCTGCTAGATGTCGTGGGGTCGAGCCCTGCGGACCTCCATAAAATTTTACTACATCACTAAGGGGACATGTGGCAGCCTTAGGGCTGGCCACATGTCACCCTTCTATTGGACAAAAAAACACAATGTAAATCCAATCCAATGAATAGAATAATGCCACTTGTCATCCTCTGACTGGCTGTGGGAAAAGTAATGTTCTTAGGAATATTCCTTTTTGCTAACTGTGCATCTTCCATGTTGACTGGGCATCCCAGTTAAACCTGTTGCAAAATTTAGTTGTTTGGGAAATCTATCAAAACACAATATGTCCCTCATATGACATCAATTTTTTGAACTGTTTGTGGCATTGGAATTAAGAAGACGAGATATACACAACAATCCTAGTTTCAACCCAATCTTGTAGCTTTAAATTTTGAGAAAAATTTATGAACTCCTAATCAATGATGTTCTAAAAAATGAACGTATCTATTGTATCTACTATAAAATCCTTTAGTGGTGCTACCTCAACCCACTTGGTCAAATATTCAGTTACGGTTATGATATACCTTACTTGTGAATGGTGTGGAACTAGCGTTGTAGATCCTATAAAGTCAATTTTCCATTTTTCAAATGCTTGTACCATGGGCTGTAATGGTAGTTCATCCTTGTCTGAGCGTTTGCCAATGCAGGAGCATCCAGACTTAGCCAACAATGTGATTATATGTTCACATGTTGTGGCTAATATGAGATGGATAAAAATTGGCCATTAATATTTTATTATTTATTTATGAGAGTAGTCAGTTGTTTTGTATTTCTAATTTAATTAGGAATAAAATTAGAAATTGGTTTTTTTTCCCTGCGTGGAAATAGAGCCAAGTTAGGATATGAGATTAAGAATAGGGAGGCATTGGTTTGTTGGAGTAGTTCGAAAAATATCCATTTTAAGAAGGACCTCTTCAGATTAAAGTATAAATAATAGTAAAACGAGAAAAAAAGACAGAGAAAAAAAGAGTGTAGAGAGGGATAGTGTGACAGTGTGAAGAGTATGTAAGAGGCGAGAGCCGAGAGGGAAAACAAATGTAATATTCCGCCAAGGAAGAGTTTGACTCTGTAATTCTTGTTATTATCTTATGAAATTATTTGTTTTCATTCGCTCTCTGTTTAAATATTTTCTTAACCTCTTTTACATAGCATATGCACTAAATTATAAAGTAAATAGACCATCGAATTGCAGGTGTAAGGCGACACTGATCAGAATCAAGTCAAACAGGGGAACGTAGATCTCATACAGATCACGGTGCAAGGTTGTTATCACATCCAATTGAAATCACCTTTCGTACTGGTTAAGTTTTGAGTCTTAACTCATCACACATTAAACTCTTATATTGCTATGGGAAGTGTGGAAGCGGAGTCGGCGTGAATAACACTAGTGGAAAATGGATTTCATAGATCACAAATTAATGCAAATAACTTAAAGGGACTTTGCACCCAAAACTCGTTTAGTTGCGATGTGAACTGAAGAAACCATGTGGTAGCATAACACTTCATCGAAATTGCAAAACTTCAGGATTAGTGGTAGAGTTAAGTAATAAGACTTGAGAAACATGTATGTGATATGGGAATAAAGCAAAAGGAACTGTTTGTAAGTGTGATTCAACGGTATTTGATCAGTTTTGATGTTGGGATCCTCAAAAGAGGAATTATGTGCATATGGTATTGTTTTGAGTATATTCCTATGTTTATCCGCGATATATATTATGTATTGAACAAAGGCTTATGTTGAATATTTTGGAAACTGATGATTTTTTTTAAAGAGTGTGTGAACTCTATTTTTCCGTGCCATATTCTGATTTTTGCAGCATACATTACATCATTTTGGTATCAGAGCTGATTTAAGTCTGTTCTTGAAAGTTGGAAAGGATGTCGCCCAGAAGAGGAGCTGGAATAGGTCGAGGGAGACTTGTAGCGAATGTAGTTCTGCTAGAAGAGATCTGAAACCTGTGTACAAGGATGGAGGCAATGGAGACTACTCAAAGGAGAGCACCAGATGATGGGATTGTCAGTGCATAAGAAGAAACTACCAAAGAAGAAGTAGAGGAAGAAAGTGAGGCAGTTAAAGTTATCAAGATGCTAGCAAAGGCCAATGAAAGACCAAAGGTAGAAGTACCTTTATATGATGGTAACCTTACTATGGAAGAAATGATGGACTGGATCAGTTCATTGGACAAATATTTTAACTATGAATAATTTGATGACAAAAAAAGTGAATTTTGTAGCTACCAGATTAAAGGGTCATGCAGCCATGTGGTGGGATGAACTACAATTATCTAGAGAAAGAAAAGGAAGCCCAAAATCAAGAAATGTGATAACATGGTGAGTAAAATGAAAGGTAAGTTCATGTCAAAAGATTATCAGTTAAATATTTTTAGACAATTACAAAACTTCAAACAGAAAGGAATGACTATCAAAGAATGTACTAAAGAATTTTATAAGCTGAGTATTAGAGCAGGACATGTTGAAGATGTTATAGAAATGGTATATAGATATATCAATGGTTTAAGATATGATATACATGATGAAATAAACTTATTAAATTTGAAGACAATTGAGGATGCCTATCAAGCAGCTTTGAGGGCAGAGGAGAAAATGTTGCACAAACAATGTCAGAGGAATAGAGGCAAGATTCCGGCAAGAGGAAGAGGAACATTTAAGTCCATATTTTGACACTCCCATA
Source organism: Pinus albicaulis (assembly GCA_034641835.2). Classification (NCBI taxonomy): domain Eukaryota; kingdom Viridiplantae; phylum Streptophyta; class Pinopsida; order Pinales; family Pinaceae; genus Pinus; species Pinus albicaulis. The sequence goes on from CM076582.1 coordinate 925,944,205, forward strand.
ATGAAGTAGGAGGTTCGAGTAATAGATCACCATAGAGAGGAGACTCTGGTCAAGGAAGGTTTGTACCCAGAGGTAGAGGTCGAGGAAGAGATATTCGGTGCATTACATGTGGTGAGTGGGGACATGGGTCATGGGACTGTCCTCATAATAAGTCAACAACCCAGCGAAATGTGAATGTTGCTTAAACGAAGGAAGAAATTCCTTAGACTACAGCTAAAGAGGAACCACCCGAAGCTGGAGAATCCTTGTTGTTGAAAAGGATATTACTTAAAGCAGCAAAAGAAGCCGGAGAACTAGCTCAAAGAAAGAATCTGTTCAAAAATATATGTAAGTCAAAAGGTAAATGTTGAAAATTGGTAATTGACAGTGGAAGTACTGATAATATTGTTTCTACAGAAATGGTGGACAAATTGAAGTTAGAAAAAATATTACAACCTACTCCTTATAAAGCATCATGGCTACAAAAAGGGCATCAAATTATTGTAACCGAACAATGTAGGGTATAAATACAGATTGGTACTTACAAGGATGTTATTTTATTTGATGTAATGCCGATGGATGTATGTCACATATTGCTCGGAAGACCTTGGCAGTTTGATCGGAAATCCATACATGATGGTAGAATAAACACTTATACTCTCGAGAAAGATGGAAACAAACATGCAAAACTGCCATTGAAGGATGAAGTTGACGAAGAAGCACCTAGAAATAGCATTATGTTGATGAGTGGGAAAGACCTGTTGCAAGACGTCAAGAAAGGTGAGAAGATGCATTTTGCTATTGTAGGGAGACCCAAGGTAATTTTAAGTTCTACAAATTTAGAATATTTATTTGAAAACATTCGAAATATGTTGAATGCTTTTTCTGATATTATTGTGGATGAGTTGCCCAATGCATTACCGCCAATCAGGAGTATTAGTCACCAAATTGATCTAATCCCCGGAGCAATTTTTCTGAATAAAGTAGTGTATAGGTTAAATCCGCGAGAAAATGTTGAAGTTGGGAGACAAGTGCAAGAGTTGATGGATAAAGGATTAATTAAAGAAAGCCTCAGTCCATGTGTTGTACCAAACTAATCAGCCCAAAAAAAGGAGGTGAATGGCGCATGTGCATAGATTCTAGAGCCATAAATAAAATCACCATCAGGTATCATTTTCCTTTACCACTAATGGATGATTTAATGGATTTCTTGAGTGGGTCGAAATATTTTTCTAAGATAGATTTGAGGAGTGGTTATCATCAGATAAGAATTAGGGAAGGGGATGAGTGGAAAACTGCATTCAAAACAAAAAGTGGTTTGTATGAATGGTTAGTAATGAATTTTGGACTTACTAATGCACCCAATACATTCATGAGGTTAATCAATGAAGTTTTGAAGGAATATGATGGCAAGTTTGTAATTGTTTATCTTGATGACATTCTAATTTTCAATCGAAGTAAAGAAGAGCATCTGGAACACCTTAAATTAGTTCTAAAAACTTTTTAGAAATAAAAGCTTCTAATAAATTTGAAGAAATGAAGTTTTATGAAGGAGGAACTAATTTATTTGGGATTTGTAGTCTATAAGGAAGGTTTGAAAATGGATCCGGAAAAATTCCAAGCGATTTTGAATTGGCAAACTTCTAAAAGCATATTTGAGGTAAGAAGATTTCGCAGTGTAGCAAGTTTCTATAGAAAATTCATCAGAAGCTTTATTCATATTTTTGCACCCATTATTGAAACAATCAAGGAAACTAATAAACCGTTCAAGTGGATAGAAATAGCAAACCGAAACTTTAAGTTGCTAAAGAAGAAAATTATAGAAAAACCAGTTTTAGCTTTACCAAATTTTGAGAAAGTTTTCCAAGTTGAAACTGATGCTAGTGGAATTACGATTGGAGTAGTTTTAAGTTAAGAGAAGAAACCAATAGCATACTTCAACAAGAAACTGAAGGAAGCAAAGAAGAAATATTCATCTTATGACAAAGAGTTTTATGCTGTTGTACATGCTTTAAAAAATGGAGACATTATTTGCTACCAAAAGAGTTTGTATTATATTCTGATAATCATGCATTATAGTTTATAAACAACCAGACAAAATTGAATCAAAAACATGCGAAATGGGTAGAATATTTGCAGAGTTTTAATTTTTTAATTAAGAATATGAGTGGTAAATTGAAAAAAGTTGTTGATGCTTTGAGCAGAGTGAATTTGATCATGCAGGAATTACAAGCTGGTGTTGTAGGATTTGGGGAAATGGTTGACATGTATAAAGAAGATGCAGAGTTTAAAGAAATTTATGCAGCTGTCCAAAATCTAGCAGTTCATAATAGAAGCCAGTGGTTGGATTATCTTATCCAAGGAGGATTGCTATTCAAAATTAATAAGTTATGTATTCCCAAATGTTCTATGAGGGAAAACATAATTAAGGAGAAACATAGTGGAGGCCTATTTGGACATTTTGGACAAGACAAAACCTTTTCTCAAGTAAATACCTTTTATTACTGGCCAAAGATGCAAACTAATGTTAAGAGATTCGTTGAGAAATGCAGGATTTTTTAGCATGCTAAGGGGAAAAGTCAGAATACAGGATTATATCAGCCATTACCAATACCAGACTGACCATGGGATGCAGTTAGTATGGAATTTGTTTTGGGTTTGCCAAAAAATCAAAGAGGAAATGACTCCATTTATGTTGTGGTGGATAGATTTTCTAAAATGGCTCATTTTATTGCATGCAAGAAAACAAGTGATGCAACACATATTGCTAATCTGTTTTTTTTAGAAGTCGTAAGATTACATGGATTTCCTGTAAGTATTGTGTCTGACAGGGATACCAAGTTTGTGGGACATTTTTGGAGAACTCTGTGGAAGAAACTAGATACCAACCTTAGTTTTAGTTCAACATATCACCCTCGAATGGATGGACAGACCGAGGTAGTGAATAGAAATTTAGGAAACATATTGAGGAGCTTGGTGTCTAAAAATACTAAGCAGTGGGATTTAGCACTTGCCCAAGCTAAGTTTTCTTATAATGATACTCCAAATCGAAGTACTGGTATGAGTCCATTCCAGATTGTTTTTGGAATGAATCCAAGTGGTGCGTATGAGCTCAGAGATTTGGGAAAACAAGAAGTATGGAGCACAAAGGCTAAAGAGTTTGCAGAACAGATGCAGAAACTACAGGAACATGTCAAAAACAGATTGCAGGAAAGCAATAGTAAATACAAGAAGAGAGTTCATATGAGGAGGCGAGAAAAGGAATTCCAAGTGGGTGACCTAGTCATGGTATATCTAAGAAAAGAAATATTTCCTTTTAAAACTTATAACAAATTAAAGATGAAGAAGATAGGACCATGTAAAATTTTAAGGAAATTTTCTTCAAATGCATATGAAATTGCATTGCCAACAAGAATTGGAATATCACCAATATTTAATGTTGTAGATTTTTATCTATACAAAGGACCAAAGGAATAATTACAAGAAGACTCTACAACAAAGGAAAAGCAGACGGTAAAATGAGACGAGCAGATGCCAAAAACAGAAAAGAAGGAAGTTGAAGCCATTTTGGAGAAAAGAGTGTCAAAGAAAACAAGGGGACAAATCTATTATCAGTATTTAGTCAAATGGAAAAGACAACCAGTGGAAGATGCCAGTTGGATTACCACAATAGAGCTACAGAAGTTGGGATCAGATCCTGAAGCATTAATGGATCAATATTTTTTTACCCTGGAAGTCTGATGCAGGAGCATCCGGACTTAGCCAACAATGTGATTATATGTTCAGATGTTGTGGATAATATGAGATGGATAAACATTGGCCATTACTATTTTATTATTTATTTATGAGAGTAGTTAGCTTTTTTGTATTTCTAATTTAATTAGGAATAAAATTAGAAATTGCTTTTTTCTCCCTACGAGGAAATAGAGCCAAGTAAGGATAAGGGCATAGGAATAGGGAGGCATTGGTTTGTTGGATTAGTTTGACAGATATCCATTTTAATAAGGACTGCTTCAGATTAAAGTATAAATAATAGGAAAATGAGAAAAGAAGACAGAGAAAAAAAGAGAGCATAAAGCAGAATAGTGTGACAGTGTGAAGAGTATGTAAGAGGTGAGAACCGAGAGGGAAAACAAATGTAATATTCGGCCGAGGAAGAGTTTGAATATGTAATTCTTGTTATTATCTTTTGAAATTATTTTCATTCGCTCTCTATTCAAATATTTTCTTAACCTCTGTTACACAACATATGCACTAAATTATACAGTAGATAGACCATTAAATTGCAAGTGTGAGGTGACACAAATCAGAATCAAGTCAAACTGGGGAACATAGATCTCAGACAGATCACGATGCAAGGTTGTTATCACATCCATGTGAAATCTCCTTTCGCACTGGTTAAGTTTTGAGTCTTAACTCATTGCACATTAAACTCTTAGATTGCTATTGGAAGTGTGGAAGTGGAGTTAGCGTGAATAGCACCAGTGGAAAACGTATTTCGCAGATCACAAATTAATGCAAATAACTGAAAGGGACTTTGCACCCAAAACTCGTTTAGCTGCAATTGGAACTGGCGGAACCATGTGGTAGCATAGCACTTCATCAAAATTACAGAACTTTAGGATTAGTGGCAGAGTTGAGTTATAAGACTTGAGAAACATATATGTGATATGGGAATAAATCAAGAGGAATAGTTTTTAAATACGATTCGATGGTAGTTGATCAATTTTGATGTTGGGATCCTCAAAAGAGGAATTATGTGCATATGGTATTATTTTGAGTATATTTCTGTGTTGATCCACGATATATATTATGTATTGAACATAGGTTTATGTTGAAGAATTTGCAAACTGATGATTTTGTTTTAAAAGAGTGTGTGAACTCTATTTTTCGGCGCCATATTCTGATTTTTTCAGCATACACTGCATCATTTTACCATTATCTGACATACGTCGCATTTCTTTATGTAATCCTTAGCATCCTTGTGCACTATATGCCACCATAATCCTACTTGTAATATTTTTCTTGCAGTAGGTTTTCCTCCAACGTGTCCTCCTGCAACTTCGTTGTGGCATTCCCATAGAATTGTTGGACTTTCATGGTTTAACACACACCTTCGCAGTACCTGGTCTAGTCACAACTTGTATAAATGGCCTGCAATAAGCTAGTAATCGGTTACTCTAACGACCAAGTGTTTCCTTTCCACTATTGTGTATTCTTCCAGTCACTTTCCTGAAGAAAAAAATGTTGCTATTTTCTCGAAATAATTTGGGATAAACTCCAAGCAAAAAAAATCCGCATCCGATAGCTAATCGTCGGTTGGCCCACCATTCTCTCCTGATTCCAGTCTTGATAGATGATCGGGTCCCACATTTATTTCCCCGACTTAACTATAACTTTAAATGTGAACTCTTGGAACAATAAAAACCATCTACAAATTCTTCCTTCCAGGACTAGTTTGTTTAGCAGATACTTTAATGCTGAGTGGTCTACAAAGAATTTGAAAGAACCCCCGAGAAAGTAGTGGCAAAACTTCTGGAGGGAGTAAACCATTGTGAGAAATTCCCTTTCTATGGTTCTGTAGTTCTTCTCTGCGGTTGAAAGCTTATGTTAGGATGAATCCTTAGTGTAAGTGTACGATAAAATACCCTTTTAGTTGTGCATAACAAACGGCCCTAACAGCAAAAGATGGCTGCTAATATCTTCATATCTGCAATTAGTTAATCAAGACAAATGCTGCAAAAATCTAGATCTATGCATAAAAAGACATTAAGCAGTAAAAATGAGGTTTTTCTCCATGCACCCAATAGACAAGACAAGAACAATATTTTTAAAGAATTTTTATATTAATGGCACCTGGGAGGAAAACAAGAAAGGTGTTTCCAATTATCCTCAATGGGATGGGTTCTTGGAAGTCCTCAACACTTCAGATCTATAATTTCTCTCTCTTGTTGGTGTAGAAAAGCCAGACAAACATAGAACTCAAAGGGAGCTCACAAAGAAAATAATAGAAAATATGACAATGATAATGGCTTAAAGTCAGACCAAGAGTATATATCCAGAGTGATCTAAGAGGCAACAAAGGTTGGAGAATGGTAGGAAAAACCCTTCTATTTATAATAAAATATTAGGTCATTCTAGATCTTGGTGCATGATTAAAATAATATTAACTAAATCTAGATCCACCTTTTATGGAATATTTTATTATATTTGTTGGAGGGGAAAGGAATTTGACTTGGGTCAAATCCCTTTATTTGTAAATAATAAATAAATAAATGATTTATTTATCATTTTAAGGAAATGGTTGAATGATAATTAAATAAATAATGATTTATTCAATTATTTATAAATGATTTAGTCAAATTTAACAAGGAATATTATTTAAATAAGGTTTAAATAATTATTCCTAGAAAATAATAAGACAAATAAGGATTTATCTGATTAATTTCCTTGTTTTTGGGTTAAATATGACCAAGAATAATAATTAAATTACTGTTTAATTAATTATTCCATGAGGAAAACTAAGGAAATATAGATTTGTTTAGACCATAAACAACCTAATAAATGTGTTTTATTAATTTATTTTACATAGTGAAAGCAATTTTACTTAGGGTAAAATTGGTCTTACATGGTGTACTTGGGTCCATCTAATGATAATAGGTTAGATGATCAAAAATTGGTGTAAGAGATTTCCCCCCAGCGTGCGAGTGTTAGGAGCAAATCGTATGGCCGAAGTACGTTGTAAGAACTTAATCACCAGACATCAAAAGGGAAGTTAGAGAGAGGAATGTGAGCTAGACTAATGTGTTGAAGAACTAGACCCTAAGGAGATGAGACTTACAGGTGCGACAAGTCTGTTTTTATGAGTGGGTACCTATGCTAAAGGCGGAAAGGGAGGCATACCTATGCCCACCGAGACAAAGTACAGAAGAATAGTGCGTCCAGTACACAAGGGACCAAAATGTAAAGTACATGCTGGCATAAAAATGAGATAGATAAAAGATATAATGATGAATCCCACATACATGTTGTGCCTAGGATAACAGCCAGGACTTACACAATAATATTTGAGTAAATGAGATACAAATACAACCCCCATGCCCCTGTAAACAGGGAAGGGCTCACAAAATATGACTGATATATGCAAATCAAAGAGGCGCTACAAGCGGCTAAGGACGACATCATCAAATATATGGAGCTGCATCGAAGGGTGAAGTGAAGAAGTCATCCGGGTATGTGGGGGGCTACCTGTAGGGCCACCCCCTCATGAGGATTGGGACATCTCACACACACCATGGAATCACTGATATCAACTGCTGCATCATTGAACCATCAAGTATACGGATCTCCATCATACTGAAAGGAGCTGGAGCTGAGAAACAATCAAGTCAAAGGGAAACAAGGAGTCCCTTTGCCTGATCCAGGGCACTAGACAAGACTAGAATCTGGAACCAAGGTACACTGCCCTCTAGACCTGTCCTCTAGAATGAATGAGCTGATGTCGACAGAAGGAGGTCCACCATAGGTGAGGCAATAAGGGATCCTCAACTAAGGCACGGGAGAAAATAGTAGAGAGACTGAAAAACCGACACCAATGATGATGATGAAATGGAGAGTACTGCGTAGCGAATGGACGACTTCCCTTGTTAAAGCATAAAGGGCATGGATGACCTGGCAGCGACTGACACAATATCATGAGAGATAGGGGATAGTGGGACTGAAGGCCATAATGTGCGACACGAGAGAGGGACCAAGCAATGAAGGATGAAGGACTATAGCGGGAGACAAAGGGACTCGGGATAGACTCCATGAATGCGATGATGACTCAACTCAGATGCTTTAAACAAGGGTGACTCGATGGTGCTTCCACACAATAAAGGTCCAATGGGGGACCATAAAAACATGAGTACAAGATGGTAACTCATGACAAACATCAACACGAGCATGGACAAGCATGGAGGCCAAGTGGTGCCCCTAGTATGAGTGTTGTAAGTGAAGAAATTCGATTTTGAGGAGGGGTGAAGTGATGCTTCCTGGATAAAATGTGTTATGGTGAAGTATCAAGTCACTCAAAACTAATAGATACCCATTTGAGGGCTTGGTGAGAGCTTTCCAATGGTACAGAAATTTCATCAAACTGAGCTACGGTTTGGCCGCAGTAGGCGAAAGAAAAATCAAGGGTTTTCTTTTAATAAGGCATCTGCCCTCCAAATTCACTCATTTGCAAGTGGAGCTATGGTGAATGTAGTGAGGAGAGAAGGCCCTAAATCATGCAGCGATCGTAGCAGAAAAATCGATCGTTGGAATTGAGATCCGTCAGTTGCAGGTAAGAGGCCTAATCCTACTCTTTCATTTCAATGGATTGAAATTTCAGTTTAGGTACCCAGAGCTCATGAAAAGGCCAGGTTGCACTTTTTGGGGTTTGTTCTACGACCTGGGTAGTAGGTACTAGGCAGAAAACTGCGACCTGTCCCAGGAAATGACCTGAAAAGTGTGACCTGTCAGAGAAAGGGGCTTTCAGTGCTGTTTTTGGCTGTGATCTGGGATTTTTATGGTTGAGGGGCATAGGTGACCCCAAGCATGTTGTGGTCATGCCAAAATGTATTTAGAAAAAGGGGAATCTAAACACATTTTATTGATGTGGTGTGCCATTTGTTTTCATTATGGTTATGAAGTTTGAGAAAGGAAATGGAGGATTACCAATCTCTTTTAGTACTGCATATATGAATCAAATGGACTTTAAGTTTCCGGGTTGGCATATCTGGTGTCATTATCCAAAAGAGAGGTTTTGGAGATAATGAACTAATGCTCTCCTAGAAAACCCATAGGTTGGTCAACAACAATGTCTAAGAGACTGGGTTGCTGATGTAAGATGAAGGAATGATAAGGGGTATCATCCCTAGAGTGATCTGAAGTGATATGGGACTCTAGAGGTTCTTCTACATTTGGAAGAATAATGGTACTAAAGTCAACACAACCAGATACGCTAAGAGAGTTGTGGAGAATTGCTTCTCCTGGTCTCTCAAATATGGGTGCCCCCTTACCCAAACATTGGGTTTCAATGTAATGGCCACAAGGTGTATGTGGTTCAAACGCATGGGTTCGATGTAAGGGGGAATAGATAAAGTCAGGGGTGGTGATTTCTTCCATAATGTCATCATCGTGATAGAAGATGGGGTGACTGGTGGAAGAAAGACCACCTGACGCGGCGAAGCTACCTAACTCATCATCATGAGAAGAGAGGTTCACATGCGCGTCATTACAAGGGGTGACAGAAGAGTAAGTAGATAAAGGATCTATTGATGTTGAGCTCAGGGTGATCACTAAAGGGTGGTCAAGAAAAACATCAGGGGAAGTCTCCAAAGGGACTTCCACCGAGGGTCTCATGGATGATGATAGGTAGAAAATGGTGGACGAAGGCTCCATCATATCGACATCAGGAGGGGGAATGTTGATGAGATCATTCGTGTCCTCTAGTTTTGCCGAAGCAAAACATGCAAATAAGGGAGTGGTGGACTTGGTCTGCTTGGCCTCGAATTGGTGAACTGCTTCCAAAGATCAGCGGTACTCTTCAAGGCAGGACAAAGGTAAGTCTGGTGGCCATGGAAATTGCACAAAGCACAAGGGTGATTTGTGCGCAAGGTTTTGATTTTTGGGATTGAATCAGGTATAGTGACATAGACCTCAGGGATGTCAGATTCTGTAAACTTCTCATTGACCATGGTCTTGAGATGCGGCAATTCAGGACATGTATGGGTGGTGTCACCGACAATATCGCACAAGGCACACTAGATAGTGCACTTTGGTGGCCGAGGAGGGGCAAGATTTGTCGAGGCAGCTTTGTCCTTAGTTGATCTTGTGTGAGCTTTTCCCCCTTTCCCTGATACCGTCACAATAGGAGATGGTTCTTGGTGAGGTGTGTGAGGCACTGTGGTATCGGGAGAAGTGATGGGGACCGGTTGAAACGAGGTCAAAGAAAGGTAGGGTTTGGGGTTACCAGGCGGGGTAGCGGCTGGAGGGTCAAGGTACCAGACGGGTATACCCAGGGTCAAGTTGGGGAGAGAAAGGGTGGCCATGATGGGAGCCGAATAGACTCTGGGAGGGGGAGCAAGGAAAGGTATCTTACCATTGGGGTAATGACTAGGTGGGACAACTCCAAGAGGGTTAAGGCCTGGTGGAACCGACTCGGGAGGATAAAGGGATTCATGGGTACCAGCTGTAGGAGAAGGGCCAAAAGGAGTAGGTCCGGCTGGCTGAGATGAAGGGCTAGGAGCAGGTTACGGTGGGCGAGGTTGAGGTTGCTGGTTAGCCAAAGTGGGCCTCTTAAGGGCAGCCTGAAATGATTGCATCATACAAGCATTCGATAAGTTGGGATCAGAGATAGGAGGAGGAGGAAGACCAGGCAAGGTTCCAAGCAAAGAGGAGTCTTTGTAGATGGCGAGAGAGACACTGGTCAAAGAATCAATGGTTTTCTTATTGGCTACAGAAGAGATGGTCGACTCAGGGGGGCTCTGAGATTTTGGCTCATGATATGTCAACTAGTCAATGGTGACTATTTTTCCATTATGAGGGAAAGACATCTTTTGGTATACAGCGGATGTGACAGCAGACATGGCATAGGTGTAGCTACGCCCCAAAATAATGTTATAATCAAGAGGGACATCGATGACTTCAATGTCAATGCAGACAGTCTTGCCCGCAAGAGTGATAGGACAATTACGGAATAGGCCAATGGGCTGGCAGGCGTGGTCAACTCAAGAGATTCGAGTTGTTTCCAAACTGAAGTGGACATCACATAGGTGGATGCCCCCTCATCAATGATACACTGAGAAACATTAGCGTTCCAGATTTTGACAGGGATTTGGAAAGGTACGGAAGCAGGAAGAGGAGGAAGTTTTGATTAATGGGCATCGAAAACAATCAATTGGTCATCAGCATGATCTACAACAAAAGAATGGCGGATAGTAGAGCCTTCTTTTGAGAAGGGCATGACTGGAGGAGTTCCAGTGTTGAAATGGCAGCAGGAGATTGTGCCAAATCATCTACTATGCTATACAAATGAGTAGCTCGACCAGAAGGAGCATTTCAGGGTAAAGGTCCCTTAGGAATATTGGTATGAACTTCAACATTGGGTTGAGGGATATGCAAGGGACTATTGGATGTCGAAAGAGGCTCTATAGAACCTGAAGAAGATGACTCAGGGACAGAAATCATGGGAGGCTTGGGGTATTGATGGGACCGAGTTTGAAGGCTAAGGTCGATGGTTAGAGGTTGATCAGAGTTCATCATGAGGATCTGGTAATCGGAGGAACCAGAAGGGGAAGGTTGAGTGGCCACTTGTCCGTCAGGTGGTTGGTAGCCACGAATCCTTGCTAGGGGAAAGGATTGGTAAATACAGCTAGTTGAGTAGTGGTCACATTGGGGGGAGAGGTAGGGGAGGCATGTTGTCCTCACACTGTGGCTTGAGACTCCCACATCTATCGCATCTGTGGTAAAAGGGGACAATCGTGAGTGTAATGATCGTAAACACCACAACAAAAATAAGGCTTATTTGTACGAATAGGCCTGTCTGGCTTAGGCTGAGTGCCCTATTGCTGGTTAGCAGTGTTAGAGTCAATATCTTGGGGATTAGGTCCACGAGTACCAGGGGAAAATTGGTTTTGATTTCCTTTCCTTTTCCTTTGAGAAGAAGGAGGATTAGTCACGCCCTGATGTGCAAATACTTGCCCCGAAGGGGGTGGTAGTTGTTGTTGCTGGGGTTGAGAAGGCAAGGGAGGCGAAGGTGCAAATGCTGGAGGAGTTGGGGCACCAGGCTATGGATAAGGATAATGGTTAGGTTGGGAAACATTGAGGTAAGTAGGAGGTTGGGAAAAAGGATGAGGCATTCTGTATCCTAGATACATGCTACCTAGAGGGGGAAAAGTGCTGGAGGTGCTGGCCCCTCCCGGAGGGAGACCATAGCCCATAGTAGTTTTAGAGTACGGATGAGAAAGAGCTCCAATGATACCATTGGTAGAATGAGATTCCCCGAGGGAATTAGCGCCACCGGGTCTGGGGAGGTCAGGAAGGAAAGTATAAACATAACCAGACTGAGCATAGATTAGGTCATATTCAAGGCTATTTGGAGGGTGACTTCTTCGGTTTGAGAGAAATGTGATGCGACATATTTTTCGATGGCAGGTAAGAGAGATCTAAGGAACCATTCCATGTAGACATGATATTCAAAGGTAGGAGCTTGACATAAGTTATTTCTTCTCTGTCATTCCTGAACATGGTCAAATAGGCGGGTCGTAGGTGATTGTCGGAAAGAAGTCAAGAGTTCGGTACCAGTGTCATATCGGAGAGTGAGATGGAAATAAGATAGGAAGGCTCAGGGAATGGTCGCAAAGGTGGTATGGGAAGAGGAGGTCTGATCAACATACCACTTAGAAGCTTCACCTATAAGCGTGCATTGGAACAACCGAAGATGGATGGAATCATCGGTAATGGAATTGGATGAACACCACATGTGAAAATATCGGATATGGTTGGAGGGATCTTCTCTAGCAAGGCCTTCGAACTTGGGAATGTCAGAGGGGAGCTTGGCTTTCTCAGTAAATACAGATAGAAATATAGATAGCAGCGGATTACATAGATAGAATCATGGAAATATCTTGTGGTCGTGGTGCAAGCAGATCACCAAAGACTGCACAGATGCAGAGCAGGATATTTCCTTCAAAGACTCACAAAAACTGAATGACTCAAAGACTCAAGACTCCAAAAACCGACCTCCCCTCTCGGATCAACCCTACCATTTATTTATAACAATTTTTATGGGGGACAAGAATCCGAGGAGAAAACAGTACTGACCCGTGAAGAGGATCCTTCAAATCTAAAATAAGTACTACATAGATTCGGGTATGAGTGGACTACTCATATTATCTCATCCCTTTTCCTTTCGGAAAGCCATCTGGCATATGGGGACCGAATCTAAGGACAATTATTATTCTTGATAGGAACCTAATTTGTACAATAGATTACACAGTGGAGATTCTAGGTCAGGAGAATCCATGAAAGCTTGTCTAATACCAATGTCGATTAGAAATACAACATAGTTACATGACATAATATTTGATTTGTGAATGAGAATAGTGCTGGTACTGAAACCTTTCAATCAAATAATTTGAAAAATATTGTACTCGCACATATTTTTCAGATTCCCACAATTGTGATGAGTGGTTGTCAGGAGGTGACAGAAAGTTTATATTCTCAAAAGGATTGAGATCAGGATCCACTTGGTTATGAAAATCATCATAGCTGAGGTGATGATCATCCGTGCTTGTACCAATTATTCTTGATTTATAGTGATTTGTGACAAACCAGCGAACATGGCCACATCTTTTAACACCATGAAAGAAATGGAGATATTTGATATCAGCAATATCACGTACTGACTTATAAAAGATTCCTGACTGGTGTGCTCGGGGTTCACTAAATCCATAGATTTTTATTAGATGAAGTGAATATGGTCTGGTGACTAGAGCTGATAGACCATAGATCTTCCACCAGTCAAGAAACCAATCAGGAGTGGGGTCTTCATTTTCCATTTGTTGTACAGTCCGTCCTTCGAACAAGAAAGAAAACTACAAGGCATAAAACAAGTTAGAAGCATAGTTTTGTAAATTCATACCTGCATAAAATGCTTCTTTTTGGCGGTTAGCATCATAGTTGTCTCTATGAATACAGTTGTCAAATCTTCTCAGGGTTATGTGACAACTTTGTACCAGGTCTTCATCATATTCATCTTTCTCAATCATATATGTAATACTGCCAATATGGACCAAATAATTCAATGCTTCAATTGCTTCCTCATTCATTTCATTCTGCATTCTTTCATTCCAAAGATAAGGAATGCCTGTTCTATATCTGATCTCCTTGACAGGAAACCATTCCTCATCATGTTCCATAAGAGGGGTTTCAAAATCATAATTAACCCATCCACGGTGGGTCTCAATTTGTACAGAATTCTCGCTTCTTCTGACATAATTGCAAGATAATGAAAGAATAGAATGATTTGTTAAAAATTCACGGCTCAACATATCTGCAAAACTATTATTTTCTCCAGGAATAAATTCAACATCAAAATTATATTGGCTTAACTGCATTACCCATCTGACCATTGTTGCATCTTCAAATTCACATTTTTGAATGGTGTACTGCAGAGCTTTGCAATCATTTTTGACAGTAAATTTTGTGTAGATAGAAAAATCTTTGAACTTAGAAATTCCAAGACATACTTCTCTAAGTTATTTTTTTAAGCTGGTCCAATTCATCTGATTTTTTGCCCAAAGTCCTAAGGCATATTGGCAGATTTCAAAATTTCTTTTGTCTTCAGGATTTATTTGACACAAAACTGCGCCCCAACCAATTTTACTTGCATCTGTCATAATCATCTTCTCCCATGTTTCTTGTATAGGAGAAAGAGGTTGAATCTTTCTTACTTTATCCTTTATCCTGCGGACTGCCTGGGTACATTCTTCTGTCCAAGGAATTGGTTCCTTCTGTAGTCTCTGGTTTAAAACTTTTCTGTCTTGTGCACAATGTTTTAAAAATTTGGAAATGTAATTTAGGCTTCCAAGAAATCTTTGGAGCTGAACCTTGTCTTGGATTTCATCAGGAAAATGATCCACAAAGTTAAGACTTATTTGTATAACATTATATGAACCATACTGAATTTTATAACCCGAAAAGTCTATCATAGATTTGAACAACTTCATTTTTTATTCAGATAAAACTATTCCTTTTTCTTTGACCCATCTTAAGAAGATCTTCAAATGTTTGAGGTGTTTGGGGATGTTATCTGAATGAACTAACAAATCATCGATGTATTTTTTCAGGAAATCATCCATACCTTCAAAAGTTTCATCCATGATTCTCTAGAATGCAGAAGGTGCATTTATCAGGCCAAATGGCATAATGTTCCATTTGTAGTGTCCTTCAGGCACAGAGAAGGAAGTATTCCACTTGTCTGACTCTTTGATTCCTACTTTCCAGAATCCAGATTTAAGATCAAACTTTGAAAATACCTTAGATTTAGAGATTTGGGCAAGTATTGTAGAAGGATTTGGCAGAGGATAGGCATCATAATTAAGAATATTATTCAAAGGTTTGTAATTGAATACTAGCCTTGGCTTACCTCTGGCTATCTCTGAATGTTTATTCACATAAAAAGCAAAGCAAGAAATAGGGATTTTACTCTTTCTGATTAATCCTTTTTGTGGAATATCTTTAATTTCTGCTTTGCACATCTTCATTTGTTCAGCGTTCATTGCAATTGCTTTTGATCTTCTCAATTTGCCACTGAAATAATTTTTGAGAGGAAGTTCGACTTCTTGCTTATTAACATGCCAAAATGCATTAGGATCATCATAACAACATTCTCTAAACTTAGCAGTTATGTCTGCTATTTTTTTGGCATATTTTCCATTGTCTAGATATTCTTCAGTTTTGAGAATTTCCTTCTTTAATTCCATCTTTGCTAAGAAGTTCTCCATTCTTTCTATTCTTTTCAACCTGTTTGGAGAATTAGCATTGATGAATGGAAAAAATATTTCTTTACCATGTAAGCTGACAAAATATCCATATCTTTGACTAGACTTATCTAATTTTGCACCATGTTTTTCAAAATTCTGAAAGAACGGAGTTCCCAAATACATGGCATAGTCCATACCTGGGAATATTGGACAAACTAGATGAACGGCAACTTCATCTATTAGGAATGCATCAATTTCAACTTCTAACACTGTTGCAATATCTCCACTTGCAGTAGTCACCCTTGGGCAGGAAGTAGGTCTTCAGAGATGTGTGCTAACAACTGCGTTATTTACAATGTTTAATCTGGATCCAATATCCATCAATACTTTCCAATATTCATACTATGATCCAATTCTGACCTTCATCTTGACACAATACATAACATCTCTGTTAACTATATTGCATCTTAGAACAATTCTTTCAAATTCATCATTAGAATCTTCTTTTGCTAAAGGTTTATCTGGCTTATTAATTTGTTTAGTTATTGGACTGTGATGAAAGGTCCAATTTTCTCTTTTGCCAGACATAGGAGGATTCTAAGAAGAAGAGGCTTGATTTATGCTTGATAGTTTAACATTCAACTCTCTGCTATTTTCTAAGCATAATATTTTGTTTTCCTTTACTGTTTTTCTGAGTTCTTTGATTACCCGATGTATGCTAGGTAAAGTCTGAGGCAAATCTTCAATCCTAAATTGTCTAGTCAAGGCTTTGACTGAAAATAAAGAAGCAGGAGGAACATACCCTTTATTAGGCTGCTCTTTTGTGTTTGAAGGTACTTGTTTCAAATGATTCATCAGCAAAGTTTTATACATATCTCTGATTTTCGGATTTGTTGATGCCATCATTTGAGTGAAATAGTTTCTGCTAGTTTCATTAGCATCATCCTTCATCATATTGATTGTATTACATTTGCATATATCAGGATCACTGCATTCGCAATCTTTGCATTCTTTACAATGAGGATCTCTGCAAAATTCTTCTTCAGAAGATGAATTGTCAGAGTTAACAAAATTCAAATCATTTTCTGATTCAGAATCAGAGGATAACAATTCATCACAACTGCTAGGTAAATCAAAGAAATTGACTTTTCCTTTCTTGTTCCTGTAGGACAATTTTTTCTTTGACGTGTCTTTTTTCTTCTTTGGACAGTTGTTGGAAGTGTGTCCTTTTTCATTACAGTTGTAGCAGATGACTTCTTTTTCTTTTGTAAACATTTCTGTATGTTTATATGGCTTCTTTCTAAAAAAAATTTTGTGGGAAGACTGGGAATTCTTCTTTGCATGCTTGTGCTTGTGCTTGCGATGCGATTTACACCCCTCTGAATTTCCAGCCTTACCAAGATGCCATTGTTTGCAGAGCTGTTGATAACCATGAGGTTTCTTCGGATTGGTAGCAGCACGGGCAATTTTCATTTGTGAGAAAAGTTCTACAATGACAGCTTTTACAGCTTGTCGAATAACTCCAAACTTATAGTCGCCCTTTTTTCCAGGGAGTTTATTCACAATTGCAGAAGAAACCCAGTGGGGGTGGGAAGAAACAAAAATTTCTTTCCATTTAGGTTCTAAAATCAAATCTGGAGACAAAGTATGCAAACGATGGAGGAATTCATTGAAATATTCATCAAAGTGTTGCATATTATGCAACTTCATAGCCAACAGAGTGATAGTTGTAATTTCATTAGTAATCTGGGGAAAACCAATGAAATTAACAGTAATGCCATAAAGGAGTCGACCAATCATATTATTCACAGGAAGACTGGTGATGGGATCAATATATGTACTTCCATCAGAATTTAGAACAACTTATTGTTCCCATGAAGGAAGTAAATTGGGTTCTTTTAGGGTTTCAGATTTCAACCATGCATCCAAAACTCCTTAAAAACCACCAATAATTCATCTAGTTGCATTAACAGGACCAATATCATCAGCCAAGTATGTCCTATAGAAAACTAGCATGGAATGTAAGAATGACATTACTTCAGCTTCTGTACAATTTTCTATATTCCATGAGTATGTAGAATTTGCTGACCAATCTTTGTGATATTCTAATTTCATTAAATCCCTGCGATCAAGAGCAAGATTCCAAGTAGTCTTCCATTTAGATCTTGAAGAAGTAGCATTTACCTGAGTATCATTAGGATTCTTAGACGTTGAAATACCAAATTGTTCTTTATCTTGATCAGAAAAACCATTAATACATGGTTCAAGATCATCTATCTCAGGGGTATACTCAATCTTATGAAGACTTGTCTCAGCATCATCCTTGATTTCAGAGGAATCAACATCTTTTCCCCTGAGGAAATCTGATAGAATGACCCTAGGAGTTTCTGTTTCCTTTTTTGCCTTGCCAAAGAAACTAGGATTAGAAAAAGGAGAATACTGAAAAGTTGTATTAGCTGGAGGAAAGCTAATCGAACTTGGGGCCTTGATGAGACTTTCCACAGAAGAAGTAATTGAATATGGAGCTGACACTTGTGGGTCTGAGAATAATGTGGAAGTTTTATATGCTTCTATGCTAGGATTTTTCTTCAGGGAATCAATTCCCGAAGAAACAATCTAGACCTGTTTCTTTATGAGGTCAAGGCTAGAATTAACCTTGACAATTTCTTTGCCATGAGCAACGATGGCTTCATGAATCTTCTTGTCTGTTTGCAGTGAGAGTTTGTCTAGGCTTTGTGAAATTGTCTGATCATTTTCAGTCAAAGTTTTAATGCTTTCATTTAAGCAGACAATATTATAGTCTTGTTTCTTTAAGACTCTTCCAAGCATTAGTTTTATTTTAGAACATGCAGCTTCAATTGATGCAAATTCTTTTCTCAAATTTTTTTCTAAAGTAGACAATGCTAGGTTTGTCCAGTTTGTGGCTACAATTGATTCTCTGGAAGATAAAGTGGAATCATCAAGATGGGAAGGAAGTAATTTATACATTTTTCCATCTTTTTGTCTAATCACAAAATTTTTCCATGGAGGAAATTCTGTCTCTGTTTCAAGCATAGATCCATCTAGGAGTTCCCACTTATGCTTGCTAGGAGTACTTGTCCTGATCATATTTACATTGAACTGCAAGCATACGTCTCTAACAAAATTTTCCCCTTTTATTCTAACTGCTATCAATGGTTTTGGCAAATTGGGTTTGGAGAGCATAGAATGAATTTTTGGAGAAAAAACTGGAAGTTGCAGAGGAGAAGGAATAACTACATGATTTTCTTATAATTTTTCTTCTATAAATTTCTCTGATTTTGACACTTTCTTTTGTTTTGTTTCATTTCTAAATTGCTTAATTAGAGAATATTCAACTTGATTTATAGAAGGATAATACCATTCATAGAATGATATCCATTGATTCTGAGCTTGCATCCAAGCTTTCCAAGCAGAATCATTTTACTGATTGAATTCTATTCTGTCCTGTTTTTCCAAAAGACGCAATTCTTGCATATACAGATGTTCTTTATCATGAATGTAGATATCCCAATTGAACATATTTTTCTTCCATGGGTCTTCAGGATTATATGGACCTATTCCTTTAAATATTTTCAGAAAGGTAATGATTTATGAATCTGAAGGTATATCAACTGATTTAGGAATTCTATCAATTGGATTTTTTTCTGTAAGAAGGAATGGTTGACTTATCAACAAAACCAAGACCATGGGAGGTAGTCAGAGATACTGATTGTACGAGCAGATCCTCATGAACATTAAAAAATGTGACCCTTTTGTAACTCTGTCCTGAGGAGTCAGAGGATGGCACAAATCTGATCATATTTATTTGATTGTGATCAGAGGATGATTCTCCATGAGGCTTAGGAGGATCTGATGAAAAATGACAAAAGGTTTTCGAGCAGTGAGGATGATCACAGACAGAAGAAAAGATAGGATTTACTGGTGGTGGAACAAAAAGTTTCCGAAGTGATTCATAAACTGTTGGATCAATGATAATTTGCTGCGGTGTTTGTTGAGAAGGCTGTATAGGATGTGGCTGACTAGTAGCAACAGTTGGATGACTAGTAGCAACAGTCAAGATGGAAGGTCCACCATGCTCAGCATGCGGAATTCTCGGGAATCAGGTGACAACATGGTCATCTGTTTCAGAAATGGTGGATTGGGCGACAACTATAGGTTTGCGAATAGTTAGTTTCCAAATAGTGACCCATTCATCAGGAGGAGAAAGTTATTTTTTAGAAATAGAAATAGGAGCAACAGGGTTGCAAGCAGAGTCATATTGGATCATGGTGATAGTACCAGAGCCATGTTCAGGAGAGTGGAGGATAGCGGGTATGGTAGTGTTATAAAACCTAACACGGGTAATATAGTAAATGGACAAATTTTTTTCTTTAGACATGAAACCTTCATATCCCTGAGTCTGAACACCTAAAGTAAGACATTTCAAGATATGAGGATCAGAAGTTCAAATTGATGCATACCTAACAGATGAAGTTGACATTCATCTATTTTTTCCAATAGTCATAGGTATGGACTGTGCCATGTATTTGGGAACTCCGTTCTTTCAAAATTTTGAAAAACATGGTGCAAAATTAGATAAGTCTAGTCAAAGATATGGATATTTTGTCAGCTTACATGGTAAATAAATATTTTTTCCATTCATCAATGCTAATTCTCCAAACAGGCTGAAAAGAATAGAAAGAATAGAGAACCTCTTAGCAAAGATGGAATTAAAGAAGGAAATTCTCAAAACTAAAGAATATCTAGACAATGGAAAATATGCCAAAGAAATAGCAGACATAGCTGCTAAGTTTAGAGAATGTTGTTCTGATGATCCTAATGCATTTTGGCATGTTAATAAGCAAGAATTCGAACTTCCTCTCAAAAAATATTTCAGTGGCAAATTGAGAAGATCAAAAGAAATTGCAATGAACGCTGAACAAATGAAGATGTGCAAAGCAGAAATTAAAGATATTCTACAAAAAGGATTAATCAGAAAGAGTAAAATCCCTATTTCTTGCTTTGCCTTTTATGTGAATAAAAATTCAGAGATAGCCAGAGGTAAGCCAAGGCTAGTACTCATTTACAAACCTTTGAATAATATTCTTAATTATGATGCCTATCCTCTGCCAAAGCCTTCTACAATACTTGCCCAAATCTCTAAATCTAAGGTATTTTCAAAGTTTGATCTTAAAATATGGATTCTGGAAAGTAGGAATCAAAGAGTCAGACAAGTGGAAGACTTCCTTCTTTGTGCCTGAAGGACACTACGAATGGAACATTATGCCATTTGGCCTGATAAATGCACCTTCTGCATTCTAGAGAATCATGGACGAAACTTTTGAAGGTATGGATGATTTCCTGAAAAAATACATCGATGATTTGTTAGTTCATTCAGATAACATCCCCAAACATCTCAAACATTTGAAGATATTCTTAAGGCGGGTCAAAGAAAAAGGAATAGTTTTATCTGAATCAAAAATGAAGTTGTTCAAATCTATGATAAACTTTTTGGGTTATAACATTCATTATGGTTCATATAATGTTATACAAAGAAGTCTTAACTTTGTGGATCATTTTCCTGATGAAATCCAAGACAAGGTTCAGCTCCAAAGATTTCTTGGAAGACTGAATTACATTTCCAAATTTTTAAAACATTGTGCACAAGACAGAAAAGTTTTAAACCAGAGACTACAAAAGGAACCAATTCCTTGGAAAGAAGAATGTACCCAGGCAGTCCGCAGGATAAAGGATAAAGTAAGAAAGATTCAACCTCTTTCTCCTATACAAGAAACATGGGAGAAGGTGATTATGACAGTTGCAAGTAAAATTGGTTGGGGCACAGTTTTGTGTCAAATAAATCCTGAAGACAAAAGAAATGTTGAAATCTGCCAATATGCCTTAGGACTTTGGGAAAAAAATTAGATGAATTGGGCCAACTTAAAAAAATAACTTAGAGCAGTATGTCTTGGAATTGCTAAGTTCAAAGATTTTGTTATCTACACAAAATTTACTGTCGAAACTGATTGCAAAGCTCTGCAGTACGCCATTCAGAAATGTGAATTTGAAGATGCAGCAATGGTCAGATGGGTAATGCAGTTAAGCCAGTATAATTTTGATGTTGAATTTATTCATGGAGAAAAGAATAGTTTTGCAAATATGTTGAGCCGTGAAGTTTTAACAGATCATTCTATTCTTTCATTATCTTGCAATTATGTTAGAAGAAGCGAGAATTCTGTACAAATTGAGACCCGCCGTGGATGGGTTAATTATGATTTTGAAACCCCTCTTATGGAACATGATGAGGAATGGTTTCCTGTCAAGGAGATCAAATATAGAACATGCATTCCTTATCTTTGGAATGAAAGAATGCAGAATGAAATGAATGAGGAAGAAATTGAAGCATTGAATTATTTGGTCCATATTGGTAGTATTACATATATGATTGAGAAAGATGAAGATGACGAAGACCTGGTACAAAGTTGTCACATAACCTTGAGAAGATTTGACAACTTTCTTCACAGAGAAAACTATGATGCTAACCGCCAGAATGAAGCATTTTATGCAGGTATGAATTTACAAAACTATGCTTCTAACTTGTTTTATGCCTTGCATTTTTCTTTCTTGTTCGAAGGATGGACTCTACAACAAATGGAAAATGAAGACCCCACTCCTGATTGGTTTCTTGACTGGTGGAAGATCTATGGTCTATCAGCTCTAGTCACCAGACCATATTCACTTCATCTAATAAAAATCTATGGATTTAGTGAACCCCGAGCACACCATTCAGGAATCTTTTATAAGTCAATATGTGATATTGTTGATATCGAAGATCTCCATTTATTTCATGGTGTTAAGAGATGTGGCCATATTCACTGGTTTGTCACAAATAACTATAAAGAAAGAATAATTGGTACAAGCACGGATGATCATCACCTCAACTATGATGATTTTCATAACCAAGTGGATCCTGATCTCAATCCTTTTGAGAATATCAACTTTTCGTCACCTCCTGACAACCACTCATCACAATTGTGGGAATCTGAAAAAGATGTGCGAGTACAATATTTTTCAAATTATTTGATTGAAAGGTTTCAGTACCAGCACTATTCTCCTCCACAAATCGAATATTATGTCATGTAACTGTGTTGTCCTTCTAATCGACGTTGGTATTAGATAGGCTTTCATGGATTCTCCTAACCTAGAATCTCCACTATGTAATCTATTGTACAAATTAGGTTCCTGTCAAGCATAATAATTGTCCTTAGATTCGGTCCCCATATGCCAGATGGATTTCCGAAAGGAAAAGGGACGAGATAATATGAGTAGTCCACTCATACCTGAATCTATCTAGTACTTATTTTAGATTTAAAGGATCCTCTTCATGGGTCGGTACTGTTTTCCCCTCAGATTCTTGTCCCCCATAAAAATTGTTATAAATAAATGGTAAGGTTTATCTGAGAGGGGAGGTCGGTTTTTGGAGTCCTGAGTCTTTGAGTCATTCAGTTTTTGGGAGTCTTTGAAGGAAATCTCCTGCTCTGCATCTGCGCGGTCTTCCGTGATCTGCTTGCACCATGAGATATTTCCATGAATCTATCTATATAATCCGCTGCTATTTGTATTGCTATTTGTATTTACTGAGAAGATAATAAAGTTTTGAATCACTCTTTTGAGGGTCCTATTAAAATAGCAGGCCAACCAAGATCGTGGTGGATAGGGTCATTGATCAACTGATTGAAATCGGGAGACTGAGGCCTTCCATGTAAGGGATCAAGGGGACAGTCGAGGTAGTTCCTGTGGCGGTTCCGCTAGTATCATTCCCGGCAGTAGGGCCGGGATTACCGCTAATGTTAGGCCCTGGACCGGACATAGTGAAGGTGATAGGGGGAGAACCAGAAGTAAAAGGAGAACCCGATGAATCAGAAGAGGAGTCAAAGTGCAGACTCAGAGGAGGAATAACTCGACGACGGCAGGAAGGAGTAGTTCGACCAACCAGAAACTGAGGATGACGGCCTAGAAGTCTCTGGGATATATGCCTTGGGGGTGAAATGTTGACAACACAAACACAACACAGAGGGAAGAAGAACGAACAACAAGGGCAAGGAGGTGCAGAGTCAAGTGATTACAATGTCGAAGCAAGGGTAGAGAGGTGCAGTGTCAATTGATTTTACAATGTTTTAAAGTCTTTTCCTGGTGGTGTTAACCAAGCTCTTCTTTGCTTAGGGTGAGTGTGTGGCGTGCGTTAATTTTAATTTTTAAACCCAGACATTTTGAGAGAAAAATAAAAAGTGTGCTGCGTAACTGAAAATAAACCTACAAAAAACAGTATATAATGCTAAAATAACAGAAAATTAATAGCTAACAATGCATCAATATATCCCAAGGAGGTAGGTCTCTCAAAAACTAGTCTAACATAGGGAAAAAATCTAGTCGAAACACACTGAAAATAAGCCAATAGATCTAAGGTTGGGAGGGACAGGGATCTAAAGGATAAATCTACTAAAAAGAGGTGCAGAAAACAACAAAGAGACAGAGGCAAGGTTGCTGTGAAAGAGGAGGCAAAAATCTAAAGGCAGTAGGGAAAAGGAGGTGACCCTAAAGGAAAACCCAACCAAAAGGAGATGAGGTGATTTGGATGGAAAAATAGCTGATCTAAAAGGGATCTAAAGAGGAGGTATCATATCTGTAAAAGAAATGGCTGAAACTCTGAAAATTTAGACACCTGCAACAGCTAAAACTCTTCCACAAAAAGTGGAGGGTAATAAAGCCCTAGGGGGCTAGATTCCCACTTAGTTGAGTAAAACAGAACAAGAACAGGTCTAAACAGGCGGAGATGGAGGCTAGACAACCCCTGACAGAAGCTTCAGACAAACCCAGAAAACTTTCAGAAAATCCGCTGAGAAAAGTGCAGGTCGTAGGTTCTGACCTGCTTTCTTTCCAGGTTGCAATTTTGAGGCTGAAAGGTGCGTCACGTAGTCCAAGTCATAGGTTTAGGCCCGAAAATTTCGACTTGCACTTCCGAGTCTCTCGGCGGCATATTGCAAAAAAGGTTGCTCTCACAGTTGCAACTGATGTCTGTTACCTGCGCAATAGGGCCAAAAACACACAGAAGTTATAAATTTTAATGTTTTAGGGTTTTATGGGTGAAAAACAACATAAAAATAGGAAAAAAAAAAGATGAAGAGAAACCCTAGGGTTTGAAGCAGCTGGATATGCAGGAATATGAGAAACGACATCAGTTGTAATTGAAAACCCATGTGGAGTCACCAGTTGTTAGGATGAATCCTTAGTGTAAGTGTATGAAAAAAGACCCTTTAAGCTGTGCATAACAAACAAACCTAACAACAAAATATGGTTGCTAATATCTTCAGATCTGCAATTAGTTAATCAAGACAAATGCTGCAAAAATCTAGATCTATGCATAAAAATACATTAAGCAGTAAAAATGAGGTTTTGCTCCATGCACCCAATAGACAAGACAACAATTTTTTTAAAGAATTTTTATATTAATGGCAACTGGGAGGAAAACAAGAAAGGTGTTTCCAATTCTCCTCAATGGGATGGGTTCCTGGAAGTCCTCAGCACTTCAGATCTAGAATTTATCTCTCTTGTTGGTGTAGAAAACCCATAAAAACATAGAACTCAAAGGGAGCTCACAAAGAAAATAATAGAAAATATGACAATGATAATGGCTCAAAGTCAGACCAAGAGTATAGATCTAGAGTGATCTAAGAGGCAACAAAAGGTGGATAATGGTAGGAAAAACCATTCTATTTATAACAAAATATTAGGTCATTCTAGATCTTGGTGGATGATTAAAATAATATTAACCAAATATAGATCCACCTTTTATGGAATATTTTATTATATTTGTTGGAGGGGAAAGGAATTTGACTTGGGTCAAATCCCTTTATTTGTAAATAATAAAAAACTAATTGATTTATTTATCATTTTAAGGAAATGGTTGAATGATAATTAAATAAATAATGATTTATTAAATTATTTATAAATGATATAGTCAAATTTAACAAGGAATATTATTTAAATAAGGTTTAAATAATTATTCCTAGAAAACAATAAGATAAATAAGGATTTATCTAATTAATTTCCTTGTTTTTAGGTTAAATATGACCAGGAATAATAATTAAATTATTGTTTAATTAATTATTCCATGAGAAAAACCAAACAAATATAGATTTGTTTAATATTTCCCCTTGGGGTTTCCTATTTAGAGCATAAAAAACCTAATAAATGTGTTTTATTAAGTTATTTTACATAGTGAAAGCAATTTTACTTAGGGTAAAATTGGTCTTACATGGTGTACTTGGGTCCATCTAATGATAATAGGTTAGATGAACAAAAATTGGTGTAACAGCTTCCGGCTTGCAAAATATACTGGATGGTCTACATTTGTCTGCCCTTGTTGCACTAGCACAACCCCTAGTGCAATGCCTGAAGCGTTAATGTGCACGTGGAACTGCTTGTCCCAATTGGGGTATGCTAGGATAGGTGTATTGTCTAGTTTTTTCTTTTACTGCATCAAGTGTTTTATTACAATCCTCATTCCATGTGAACTGTTCTATTTTCCTTAGAATATTTTCCAATGGGGCAATGATGCGGGCATAGTTGCAAATATATCTTCTGTAGTAGCCTGTATACCCCAAAAAACACCTCAGTTGCTTAACATTCTCCGGAGGGTATAGGTTAACAATTACTACAACATTGGTGGGGTCCACACACACTCGTTGTTAACACACCACGTGACACAAAAATGTTCCAAATGGAACTGTGAATATGCACTTATTTATGTTTAATGAGATCTGGATCTGCCTGCACCAATAAAACACTATAGGGAGCAGACTTAAATGTTTTTTCAATAAAATTTATATAGTCGAGTCATCCATGTAAACCTCCAGAAATATGTGTATGTATTTCTTGAATGTTGCTATCACTATTCTTGAGAAAACCGTCGGTGCATTCTTCAATCCAAAAGAAATCACATGATAAGCATAGGAGCCCCATTCGGTGGTAAATGTGGTTTTTATTTTGTCCTCCTCCACTATCCTGACTTGGTGATACCCATAGAACCCATCTGTGAAATAATAGGCCTCATTCCTTGCTACATTATCCAACACTTCATCAATAAATGGTGTTGGAAAAGGATCATGCACACATGCATTATTCAAAATACGATAGCCTACACACACTCTTATCTTTGAATTTTCCTTTTTGTTCTATATGACTATGGGACTGACCCATTCTGCTTCCTCCACCAGAAATATCAGCCCTGCATCCAACATTTTGTCTATCTCCTTCTTCACTTTATCTTTTAATATAGGGTTCAACATATATGGATTATGCTTCACCGGTCTGGTGTGTGGTTTCAAAAATATGTGCATCTCCCCCAAGTCTTCTTTGATTCCCTTCGGTCTTGCTACATAAGAGGGAAACAGGTCTTAGTATTCTGTTAGTAGATCAAAAATCTCTTTTTTCATTTCTTCATCCCAATAGTCTCCAATGGAAGCTAATTTGGGTTTATTTGCACTCCTGATAATATTTTTTTTTTTATATCTTTAGTGATAGTAAGTGCAGTCCCTCTATAGTAGGCTCATCCTGGATTTTCTGCTCCCCTTCCTTTTCTTCAAACGAAAAATGTCTCATTTTTTCTAGATCGTCATCATCCATGTCCTGATCTAATTTACCACAAGCCAATTCCTCTCGGTATCTTGATTCATGTATCTGCCTTAAAGAAGGTTGTTATGCAGTCTCCACAAGTCGTGGGGAGAATAGAATCCCTTTCATGGCCTGCAAGGCATATATTAATTGTTGATTGTCTTCCTCGAAGGAAAAACACTTTACAAACCTATCTGATAATAATTCCCAATTACTGGCTTGTCTCTTTTTCTCTTTTGTAAGATACCATGCTTATGATATGGTGTTCAGCGAGTTCACAAATTTATGCATCCACAAGGATTTGGGATAGTCCTCCAGTTCCCATCGGTCTTTGCAGTCTTTTATATGGGCTTGGGGATATTAATTTCCCTTATAATTTTCCACTAGTTGCTATCCCCCTGACATTTAAAATCTTGTTCTTAAGGCCTTCACCACCTATTCCCAACTGTGAAGGTAGTTGCGGTGGTTTTCCCACCACCTTGCCAAAGTTGATTGCAATGGCACATTCATTAGAGGAACTTTATTCTCCTCCAGGACAATATATTATACTTTATTGATCAAAGTATTGACAGTTTCCATGCTAGTAAGAGTGGGGTCACCTCTTACCTCTGTCCCAATATAGTTGACTCTGCGAATTGCAGCGCACCTTCTGGTGTTCACTTTGTACCCTCCTTGTTGCCAGTCATCCTACGTGACTTCGAACCCCACCTCGGAGCTCTGAATGCTCTACCAGCTTATTTTCCCCTCTGCCATCTAGTTAATATAGTCTTATCTTTTTCCCGATGTCATCTGGTATAGTTGGTCTAGGAGTTCTGCATCATCTCTAGTGTCGACTGTCTCTATGTACCGAGGCCCTTCATATGGATCTAATGATTGAACCACTCTGACTTCTCTATCTTCAAATATAATTAGCTCCTTCTTTAAGTCGATGACTACATAGTTATAAAATGTCCAGTGAATCCCCAACAAGGTTGGGTATGGGTATTTATCACCCATAATATCAATTACTTTGAAATAAATATAATTCTTTACCCCTACCACATCCACTTCAACATCCTCTAATCTTCCCACCAACACAATACAATACTGATTTGACATATGTAACTGTATGGGGGAGAATGCCAACTTAGGCTTACCCAACGCTTCCCAGGTTTTTCTTGGTATTATATTTACATCCGAACCTAAGTCCAACATTGTGTCCCTTATTTTGAATCCTGCAACTTGTGCATTTATTCCAAATTCCTTCACAGTCTGTTTCTTGTTTCTTTTCACCCTTCTCAGATGCATCTCTAGAAGATTAGCATTGATTGGGATTGCATGCTCCATTCCTCCTCCCACCACCATCTTCAAGTTCTATTTCAATTGTTCCATCATTTGTACATCATTTACAATGCTCAACAATAGTATAAACCATTCTTCTATAGGCGTACCTGTCATTGCAGCCTTTCCTTCGTATTTCACTGGTTGTATTTTCTCCAGATCTCCATGGGTCATAATTTTGAAAAAATATCCACACGTCTATGAAGCATTGTTTCTGTTGTTCAGAGTCATAGGATTTCTTTGGTGATTTCGGTTTTATCAACTTTAATGGCTCCATTTCTCTTGCATCTTCTCCCATATTCTTTCCTCCTTTGGTTATTATGGCCACACTTGGTAAAGGTTGTGCTTAAGCTAATCTCGGTTCTGTATTGACCAAATTAGCGCTCTGCTGCCTGTTCCTTTCTTCCCATATTTTTATTAATTCAAGAGTCTTCTATGGCATGTGAATTTTCTTTGCACCGAGAGCACCATGGCCTTCTTGGTAATGGGCATTCCCTTGTGACATGACCCTCTTGATCAAAATTGTAGCACCTTAGGGGCCCTCTTCCACCCATCCTTCCCCCTCTCATTTTTGGCCCTCCTTGTCCCCGCAAAGCCTCTTTTAGCTTATAAGAGGTTATGGAAAATATATCAACTATTGCATCCAAAGCTCTGCACTGGTCTGTGTGATGGGTAGTCGAGGCACATAACTCACAGTAGACATTTTTTGGGACATTTGAGTACTTCTGTAATACGGGACACAGTCGTGGGAGGTGGCCAAATCCTTTGAAAATATCTTAATATTTCTTTGAATTTGGGTTTTGCAGGTTTGGGAAGCCATGGAAATATGGTTTCCCATGGTACACTCCTTGTGTACTTACTTACACAACTTGTCCCATTGGCGGTGTCCCTTGCGGTCATGTTGATGATGTTCCAACAGTGGTTCCGCCCAACCTAGGACACTCAGAGACTAAATGTCCTTATAGAAAGAAATGTGTGCACCATACATTGGGTCACATTGGTCGTGTCAGTTTCATATTCTTGAGTGTCTATGTCAGAATCACAGTTTGGTGTTGTAGTCCCAATATGGAAGTATCCTAGGTGGTTACCCCTCCCCTGAATTCTTGCAGGTACTCGACCATTTCTTTGATTTTCATTTCTTGTTCCAGCATGTCATGGAGTGTACCAATATTCTGTTGTGACATCCTGGTAAGAGGTAGAAGGGCCTTGATGAACCATTCGCGTTGCTGATTTGGGTCTATTGATTAACTCAGTTTCTCGATTGCATCCTTAAATCTTCTCATTAAGTTTTAAGTGGTCTCTCCTTCTCTTTGCTTAATCTCCCATAACTTTGATAACCCTTGTTGGTTATTTTGTGGAAATTTAAACTCTTGCACAAATTCTCTCTTAACATCATCTACAACTGGATTTTTGTGTACCTTAGACGATTTTATGAACCATCGTAGTGCTCTTTCCCTGAGCATAGTTTGGACTTAAACTAGCTTAACATCATTTGGCATCTAGCAAGCTCTCTATATTGCTTTGCACATATACCATTGATGTTATACATCATCGTTCTCTTTCCTTGAGAACTCAAAATATCAGGTAAATGACCTTGCCATTTATGTCTGTGTAGGTGGAAGTAGTATAAACCCTCTAGTTCGTAGTTGAGATATTCCTATGCTAGCACTACTACTAATGTTTACTTGCACTTTACATGGGTAATAGAGTACCAATGGAAGGTTAGGACAAATTCTACTTGGAATTTGGGGAATAGGATTACCTTGCATTGAGGCCATCCGTAATTCTTGAAATAGTCATTCTATGGCAACGTGAAACTCAACATCTGAATCATTCTCAGGGCTTGTTTCCTCCTCTCCATTGGACATCTTTCCCTTCTCCTCTCCAGATGGGCTCCTATGAACCTATCTAGCTTCTTGGGCAGACCCATCCATTCCTCTCAACCCTATCTCACCTCCTCTCTCCACTGTCATCTGTGTGACTATTCTCATTGGTGTACATTCTTCTTTTGCTTCTCGATCTCCCATATTTCTCTCTCTTTCCACTTCTCTGAAATTTGCGCCCTCTGATATGCTCTTAGATCTCTTAACTTGCTGGAACTCCAGACATCCATCTCCCTAGTTCTCCCTTTTCACCTTCCATATAATTTCTCCCTTAAGCCCTTCCCCCAGCACTAGGTGTTTAGTATTCCATAGTGGGACTTTGGAAAGACATTAGTCCCTCATCCACCATCAAATATTTAATCCAAAAAGGAATTTTCTTTAGTAGCTTCCCCGACAACCTAGATTTAAAGATATCTTCTGATTTAGTGAAGGATTGATGAATGAACCCAAAAATTTACTGCTCGCATTAGATAAATATACAATCTATGCAATGCTTTGAGATCTATGTGTGTCCAACTGCGATGGGATTGACACAATGATTTAGATTTTTCTTTGACCCGAAGCCTTCACAACCAATTGTAGAGCTCCTTAGGAAACTTTCCCCAAAATATCTCGTACAAGTCACTCGTTGATTCAGAAAACATGATATTATCTTTGATATTCCTTTCCCTTTTATGTCAGCACTCAACTTGTTGCGATATGAACCGATCTACATGATTATCCCACCAACTTTGTATTTCCATTTCATAATCCTTGACACCATGATCTAGTTATTCGAAATAGTTTTAGGTCCCAACAACAGAACCATTTGTTGGAAAAAGGATGACTTCTAGGCAAGACCGAGGTTCGGGTTCAGAGGCCAACAAGATCCCAATGTGGTATATGACAACGCTAATATTTTCACCTTGCTCAAAGGACAACAAGGAGTCTCACCCGAGGTGTGTCGTGACCTTACTAAGATAGGAGAACTAGAACCAGAACATCACAGTGAAGTTATCCCCCTACTGTCTAACATAAACATACTATGAGTTGGAATGAAACAACTCTTATTACATAACATTTGACGAATGGAACTATCATAGAAAATACATCAAACAAATATATCAATTTTTAAAAAAATAATCCCATAAAACACCATACGTTAACAAACATTCATTGAATACACAGATTAGAACCACATAGATTATATATGTATATTAATCTTCCATTGTAGCATATTACATTCAGAATCTTCGTAGAGCTCGATTCACAAAAAAACCCAAAACATAACTAATTCTCATTCTTTCTCTTCCTTTCTTGTCTATTTCTTCTCTTGGCACTGGAAGTCTTTTCTTCTTTTCCACTCAGCTGACTTGTCGCGCTCTGTCATTCCTCATTCTATTCCACACTTCACTTTTCTTCTTGGAGTATTTCTTTCTATTTGATGTGAGCTGTTCTTTCTTCTTGTGCCGCTACCTGCCCGCACTATGCCACCTGCCCAAAAATCATCCGCAACCTACAATGGCTCTCCCCGACTTAGCTTGTCTGCAACTGATAGTCAGAAAATCAAAATGGGTTATATCCTTTATCGAAAAACAAAGGCCCCAACAACAGCCAAACACTACTAGATGAGTGCCATAGGACAAACTTAATAACGGGCTTCACAATTGACAACAATCGATGTCTTCCTTTCTCATAATTTCACATTAA
Organism: Pinus albicaulis; assembly: GCA_034641835.2. Classification (NCBI taxonomy): domain Eukaryota; kingdom Viridiplantae; phylum Streptophyta; class Pinopsida; order Pinales; family Pinaceae; genus Pinus; species Pinus albicaulis. The sequence continues at coordinate 925,976,261 of CM076582.1, forward strand.
TGGTGGTAGGGGGCGTGTGTGGAGGTTGAATAGGAATTAACATCACTTCCCTCTCCATTTGACCTTTATTGAAATAACCCCCATCGAGGATAAAAAAATGTTTTATTATAATATCTTATTTCATTTTTATTAAAAAATTACTCTATTTGTGCTATTTATTTTTTTAACATTAATATTTTTATTAGGTTAATTCTATTATTTAAAATGCGTCTAGAAATTACAGTGTAGAGTTTTATTCTACTTTGATATTAAGATGTATATTTTAACTTATTTTGATTTATGAGATAATGTTGTATTTTACACATTATTGTTGGAAGATATTAGATACAGATGATTCAATAATTATTTTATTGGATAACGAGCCCTGTTATGCATTTTTCAATTGTCACAATATATCATGTTAATGGTTTGATGCTTATTGTTTATAGAATTTATATTTAAAAATTGCTTAATTATTATAATATATGTTATTGATGATTGTCTCAGAATGGTAAGAGACCAAATGACACATAAGCACGTGATTGAGAAGTCATTCTAATTGATAACTGAATACCATTTGATATGGAATTGAACTATTAATGATGAAAATGTTATAAAATATAAATGAGATGTATAGTGAATGTTGAAACATGGTACATGTTTGTGGTACAAATCACATATTATTATTCCAATTGTATCGAGAAAATTTGATCTTATTTGGAGGGGTGGAAAAATGATCCAGATTGGATCATTATATTGTTTTACATCCATCTCTATGCATTTAGAGTGGAAAAAGTGGAGGAATCATCTAATGGGACCGTTTTTACCGGCGTGACCCAGTTTGACAAAACAAGGTATGAAATCCTTTGAGAGCATTTTGAGGCATCAAGCAATACTTTTTGGGGGTAAAAACTTACCACATTAGCACCACAAATTTTCACACTATTATAGACATAAATATCTTTCCAACGACAGAAGAATTGTGTCAACTAGAGTCTGTATGGGAAAGCTATGCCACTCAGAATTTGACCTTCCCTTTTTCACCACCATGATTCAAGAGGATGTTGTGTCAGCCCCCATTATTCATGGAAAATGGTCTAGCCACGTGATTGTAATGTAAAATATTCTATAAAAACCTATATTGTAACTTTGGTTAAGAGTTGAGGTAGTCAAACTTAGCCACTAGTAGGCTATCACGTTGTGTTATAACTGGGACACTAGGAAGAAGAAGTATTCCATGCCTCGAGTGCATTTGTTCCATAGCTGAACAAAAATAGCAAAGAGGGATAGGTGGTAGAGAAAACAGAGAGGATTTTTGCATTGTAGTAGCCCATGGGCCATAGGCCATACTTCTCTATTTTATGTATAATTTCCATTCACATGCATGTAATAATTACAGTAAGATATACAGATCTAGAAACTTAATACAACTTTAATAGTGTATAATCTCATATTTTTAATATAATATTATCATATTTATCATGATGAATTGTCTAGTGGAATATCCATGACAATTTACAGATCAAACAACATCATTGATTCCATCCACTAGCACTCCATCCATGGCTAAGGTTGAAGAGTGTAGATCACTTTCACCTTGAAGTTGCAGGATGCCATGAAGGTTGAACCATAATTTTTTTCACTCTTGAGGTTAAAGTGAGAGGTGTTCATTAAGGTGGATATCTTAATCCTCAATCACATTTAGTCCCGAGACAAATGCAATTGTAAATTTTACGGTTGTCTCAATCATCACACCATTTTTTTCCTCGTTTAGTCACAAATACTTAAAGGACAAGAGTTGTTAACCCTTGGAGTTATGTGAGATAATTTTGGAAGGGTAAAAATGACTTGGAACCCTTGGTATTAGGAAAATAGAAATATAATTTGACTTCAAGGTAAATAATTAATTACTTAAAGCTATTGTGAAAGGCTGAATGAGATTAATTTTTAGTGAAGTTATTAAATTCTAGATAGCTTGAGAAACAAGGGGTATGGTGGTTGGGGATTTGCAAGAAAAGGTTGGGGGACTGATGGTGATGTTGCATGAATAATATTAACAACTAAGGTTTTTCCATGGTTTTTGTGGTAGGAAGATGGGATTTTGTTATGCGTTGCAGTTGGTAATTTTGAAAATTTTGTTCTCAGTATGGATTCGCTAAATCATACCTACTTTTCGGCGAGCCTTAGTCACATGCAAGTTTGTACTTATGATGAGGAGTTTTGGATTTCTAGGGCTCTATCTTGGGGAGCTAAAATCTTCTCGACCAGGGTTGGGCTGAAATCTGCTGAGTTTACCTCTGAATTCTCTTCGATTGTGGGTCAGGTTCCTATTTGACAGGGGACAATTTTTTGGGGCCTATATCTTTAGTAAGTAAATATGAACAAGCTTGAAAATTGCTAGTAGAAAATAGGGGGGCAAGTGTTATCGAGGTTTGTTTGATTAAAAAAAATAATTGGCCTTTCCTTGTCAATATGGTTGGTCTCTCTATCCCGAGGGTTACATTGGGTATTTTCCAAAATGTAGGGTTTAATTTACCTACATGTTGTGTGGGTGGCGTGGCTTCTGTCCCATTTTTAGATGTGGAAGGCTTTCATTGTGAACTGGAAAAAAATAAAATTTCTTCTTAGGTAGTGGTAAGGGAGGATTTATAGTTAGTTACTACTAGTGGTTTTTTTAATACCATCACAACGATCAACAGAAGGGTTTCTCTAGGTGTTCATATAATTGTGGAGGTATCTCTAGAAAAGGAAGGGGTGGTGAAGTTACCTCATTTTTGTCAGCTAGTGCTTTGACCAACCCTAAACATGAAAAGTGAATACCAAGGTTTTTGGGTGAAAATAAAATCTTAGTCCTTATAAGATGAGTCTGGAGGATGATGTGGAGATGGAGAAGGAAAAATAATTAGCTACAAAGCCTCTCATGGGGAAAGCTAGGGGTCGTAAATTCAGTCTCAACACCCTTTGGGAGTAGCTCAGGGAGGAAATTATGCCTAAAGTCAAGACAGAGTCAGAACTATACAAAATGGAAATGATATGGATTGTGGCTCACATGAAGAGGAAAATATCATTGCAAATAGTGTTTGTGTTATTCATGCCATGCCAATTTTGTTCAAGTTATAAAATATTCTATTTGATAATGGTCACAAGAAAATGGACATTGCACTTATCTGGTATTGGTTCCTTGGTTTTCTAAATCATATGTGGAGCAAGAAAAGCTTTAAAGACTTGGGTAACAAAATTGGGTGTTTCTACGAGAAGATTACTCATTCTGGGAGACTAGGGATAAATGTATGGTGAGAATTTTAGTGTCTCTTAACTTGCAGAAAAATATTTTTTAGACGATTAACATCGGTAGGGGTGTCAAAAAACTTTAAGTATTTTATTATGAGGGAATCTCATTCCACGGTAGGCAAATCCATAAATATGGGCATGCAGTTAGTTGTTGTCCTCTTCCCTTTAAGAAAGTTTTGTCATGGGAGGGATTTAGGAAAAATAAGAAAGTTGGCCCTCTTTTAGATTTAAACCAGAAGTTGAAGGATGGGGATGGTTCTCAGAGAGTCGATGATAATATATTGGATGTAGTGAAGGAGGTTCTCATGATGGATGGGTGGAATTTTCCTTATGGGGCGCGACTAATATTGGAAGCACTCCACAGGATTCAGGTGTCAGGATAACTTCAACCTCTCATCCACCAGGTTCTTCTTTACTTCTTCCCTCTATTAAAATTATTTCAAATGCTTTCTCTTTTCTAGGGAATGAATAGGGTTATGTATTTTTTTTTTGAGTTTCATCACATCGAGCCATTTTCCTAGTATTCTTTTTCATCAAATCCCTTGTTCCATCCCCTCCCCGTTATTATGAGTCCCCTCTCAAAAATCCTTGACTCTCTCTGGTTCCTTGGGGGATTTAGACAATGTCTCTATCCTTTATAACCTTAAGAATAAATTTAAATTCCACCTTAGAAGGGTTAGGTCTACCATCTGGGTCAAATTTCTTTGTCATCTATAAGATCCACATTGTGTTGAAGAAAATACACCATCACAAAAGAAATAGAAAAATCCCTTGAGGAGATGGCTATGGGAACAAAATGATCCATATATGGGGTTCTTAGGGCTACAAAAACTCAATGGGTGGTGTATTAATGAAAATCCTTTCCTTCAATTGTAGGGGGTTGCTAGATCCTGATAAAAAACTTACTTTAAAAGGGTTTTTCAAACTAGAGTAGCCAGATCTCATTTTTCTTCAAGAAACTTTTGGTGCTCGTGTATCCATTTCCTCTATTTTGGAATATTTGTTTAGTGGTTATAAATTCATTGCATATGATGCAAGGGTTCATTTAGGGGGTATTGTTGTTGCACGGATGTAGTGTAAAATGAAGGTCGAAAAAGCTTAAGGTATCTGCTCAAGTTTGGGGGTTGATATATTCTCATCTGAGTTTGGGATCTCATTTTCCTATTTAAATTTGTATGGCCATTGGAAAGGCAAACTAGAATATTGTAATAATATATTTGGTTTAAAGTTGATGTATTTTTTATTTTATTTTTAGGGAGGGGGTGTGGTTAGATATAAAATTTTCCATTGGCATTGAGTTTCTGGATATTTCTCCACATTAGACATGTTTGGATATCTACTTTTTGAGTCTTGTTATAGCGTCATTTTTCACCCTCATGTGATTCATGATTGTCTCTTTGGCATTGGGCACCCATTCCCACAGACTTGAATAAAAGTTCATAAAAAACAATGTTTAAAATCCCACAAGCGGGTATGCCCAGACTTTTCCGCATGTATACGCGAGTCCATATATACGTTTCCGCGTATGCCATTAAAATCATTAAAAATATGTATATAAATCCCTATTTTTGAGGCTGGGTTGATGGTTATTCCCGTAATTCAACCACCCCAGCCCGTGGCCAACTGTTTCCAACAGATTGAAACTACTTTGAGGGAGTATAAAAGCCCCTCATATGCATGGCCTAAGGGAGAGAGAGAAATTATAGATATTATACTCTGTTGGAGCCCCAATTCAAGTTTAATTTCCCGAGCCTCCTGCACTTCCCAGTTTATTACAGGAAACCCTTGTTTCCTGGAGAAGTTCATCAGCTTATATGTCATCTCGTGTGCACAAGTCTTGGAATAATCTTAGCGAGGAAAGGGCGAGACGGATCCGAACGACGGTCTGTTTGAAGAATGTGGAAGGATTCAGGTGATCTCTCCACCTTTATATTATTGTACATGCTGTTCGTAATGAAGAAGAACCATCTTGTTCCCGAATTCACGTGTTAATATCTACTTGCATATGTGAAAAAATTGTTAATTAAGCATTTATTATTGTTTATATGATGTTTCACATGGATTACACTGACATTTAGGAGAAATATATGCTATACAACTAGATTTCTGTGCATGTTCCTTCGTGATTTCCAGGTTGAAGAGGAAGAAGGGTTGCTGGGGGTTTGGACCCCGCGGGATCTACATCAAATGTAGGACCTACGAGTGAGTTCTACTATCGATGTTATCTAGTTTTTAGTGTACAAGTGTGGTTGTGTGAGTCCTTCTTGAATAGCGTGCCCTAATATGTGGAGGTTTTGACCCAATGACCTCTAGGGAGTTATTTCCCGGAACAGAACTGGCGACTCCACTGGGGAACGCATTCTTATGATTCCCCTGTTGGGTGGTTTCAGCTGTTTTAAAGGTTTCCGACAGTTTTAATCATTATTTCCAATCCAGTTAGCTTTTTCTCAGTCAAACTAAAGACCTGGTTCTTTAGCTAGGCTTGATCATTTTTTATTTTTCATTATTTACCTTTCTATACGCGAGTTTGCCTGTACACAGTCGCTTATACACGTAGTTTTTGTTAAAGGAGGTCGCGTATATGTGGGTTTCCTTTGACACAGTCACGTATGCACGCTTGTTGCAAAACTGATAAGTACCGTATGCCTGGGAAAATTTTGAAAATTTTGATTTCTTGACTTTTTGGTCTTGTCTGCCTGTGGAGACCTGTCTCTGCAGTGTCCTTATAGTCTCTGGATTGTGTTGATAGTGGTTATTGGTATTTTTCTCTCTTGTTTGGTTGAAGACTGGCTCATTTGGAAAATCTTGTTTTTTAGTGCTTGCATTTCTGGTTCGAGTACCAAGATCTCTTTCTGGAGATTCTTGGCTGTTCTGCTTTATCAGGACAGAGAGCTTCTGCTCATATGCTCTTTCCTCACTTTATGTTTTGCTTTGCACTTTAATTTTTGCCTACTTTTTGGTTGGTTTTCTTGATTTCATTTGACTAGGTCTTGTCGCAATTTTTTAAGAGTCAGTTTTGGTTCTTTGAAGTTTTGTTTGCTGCAAGTTTGTGCTATTCTTCTAGGCTGAGTTACTGAGTTTCTTGTCTTCCTTTTGCTCGTATAAATCTTGCTACTAGTTGGCACTATAAGATTTGGAGCATTTTGTTGAAGTTTTGCTTGAAATTCAGAGATTGTTTGGCTTGGTAATTGGATAGTTTTCTTGGTCTCTTTGAAGTCTTCTTTTTATAAAATTCAAAAGCTCAAAAACATTTTGTTTTTCCATCGCTTTTGTTTTGCATTTTTGTTTTGGTTTATTTCCATCTTTTGAAGTTTTGTTGAGATTTCTTGCCTTCGGTTTCTGACTTGATTTGGGAAGGGAATTTTCATTGGTTTCTTTCTCTTGTTTCAAGCATTTTTTTATTTTTTTTGGCGTCTTTATACTGAGATTTTCTGATTTGGGAACTAGCTTTGTGGACAGCCGAAAAGTGATAGAACTGAAGGATTCTTTGGAAATTTCTCTTTGCTTTGGTAGATTTTGCATCTTAGAATTGGCATGCTCTTAGTAATTTGCATTAGGTGCACTTGAGCATTTAGTCTTTTTCATAAATTTTGTGAGTGTGAATTTTTTTATCTGAAAAGAAAAAAAATATAGTCTCGTAGAACTCGTGTAGAAATTTCTTTTCATCGAAAGGCAAATACTGCATTTGCATGTAGTTTCGTTTTCATTAATTTCTTTTCTACGTCAAAAACATCACGAGTTTCATTTCCATATTCCCTTGAATTAATATAACAGCCAACTAAAATAAGCGCAATAATTTAAAAACAACTAGCAATTTTTTTATAAAGTGTCATACACCAACTAGCTAGGTTGTAGAGCCTTGGACTAGGTGAGTGGAGAGTTAACTCTCCAAGGCTGCTCAAACTAAAACATAGAAGTTTATTAAATGAGCAAAATCCAAATCCGTTAGGTGGATCGGGAATGCTCTCCTCCAGAGATTCAAGCACGAGGGGAAGTGAAGGCTGAGAAGAGAGATACCCCCTCTCTGATTTTTTGGATCTTGCCTTAAGACCATTCCGCCCAGCTGCTGACACAGATTGGTGCCCTTAGTTGCCATTCCTAGGTTCCACACAGGTGACTGCGGGGGGGAATACCCGTGGTACCTGAGCCAGACATCGTATCACTTCCAGCAGTACTTCTAAAGGGTGCCCCGGCGAAGCTTAGGTACTTTCACCGTCAAAGGTTGTTGTTAGGAGGTCGGCGTAACTATTTGTGTTACCTTTGCTAGTAGGCCTGGGCCGTAATTATCCCATACTACTTTCAGGAGGTCCTATTTTTCGCTTTCTTGTATTTTTGTGTCCGGTCCTAATCACCCGAAGTGGAAATACCTGAAGGCTGCTTGCTTGGTTGCATCTTAGGGATTTTTGTAGTGAATGTTATTTGCTCCTAGCTTGCCTAGCTTTATAATTTTTTGAGTCTAATTAATCTGTTAAAGTGGCTGATCAAGCGCCTCGTCGATCGAGGAGAATCCAGGGGTTATCTCCCAAGAGTGCTGAGCCTTCTTCAAGAAGGCGTAGGAGTAATATAGCAGGTGAATATCACCCAGTGGTATCTGACGCAACGGAGAGAGATCCTCCACAAGGACTTGAAGGTTTTGTAGTTGGCTCCAATGTTGGTTCTGAGAGGAGCGTTCCACTCACCTCGAGAGTCTTATTTCCAAGGGAAGAAGAAGTAGAAGTAGAGGAAGTATCTCAGCTCTCTGAGTCGCTTCTATCTCCTCTTCCTCCTGATTATCCATTTGTTTTTTAGTACATCGGACCTGATTCAGAAAGACCAGAAAGTCCTTATCCATCTTATTCATACCTTTCGATGGCCACGACTGGGAACGCGGCTTTAGCTGTGAGTGTTGCAGGCATTCAGACTCCTGCTTCAGTAGAAGGAGGAGGCACAATTTCTATATCTTCGATTGCTTCTAGTACTACTGTGTTTGGCTCTAGTTTCACCCAAGCACATGCTTCTCAATCTGGTCCCTTTTGTTTTGGAATGCCCACTAGTGGAATTCCTTCATTTTCCTTTTCCGCTGCTGCAACTGCGTCTGCACCCATGTCTTCCATGGATAGTGGGTCATATTCTTTTCAAGGGTTCCCCTTCGGAAGTGGGAATATTCCTAGTTCAAATCCTTCCTTAGGGTGTTTTCCTTTTACTTCTCAGACTCAGAGTTTTAACCCTTGGTCTGGAGGTCAGAGTTCGACTACCTTTACAAGTTGGAACCATGTATTTACAGCAGTGGGGGTAGGGAATCAGTTTTACGCTGGTCAACAAGGGAATGTTTCTTTCCCTTCGTCGAGTGTTTATTAGACTTTTCCCCCTCTTTCTAACACTTGGAACCCCTATCAGGGGCTTTCCTCTTCATTCATTACTTCGGGGGGGGGAACTGGTCCGGTCTTTGGTAACTCTACGTTGGGAGGGGGTCCTTCTCCAAATGCTGGGTCCTATGGCCCAAAATTTTCTACAAGTTCTTTCTGGCAACCTGGTGCCTCATCAAATCCAGGTTATTCTTTTCAGAATGTTGGGAATTCATCCCGCCAAGGATGGAATCCTCAGGCTCCTCCTCATTTACCTTTTCTGGCAACGTTAAACTTGCCAGATTTTTTGAAATTGACAAATGATCTGATCTGATATAGTCCGGGGTGGCCTCCGGTTGCTACCAAATTACCTTTAGACATTCCAAAGTTTGAAGGCAAGAATGGAGAGGACCCGGCTGATCATATCACCACTTTCCATTTATGGTGTTCATCTAACTCCCTGATCGATGATTCGATTAGGTTGAGGTTGTTTCAATGCACCTTGACTGGAAACGCTGCCAAGTGGTATATTGAGTTAACTGGAGGCAGTTTTGCTACTTTTGGAGATCTGGCTACTACATTTATAAATCATTTCCAGTTGCCTATCCGTTATGATGCTGGGACTGAACTCGTAGCTAATTTTAAGCAGGATGACGCAACCCACATTTTTAATCACATTTAGGAATGGCAGAGAAGGAAGAGGCTCATTAAAGCTCATATTCCGAGTGAATTTCTCTTGGAATGGTTTTTGAAATCTTTGCAGTCAGATATTTCTAAGGATGTATCCCTGTCAGGGGTATTTTATGAGGAACAGTCTATCTTTAGGGCCCATTAACTTGAATTGATATATTCTCAGTCTAGTTTCCTTCATAAATATTTTCCTAATTCTCCTCACTCCAAATTAGACTTGTCCAAGACTAAACCCGGTCCTCATGGTGATGGACTTATTGGGTCGATCAATAGTGGTGCAGCTAACCTCCTTAATCAATTGCATCAGTTGTCTATACAATATGCTTCTTCTGGTCAGGTTGTGCCTGCTGAGTCATCGCCTTCTCAATCTTTGTCGGTAAATGCCGTTCAGACGTCTAACCCTAAATAAAATCAACAATCTAAAGGGAAGAAGAAGGGACGTAATAAGAAAAAGGGGAAGAATGGGAAAGGTAATGCAAATAAATCCAGCGAGCATGTTGGTGAGGGTCCAAAGGATAAAAATAAAGTGAAGTTTCCATGCAAGTTATGTGCTGGAGACCATCTTACTCAACTTTGCCCTAAAATTCAGGATGCCCAGCGCTTGTTAGCTTAGCAGGGTTCTTCTAGTTCCCAGGCTGTGTTGACAAACCCTTTTCCCTAAGGGAAACAGCTAGTTGTTGGCGCGAATAAAAATATTGGGGCTTCCTTTGGGGGCACCCAGGAAGGGGAAACTCCATCAAACATATACATGACGAGTGCTCATGTGGATATCGCCACGAGATCCCGTGATTATGGCGAAGATGAGTCTTCGAAAGCCAAGGGTGCTCCTGATGGTACTAAGCTGCTTCATATTACGAGGCCTACTATTGAGCCTATACCTCATATGCCAAAAGCATCTACTAAGTGTACGATGATTAATACAAATGCGAGGGCTACCCAGAATTACTCTATTATGGAAGATCTGGCACAGAGTCCTTGTTCCATGTCAGCTCTTCAGGTGCTCCAGTCTTGCCCAGCTCAGCGCAATGCTTTGCTCACTGCTATTGGGGCTATTGATCCAAAGAACTCTCTTCTGATTACATTCGATATGTCTAATTTTAAAAAGAGACTCCCCCATCATATGGATTTTCATATCAAATCGTCATTCCGGAAATTCAATATCTTTCGGATGGTCGTTGATGAGGGTGCTTCCACATGTGTGATGTCTCTCGCATGTTGGAAGGGAATTAGATCTCCCACAGCTGTTCCATCTGCTACTCTTTTGACTGTGTTTGATGGTAATTCTCACAGATTGCATGGTATTATCCCAGCTTTTCCCATCTGTGTTGGGGGAAAAAATGTAAATATAGAGGTTGAGATAGTTGATGCAAGCTTGGACTACAAACTTCTGTTGGGGCAAAACTAGATTTATGAGATGGATGTCATTGCATTCTCATTATTTCGTGTTATTTTTCTCCCCCACGAAGGGAGGATTGTTACAGTGGATCAACTGGATTGTTCTCCTGTAGACCCAAATGCATCTACTGACTCAACTATTCCAAAGTTGGATAATGCCAAGCCGCCTGTTGAGAATTTAGGGGTTGAATTGTATTCTTCTTTGATGGGTACTTTTGATATTCCACCTCCTACCATTCATATAAATGTAATTTCATCCTCCAGGGCTCCTATTCGAAGAGAGTTCTTTAGAACTCATTATTTTTCGGATACTTGGACCTTGCCTTCCCCTACCTCCACATTAGCGGAAGGTCAAGTGGGTGGAATGGCATTTCCGATGTCTACAGCTGAGATTGCTTATCAATCTATTGTTGGCTTTGTAGAGTCTATTCCAGCTCCTCTTTCTCCAGAAGAGTTGCATGGCGATGTGGCTCCGGCTTGGACACTTAGTTCTTCTTCTGCCCAGGATTGCCTTGGCACCACTCTTCCATCTGAAGAGGCCATCCTGGAAGCTATGACTAGTATAGATAGACCGTGGGATGATTTGCATCATCGGTCTTACTTTTTACTTGATTTGAGCGAATTTGAGTCAAGTTTTCCAAGTCCTTTATCTCCTGGTCCTGTTCACCCAGTCCTGAACCCTTTAGCACCAACACAGGTATATGCTGAAGGGAACATCGCTGTGATTTCTCCAACTATCCCAGTGAACATTTCCAGGAATCCCAATGTTATAGAGAATGTCTTCATCAGAGCTAAATGTTCCCCTAAAGAGATTCAAATTTACACCGATCTCTTTAAAAAGTTTAGGGATGTGTTCGCTTAGTCTTGTGAGGAAATGCTTGGTATAGATCCATCTATTGTCTAGCATGAGATCAAGACTTACGAAAATTCTAAGCCTGTGAGGCAAAAAATTTGTTCGGTCAATCCTTGGAAGGCTGTAGCTATCAAAGCCGAGGTGGAGAAGCTGCTCAAGGTGGGATTTATTTTCCCTATTCCTTTGACAGAGTGGGTTTCAAATCCTATTCCCATAGATAAAAAACAAGGAAAAATTCGAGTTTGCATTGATTTCAGAGACCTTAATAAAGCATGTCCAAAATATAACTACCCCACACCATTTATAGATCAGATTATCAATGAGTGTGTCGGTAATGAGATTTTCTCCTTCATGGACGGTTTCTTCGAATATAATCAGATTACTATCCGTCCTGAAGATCAGCATAAGACTGCCTTTATTTGTCCCTGGGGTACTTTTTCTTACAAGAAGATGCCTTTTGGTCTTAAAAATGCTGGGGCTACGTTTCAGCGGGCCATGTCATATGCCTTCCACGCCATCAAAAATATTATCGAGGCATACTTGGATGATTTAGCTGCTCATTCTCGAAAGAGAATTGATCATCCTACTCACTTCCGTCAAGTATTTGAACGATGTCGTTTCTACAAGATTAGGTTGAATCCGAACAAGTGTGTTTTTGCGGTCACATCCGGTTAGTTATTGGGATTTATAGTGTCTAGGGAAGGGATTAGAGTAGATCCCTTCAAGGTTGAGGCAATACTTCAGTTGCCTCCCCCGTCGTCTATTCGTCAACTTCAAAGTCTACAAGGAAAGGCTAATTTTCTTCGGAGATTTATCGTAAATTGTGTTGAAGTTACCAACGGATTTATGAGATTGTTGAAGAAGGGAATTCCATTATTTTGGGATGACTTCGCTCAGCACTCATTCGATGCTTTGAAAAAATCATTGACCTCTGCTCCTATATTGAGTCCACCTGATTATAGCAGGGATTTCCTTTTGTATCTTGCAGCAGCAGAATCTACCAGTGGTATGGTTCTGGTTCAAGAGGATGATGCTCTTGCAGAGCATGTTATATACTATCTTAGTCGAGGCTTGGTAGGACCTGAACTCCGGTATACTCCAATAGAGAAATTTCCTTTAGCAGCTGTTCATGCTGTGCAGCGACTCAGAAATTATATTCTTCTACAAAAAAGTTATGTTTTGGCAGCAGCCAATCCATTTTAGTTTGTTCTCAGTAGGCGAGTGATTGGGGGCAAATACAATAGATGGATTGTGATTTTGTAGGAATTTGATCTTGAGTTTATGTCTGCCAACTCCAAGAAATCATTAGTTTTCGCAGAATTAATCTCTAAGTTGCCTTGTGGAGAAGAGATAGTCTATGATGAATCCTTCCCGAATGAACATTTGTTTCTTATCTCTCCACAAGATCCTTGGTATGGAGATATCATTGCGTATCTTCAGACTGCGAGGTTTCCCTCTACTTTTTCGAAAGATGAGCACCGTAAGTTGCGTCACTTGGCTAAAAATTACTTGATTATTAGTGATGCTTTATACCATCAAGGGGTTGATTCAATCCTGAGACATTGCTTAACTCTCGAAGAAGCTGAGGCTGTGCTGAATGATTGCCACAGTGGAGCTTGTGGTGGTCATTTATCTAGGCTTGCTACAACCCAAAAAATCTTGCATGCTGGATACTTTTGGCCTTCAATTTTCAAATATTGTGTGGAGTTGGTCAAAAAGTGTCATCCGTGTCAGGTCTATACTTGAAAAATGTGCGCTCAACTAGATCCGCTTTTTCCAGTAATTACTGTCGGTCCCTTTACAAAGTGGGGTATTGATTATACTACTTCTAACCCGCCTTCGGCTAAAGGTCACAAGTACATTATTGTAGCAGTAGACTACTTTACGAAGTGGGTCAAGGCTATGCCTACTTTTGGGAATGAAGGTGAGACAGCAGCTCTTTTTCTTTTCAACCAGGTTATTGCTCATTTTGGTATTCCTAGAGAGATTGTCACTGATCATGGCAGTCATTTTCAGAATAGCATGATGACTGAGTTGGCTCTAAAATTAGGTTTCTGGCAGGAGCATTCATCTCCATATTATCCTCAGGCCAATGGGCAAGTGGAAGCCATGAATAAATCCTTGAAGACCATTCTTCAAAGGATAGTTAATAAAGCTCGATCCAACTGGCCTATCATGCTGTATCCTGCACTCTGGGCATACAAGACGTCAGTGAAAACTGCAACTGGCTTGACTCCGTTTCAACTAGTTTACGGGCTGGAATCTGTATTTCCCATTGAATGTGAGATTCCTTCTCTTAATTTAGCCGTCAAGCTTCTTCCTGACACTTCTAGTCTTGAAGAACGTCTCCTTCATCTGGAACATCTTGATGAGCAGTGTCGGGATGCCGCCACGATGAATGAGGCGCATAAGAAACGAGTCAAAGTTTAGTACGATAAGGCGGTCAAGCCTAGGGTTTTCTCGGAAGGTGACCTTGTTTTGGTCTATGCCCAAGAGAAGGATGCCCTGGGGGCAGGAAAGTTTAAGTCTATGTGTTATGGCCCCTTCATTGTTAAAAAGGTCCTTAAAAAAGGAGCATATACCTTGGTTGATTTTGAAGGAAATTAGTTGCCGGAGCCCAAAAATGGGCTCTATTTGAAAAAGTATTATGCCTAGGCTTCAGCCTGGCATTTTTCTTTTGTATATGGTAGTTTTTATTTTTGTACATGTCTGGTTTTTCGTTCTTTGATGTGATGGTGATGTTTTTTGATCTGCTTTGGCAGGTTGTGTCGAATGTCATGAGTCATTATGGTTTCGCCGATGGTGCTAGTAGACACACCCGGAACTTGGCTTCCATGGCTTGGGTGCTTCATCATCCATCCGGTCAGCTGTTAGTATCAAGAGGAGTCTGCATTGGTCCTGCTTCCAAAAATATAGCAGAGTACACTGCAGTTATTTATCTACTCTCAGAGGCAATATCTTTGGGTGTTGATTTATTGGTAGTTTTCTTGGACTCCCAGCTGGTGGTTTCATAGTTGAACCATACTTATCAGGTTCGAGATCCATTTTTACTCTGATTGTATTTGAGGGTACGTTTTTAAAAAAGATCATTTCAGTTTTTAACATTCATTCATATTCCTCGAGCACACAATTGGATGGCAAACTCATTAGCTAATCAAGCAATTGATTGGCATATTAATCATTCCATACATTAAAATTTAATCATCAAAAACATCATGCATTTTTATACATTTGTTACATCACATCATAAATCGTTGTATATATATATCTCATCAGAGTGTTCAAAAAAATATAAAAAATTTGGATCCATAAGTCGTACAAAATCAGGGCTTATGCCCAATCATGTTCAGTATCAAAAAATATACAGTCATCCGGTAATCATATCTATTTACTCCTTTGGCCCCTGCCCAAAATTTGTGTTCCTATAGAACATGATTGCAGTAGCGACTCGACGGAATAATCACACCCAGTCACGTGGTACTCCCACTACCCGTCTCTGGATGGCCTCAGGTAGATCTTCCACTGCAGCCATAGGCACTTGGCGAGTTAAACCCTCCAAGTTCCTCTGTACAGCATGGAGGGTTCTGTCTGGGTCTACAGTATCCGCCTTGCCTCTGCGGCGCTTATGCCATGGGTTGCCCTCAGGACAGACTGGTCCAATATCTGTAACATGATCATCATAATATTGTAATTCATTTTGAATCCAATCAAAAACATGTTTTGTTTTCACATTCTTTCACATATATTGAAAAAATCCAAAAAAAAAATCACATAATTAAAAAATTGAAAATCTTACCAATTGTGCCCCATGCCACGCTAGGTGGAAGGACGAGGTTTGGATCACTGCGAAAATCCATCCCGGCATAGGGGTAGTCCTCCACGAAAATGATCTGTTCTCCCCACCATTGGAAGAACTTGTCATCTCAGGTGATTCGGGGAACTTCACTTCCCCCCAGTCTCTTCATCAGATCTGCCCATCGGGTAATTATTGGGTCTCTTAGGCTACTGATTGAAGAAATCACTTTGGGTCGAAGCCCAGGAATCTTCTCAAAGAAGAATTTCATCAAGATCATACCATACTCGAAATGCTCTGTTTCAGATTTCCGGATGGAGGTCAATTTTTGCTTCATGTTCATTAGTAGAGCTGTGCACCAATCATATAGGTGAGCTAAGAATTCTACTGTTATGCTCATCTGTGTCTTGGATGCCTGATGTAAGGAAGAAGATCCTGCCACCCTGCCAACGGTAAACAGGATAATTTTCATGTGCAAATATCTTAAATATTTTATAGCAATCTGAGTCCCTACTTTCTTGGACCCCTCTACACAATAGACGTGGACATAGTCATCCACTGTAAGCCCTCCCAAAGGCTTACCGTGAAAATCTACTGGGTCTCCCCTCCGGGAGAGTCCAGTAATGAAGTAGATGTCTTCTACCTCTATGTGTATTGGAATTTGATCTATTATGAAGCAATCTTCCTCCGGTTCCCAATAATTTACTAGAATTTCGAGCAACCGGACATTACTCTTCATATTTGGCATTTTGAAAAATTTGAGCAATCCACAATTTCGGAGGACATTGAGCGACTGTTGATCTTGCATTACTTCATTGTCAATTGCACTGTGCTCAGGTTCCCTCCAAGATATAGTCATCTTGATAAAAATCATTAATTTTTTCATTAGAAACGTTTTTTTACATTTCGGGTTGCGCATACGCGACTTACCTTGTACACAGTCGCGTATATATGCGGCTTGGTCAATATGAATCTGCGTATGCGTAGAGCCATAATTTAAAACAAATATTTCTATGGAAAAATTTGCAAATTTTAACCCTATGAATGGACAAAATTGATGACAATGATGGATTAAGAGCTTACCTGACTAGTTTGGTGAAGTTTGACGGCCGATTGCTGCTGTTTTGATGAAAGAGTTTTTTTCTCCAGAGCTCTTTTTTCCAAATCAGCAAGTAACAATGAACCAAATATGAGGTAACATGTGTATTTATGCCCAAAAAATTGAAAATTTTTGCAAAAATTTGTTATGCCTATTTTTTCAATCTATCTTAAGCTGCATAACCCGGATGCTTGGAAGTGCCCAGATTGGTATATTTTCAGGTACGTTTTGATGACGTTGAGATTTTTCTAGTTTTTGATCCATGACTGCTGGCCCGTCATGGCAGGTATATGATCTTCACTGGAATATAGGTTAGGGAATCCACTTTCCATTGCATTTTTCATACTAGCCTCCATTCTGATCACTTGCCATAGGGTCGATCCCATCAGGTCATGAGTATTTAACCCATTTCACTTGCCGATTTTTAATCATGACTTGGTGGTAGAGCCTTCCTTTACATGGGCTTCCTAGTTAGTTCCTCGCTATCACTTTTTGCCCATGCTGCATTTTATGTAGGCTCGGGAGTCCTCTTTAGTCCCGCCATGACTTATGTGTTGAAGCTTCATTCTTCTTCTTCTTCACTATCATTATTCTGGATATTACCCTAGAGGCTCCCCGGTGTTGTTGAGTTGTATTACTACATTGCATATTGGCTACTTGTTTATCTTGGCCTTTAGCCGGCTTCATTTGGACTCGATGTTTAAGCCATATTTTGACCTCGACTATCTATACAAGTTAACCATTGCATGCACTTAGCTATCATGACTTGACACCTTTTTTACCCATGGATGGAACATTTCTTTGAGTATCGCTGACCAGTTTTCGCCACCTTGCATTGAGCATAGGATTGTTCCTATCCCAGGAACTAGTGCATCTATTTCTTGATACTTGTTCTATCCATTGTACCATAGCATTCTTTTTATTCCTTTTTAGGCTTATTATATGAAAAAGACAAAAAAATCAAATATAACAAAAAAAGCAGGAACAGGATGTTACTTCGTAATTTGATGGCAATACAGTGTCAGTTTGTCACCCTTGAACAAAACACATACACTTATATATTTTCTTCATTTGGGATGATTTTAGTTTTGACCTAGGTTCAACTTTTGCCTTGTTTCACTGGTCAGTCCTCCCCCGATTGGTTATCTCTTCCAATCATATGGAGAGTTTGTTTTTGCCTCCTGCATAACAGACTTATACAGAGTCATTTTTACTGCCATGGTCATCACGAGTTGTGTTTTTGTTCAAGGGAAGTCTAACCAGAGTCGGCCATTCTGTGGTGTCTCTTGGCTCATTATTCAGTCACCCTTCCCAGTCTTGTCAGTATCTTGTTCTATCACATCAGATGTTTTGGTCTTCTGCTCGTGCTGGTTTGAGAAGGTCTCCATTGACTTCTTTCTAGCGGGTTTTTCTCTTATCGACTACAACATATTGCTCTGAGAGTAAACCTAGAGCCGCACCCTGGTCCTATTTCCATCATTGATAGGTGACCTTGTGCTTAGAATTTGATCATAGTTATGGGTCTTTGACTGAGTGGTTTTCCTTGTGTTCGATGTCAACATACATTATCACACTTGGGATTCATGCAGTACCTTGATTTCCATTTAACCCTATCGGTGGATATCTTGCCTCTGTGTCAGCTTTCATTATTGGTTGGTTTAGAGGGTTTCTTCCGTGCGCTAGCTCCATCTTGTGCATGTCAAAAACGTACTTCGGTTTGGTTCTGTTACTCTTCTTCGTCCGATTCCTTCCAAATCTTGGCCTACAGGTTACACTCACGCTGGACTGATGTGGGATGCCTTAATGCCTTCCTTCCAGCAGATATTTTCTCATCAACTTTGACTCATTGCTCTGGGAATAAGGTCTATAGTCTTTTGTCAGTACCTTAGGGTTTGCATTCATCAGTGGCAGACTCTTCGCTATCAACAGTGGGGATTCATCATTGCCTCCTGATTGGTAGATTCTTCCAAGTGTTTGACTCCAACTCATTGATTCGCACTTGTTAGATTGTACTGGGGCACCTTGAAACTCATTTTCATTATTGGTGGGTTGTCTCGCGTTGGTTAATGGTATACATTATTGACCGGTAATCCAAAAATTTCTCACATGGTTGACTTCAACTCATTTATTCCCATTGTGTAGAATTGTGCCATCGAGATCGGTGAAGACCTCGGGTTGCATCAGCATCTTTTGGTTCACTTTTGACAGTTCATTCAGTTCCTGCCAGTGATGTCGTCCACCCTTATATGTTGCAGTTCAGTACAGCAACATCCTATATGTTGGCTCCCGAGTTGCATGATTGTACCATGTGTTCCACCTCTTATGATTTGGTACTTGGAGATTCAGTTACTTTTGTGATCAGACATCTATTTTCAGCATCATTGATTAGTTTTCTATATGTGATACTTGGACATTGATTCCGAATTGTACTTCTGGGCCGTGCTCAGATGATTCATTGTGTACTTTCAGTTCAGCTATACTTGTATACTTTCTAGATCTATTATGTACTTTCTATATGGATATATTTTTGACTGAGCATGGGTATGCCCGCCTCAAATATGAGTTTACTCTCTATTTTCTTTCATTGGTTTTTGGCAGGCTGAAATCTAGTGAAGTCCTCTCTTGTCTTTGCGAAGTTCTTTCTATGCACATAATTCATTTCGGCCATCATGTACCCCTTATGACCTCATATATTAGGGGGCATCTGTTATAGCATCATTTTTCACCCTCATGTGATTCATGATTGTCTCTTTGGCCTTGGGCACCCATTCCCACAGACTTGAATAAAAGTTCATAAAAAACAGTGTTTAAAATCCCATACGCAGGTATGCCCAGACTTTTCCGCGTGTATACGTGAGTCCATATATATGTTTCCACGTATGCCATTAAAATCATTAAAAATATATATAAAAATCCCTATTTTTGAGGCTGGGTTGATGGTTATTCCCGTAATTCAACCACCCCAGCCCGTGGCCAACTGTTTCCAGCAGATTGAAACTACTTTGAGGGAGTATAAAAGCCCCTCATGTGCATGGCCTAAGGGAGAGAGAGAAATTATAGATATTATACTCTGTTGGAGCCCCAATTCAAGTCTGATTTCCCGTGCCTCCTACACTTCCCAACTTATTACAGGAAACCCTTGTTTCCTGGAGATGTTCATCAACTTATATGTCATCTCGTGTGCACAAGTCTTGGAATAATCTTAGCGATGCAAGGGTGGGACAGATCCAGAAAACAGTTTGTTCGAGGATCGTGGAAGGATTCAGGTGATCTCTCCACCTTTCTATTATTGTACATGTTGTTCATAATGAAGAAGAACCATCTTGTTCCCGAATTCACATGTTAATATCTTCTTGCATATGTGAAAATATTGTTAATTAAGCATTTATTATTGTTTATATGATGTTTTACATGGATTACACTGAAATTTAGGAGAAATATATGCTGTACAACTAGATTTCCGTGCATGTTCCTTTGTGATTTCCAGGTTGAAGAGGAAGAAGAGTTGCTGGGGGTTTGGACCTCGTGGGATCTACATAAAACGTAGGACCTACGGGTGAGTTCTACTATCGATGTTATCTAGTTTTTAGTGTACAAGTGTGGTTGTGTGAGTCCTTATTGAATAGCATGCCTTGATCTGTGGATGTTTTGACCCAACGACCTCTATGGAGTTATTTCCCGAAACAAGTCTATAACAAGACCCATCATCAGCACAAAGGTGCCGCTAAGCCTTGGGGATCCAAAGCCAAAATTGATAATCTCTCAATTTTTTTCTTAAAAAAACTTGAATCCTCAAACCATATGGATCTTGAACCTATTAAATTAAAACATACTTCATGTAAAATCGCTTGGTTAAAATTTCATGTAATAAAATTTAATAAAGGCAAAATAAGAACATGGTTAAGGGACACTTATTACAAGATGCATGTTGGGAAAATATCATAGTTGGAATCACTTGTGTTTTATGCCTAAGGGGAATTGGAAAAGGAAATGGCTAAGGATTTAGAAAAGAAAGAGAGTATTTTTGGAATTTATTTATGAAAATAAACGAATTTAGGAGAAAAGGAAGGTGCAAAGTCACTTATTGCATGTGAGGAGGAAAATGAAGGAAAACAATGGAAAATAGAGGCCTCATTAATAAAAATACCTAATAGCATCAGTGGGTAGCCTTTTGTTAGTTAAGTTTTGGAATTAGTCTCGGATAGGAGAAGAGCACCAAGAGGAGAAAGAAAGGAAGGAAGGAAGGAAGGACAATGAAAGGAAAGGAAAGAAAATGATAGAAAGGAAAATTTGGATCAAACATCTTCAACATGGATACTTGCAGGTAACAGGTTACATGTATGATTTCCTAGCTGGTTTTGACATGCATGGTACATGCATGTTGGTATTTGGTTATTTTGTTGTCATTGGCATGGGTTTTTCCGGGTTGGACAATGGATTTTAGGCTAGCCTTGCCATTTCTAGATAGCCATGGTGTGATGAGGTTGTTCTTGGTTTGAGTTTTGGATTGCTAGAGTATTTTAGATTTGGGTGAGGTGGTCTCAGGAAAATTCCCAAATTCCTAGGAATCCCTTGATTGGTAATGGCAGGATACATGGTAAATCTTGAGGGTAGAGACAAGAAAATTACTCAAGGCATTACAGAAGAAATCCTGAGGCATCCAAGCTTGATTCAATTTTGTGACCTCGACACTTGTTTAGGTGAGATCATGGTATGGTGAGGGTGGATGTGGCTTAAACTCTGGATTCCTTTGGTTGTTTTTGGATTGGTTTATCCCATGAGATACCACACTCATGTTTAGAATATGGTAGAGGGGTGATTACGTGAAATAAATATTTGGTTCAGCCAATCTATGGTCAGGTGGTACGTGGAAGTCCCCAACCTAGTTGTATTTTCCTATTTCTAATAAGAGCTAATATTATATTAATTTTGATACGGAAATATACTTTTTATTATGTGGCTTTAATGGTTGTTCTCTTATTGTTGTTTATCTAGTTATAATCATGGTTATATGATAGTTATCAGTCATGGCTCTATTCATGTTTTTAGTTGTAACTAAATAAATAATGAATGCAAGACCTAATTGATGTTATGACAACTAATGTGAGAAGGTAGTGACCTTTTTTGTTAAAACTAAGATAATTTTCAGTCCCTTATGTTCATACTTGCATTCATGACCTGTATTTTGCATTTTTACCAAGTGTTTGACAGAATGTCTGTCCTATATGGGTAAGGTCAAGTCAAGTTTTGGTTTCATTTTTTGGTTTACAAGAATTTTCTCTATTTCATTTATCATATCTGGAAGTTTCTCTGAGTTTTGGGCAAAGGCATAAGTCCTAGCCCTGAAAAAGTGGCTCAAAATTTAGAGTCACTCACATAGAACTAGGAATAAAATTTCATAGTCACTGGGAAGAAGGCCTATGGGAGAGACTAGAGAATCATAGTCACTTGGGGGCCTTGACAAGGGAGCGACTCAGACTCTAAGTTATGGAAAAGAGATATATCTCAGGGGTTGGACACCTGGAGTTGTTTGGTTTCTCCTGGAGCTCCTAGGGTACCTCAGGGAAGTAAGTAAGGTCTTAGGTTGTCTAATCAAATTACTTAAGTTCATATAGGAGGTTGAGTCTTATCATAGTGACCCTCAGCTCATGTTTTCCCTCAGAAAGCTGGTAAATGTGGGTAAATGTGAGAGGAGGCGTGTTATAGGGTGGTATCATAGCGGGTTTCACTCTCTTTGGGTAAGTATGATGTTGTTAAGGTTATGGTTGTAATGCATGGGGTCATGGTATATGGTTGGTATGGTAATGCATGATGTTGTTATGTTTTTATGTTATTACATCGATATTCTTATGATTGTACATGTACATGCTAATTTTGAATGATATTGCAGATGAGATAACCCTCCCCTAGACATCACTGAGGTATGGATTTTATTTTGGTATCTATTTGGTTTATATAACATGGTACACTTTTAGGAAGAAGAGAATTCAAGATGACAAGAAAAATGGTAGACTACAGTTCCCATGACTCTCCCTATAGATCAGTTGGGAAGCAAGGAGAATAATACTCTCCTAGTCTAGCAGATACATTGTGGAGCTCGAGAGAAGAGATCAAAAGTTGCAAAGAATACAATGACAAGTTGGTCAATGCTTAGGAAATACTTGCAATGGCTCAAGAGAAGAAGGTAGAGGTTAATGTAGTGATTCTTCAGAGCTAGTCATAGTTGTAGAAACAGGGACAATTCCAAGAGAAGGAAGAGAAAAATATTGGAGCCTAGGGTAGCAGATTTCAGTCTGGATATAGATGGGATAGAGGGGGCACAATTAGAGGTGTCAAATCACTAGATACACCTGATAAGAGGAATGGTTTGTCTAGGCATCATTATAGTTCCTCATCTAGGAGACATCATCACAGTCATCAACATCCTCATCGTTATAGGAGGAGGGAGTATTTACTTGAGGATTTAAATAAATTCAAACCTCCTAGATTTGATGGAGAGATGAAGAAGTTAGAAGATGTAAAGGCATGGTTGCTTGGGATGAAGGAATTGTTCATATCTCATAACTATTCAAAAAACATGAAAGCCCAAATAGCCACCTTCAATATTAAAGGGAAAGAAGATATCTGGTGGGAAGATGTCAATAATTACAAGGTAATTTAGGAATAAGACTTGACTTGGGATTATTTTGAGAGGATATTCAATAATAATAACCAATTAGAGAGGTAATATGATGATCGACCTAAGGAGTTTTATGAGCTACAGATGGGCTCTATGAAAAATGACGAGTGTACTAGCAAGCTCTTGGAGATGTTGAAATATGTTACATATCTCAAGGAGGATAAGGCTAAGATTCAAAGATTCATTAGTGGATTTCTAGCAAAATATAGATATCGAATTGAGTTTGATGAGCTAGATCATTAGAGGAAGTAATCCAGAAGTTGAAGCATTTCTATGCACAATCAAACGCAAAATTGAGCCTAAACGTGACTTGAAAGGAAATGAGAAAGTTAAAGGGAAGAGGACACCAAAGTGGGGAATTCGTCAAGATGTAGGTGAGAAAGAAAATGTGTTTCCCTACAATAATTTTAATATAGTTGAGAAGGGACATGGGTCATAACTTGGAGAGCAAAAGACTAGAGGTGATAGTGGAGTACCATTGCAGTGTTGGATATATGGAATTTTCCATTGTACCAGGGAGGTAGCCCTCAGATCTATAATGCTCCAAAGGCACTGATATTTGGGGATGTTGGTCATAGTATTCCTCATATTTATGAATCTATGGAAAACAGGCATGCAGATAAACACACATCTATTATCGAGATGGACGGTAATATTTGTGATCAAATTATTTTCATTTAATAGATCTTGGACCTAATCATAGCTATGTTAATCTTGACTTGATGGATATGCGTGCCTTGAGAAAATAATTTCATGAAGAGTCATGGTTGGTGAAGTTGGCTACAGTTACTAAGAAGAGAGTTCATCATCATTTGGCGGATTGCGACTTGCTGCGACATTGCGGTTGGATGTATTCTATACGTATTTTCTGTGCCCTTCCATTATTATTTGCCGCTGTTACTCTTCGGCAGTTAAAGATACATATATATAAATATATAGAAAATATTATGTCTAAATCAAAATGGGAAATTGATTTTTTTAATTATTTTTTATTTTTTTATTATTATATAGAAGTTATTGGTGTCCTTTACACTACACCCTAAATTCTACCAACTTATCTTCAAAGCTACAAAGTTCAAGGTTTATCAAGATCCAAAAAATACAACCATAATACTTGCTTCTCAAGACTAAAGTCACCTTTAAAATATAAATTATTTAGTGGGATGAATAAATGTCAACCTTTATGAACCACAATTTACAATAAACTAATTGTTAATTCCGTTGTAATTAAATGTGTTCCAGAGTGACTAATAACATGCTTATGAATTATTTTCATAAAAGGATAATTTAAATTATATAGAGTTGGCATCTCATAATTTAGGAATTCATATGTGAGCTGATATTGCAACAAATTACTTACTGCAATTTTGAATTTTCAGCAAGACCCTTTAACTCAATGAGTTATTATACTAGAAATACCTTGACTAGAAATACCTTGATTATAAAATCTTATTGTTAAACCTTTTTACTTTTAACCAATCGGTTTATAAACGGACAGGTTTATGCAACCATTCAACATTACTGAAACAATTTACAGTATGCAAGTATATGACGTGAGGGCATTTTGTCAAACACTTACAACCATTATCTCTTTAAGGTGTTTTCACAATAATTAGCTAACATGAATCCAAAGTTACATGACTTCTTTTTTGTAAGTAGTATCAATAATTGAACTTAAGAGATTAATAGACTATCAGCCATATTCATTGTTGAATCTATACCAATGAATATAAATATTTAAAAATTTCAAACATAGCTCACAATGTTGTAAGGTACGGCCATTGAGGAATTTTGACAAATAGTTGGCAGTCATAAAAAAAGTTTCCATAAGGTTATTTAAATATTTAAATTATTAACCAATTATATTTTTAAAAACAATTTCCAAGTGGTTAGCCTATATCAGATCCATCTCTATAAATTGTCAGGCAGTTCCAATATAAAAAGAACCAAACAGCAAAACAAGACAACAGGCGTTTCTACATGCAACAGCAAATCTGCAAAACAGATTAGATTTGGGAATCGATGTCCGAAACCTTGATTCTTAGAATCAAACTTGGGGTGAAATGGTCTATTGGTATGGATACCCCCTGAAGTGGAGCTGAATCGCAATAGGGAGGCCCAGAAATGCGATTCTTGAAAACAACAACTACCCAAGAATCCTACAATCTCTTTTATGACTTCTATCAAACACATAGTATGAAAACTTATCTAGAGCTGTAAGAAGAGAAGGAGAATAGAAATTAAGTCATTAAAACATTTTCATCCAATTCATAACAGCTTACAAGATTCATCCATTAGGACTTTCTTTCAATCGACTCAACATTATACAAGAAAATACTTCAACAATCATTATGAAATTTCCTCACATTTGGTGCAACACTTCATATACATGTAAGTTTCAGCAAACAATCAAACAAGAAAAAGCTTATGAAATAAACTAAAAAAAATGCATAATATAATTTGACCCACATACCTGACAGTGAATTTGTACACTCCAAGAGGATGGATGTATGCTCCAGCTCCAATAAGAGTATGCTCCAATGCCAATCTCCTTACCAACTCATCATGAACCACCCGGTTTTCCTCCCAACCATATCCAAGAAGAACTTCTCCTCTTGGAACCCCCGAGCTGCAAAAGCTCACAACCAGTAGCACAATACAACAGTAGAGAGAGAGAGAGATGCAAGGCAACTCAGGAAGGTAGTTTTCACTTCCTCTAAATACCACTCATGTTCAACCTCAATAGACACTTAGTAGATTAGTAAGGAATCTAGAATTGTTTTGGAAGAAATTGGATACTCTCCATATCTCTCACAACCTTCCTCAAGTCTCTTCCACTCTTTGCATCACCCTCCTCCCTCAAGTGAGAATACATGAGACTCATATATAGGAGGAGAAACCAATTCTTGTCATAAAGGAGGAGTAATATGCATAAATTGTATTCCATTTAGAGGAGTGTAAATTATGCCATTAAGGAGAGGTATGAATGCCTTATTTAAGGAGAGTGTAACATATGCATTAAAGAGAGTGTAAGAGGAATATTTTATGACATATCTTTAATGAGTGTAAGAGGAATATTTTATGACATGTCTTTAATGAGTGTAAGAGGAATATTTTATGACATATCATTAATGAGTGTAAGAGGAATATGCCATTCCTCTATGAGTGCATAAAAGAGAGTGCAATGTAATATTTAAAATAGAGAGAGTTACATAGAGCCATGATAGTCATGAAAGAGATAGGTGTGAATTGATTGAATGGATAAAGTTAATTTGTAATTCCTTTTTAATAAACTATCATAGTCTCATAAAAGATAATGATAATACTAATAATATTGAGGATTAAGTCAATATTGAACTATTAGGATTGATTAAAGATAATTTAAGTTAATTTCCTTCAACTGTGCTTGATTACCAATTTATGCAAGGAGATTTACTATTTTTGGAAAGTCATGCTTGAGATGCTAGACATGAATTTCTATTTTTAGAGAGTCATTCCAAAATTGTCAGATTGAGATTTATCCATGAATGGTATTTTTCTTTCGGAGAATAGGGATTCTGCACCCCTATTTCATGCATCTCCGTGCCTTAGTAGATTGAGGACTCCGCACCCTGATCTACTCCAAATATCTAAGATTCCATAACTTGATCTTTTAAATATTTAGGACTCCGCGCCCTAAATATACAAGACTCCACGTCTTTATATTTCTTTTATTTAGGACTCCACGCCCTAATTTCCATGCTTTCTCATCTACTGTGCTTTGAAACTCCACGTTTCTCCTTATGATACTGATTGTGAGCTTTTACCCATTTTATGGTTCGTTGGTAAGGCCTTGTTTGAAGACCTACATACATCACAATCTCATAGATCAAATGAATCATATGAATTTCATAATGAAATTAACTTAACCACATTTTACCATGAATGGTGCATGACTTCCACAGTCATTTGGGTTTTGAAGAAATGACTCACAGATCATTATCTTGTTTAGAAGAATGATATAGTTACCTACATCTTTGCTAGAGTCTGTTCATTATATATATGATGTCTGAGTCAAACATCATCATAGGCACCTAATTTGTATTTTTATAACCATGAGCATCCATGGGTTTATGTGTCTCAATCCAGGTTCTCCATCCATGTCATACACCTGATACACAAGTCAGATGCAAAAAGAGAGACATATGCATACCATCATATAAAACACATAATCAAATATACCACTCATAAGGGAAAATACAACTATATAAAACATTTTCCCACAAACCAAAGTTAATCTTTACATACATAGCTTATGGATACAAACATTGTTACCCAATATAGTGATCACTATGACATACATAAACATAAAGAGGAAATACAATCATGTATATATAAAATTTTATTCCTCAATCTAGTGATCAATATTCCATATATATATAACTCATCAAAAATAACCCTTAATAGGAGTGACAAAAATATACTAGGAAAAATAAGACACTACATAGGTATCGGAGCCTCTCTCACCCCACCATGGTAGGTAAGGTGGGACCTTACATATGGTATCAGAGCCAAGTTCAAAACTCTAGGACCGAGGGCTTGGTTGCTAACAATCAAAGCTAAGTACTTTATTTACTTACCTGATCTTTTTTTTGGTCAGGTTAAGTAATCATGGAAAGAGCATCAAGGAGGAGGAAGGAAGTCTCATCTCCACCTCCCCAAGCCAATGAATCTGAACAAATATCCATTAGGGAAGTAAGGGATATGATGTTATGTTTCCAAAAGATGACTGAAGTATTGATTAATAGGGTTGGGGGAAATCCTTCAGTGCCTGGTTCTTCATCTCAAGCAGAAAGGCAAGAAATACCATCTAATGGAGATGTACATAGGGAGTTGGAAAAATTTAAGCTTCCTATCTTTAAGGGCACCACAAAAGGGGAGGTAGCAGAAGCTTGGTTGGAAAACATGCGCCTATGTTTTGAGTTGCGGAACTATTCTAGCAACCAAAAGGCAAAGTTAGCTATTTACCAACTTAAGGAGAGTGCACTATTATGGTGGAGGAACTTAGAGTCCCAATTGGGGTACTCCATGTATACCTTGACATGGGAACGATTTGAAGAGCAATTTCGAGCAAAGTACCTTTCTGCTGAATACTTGGAAAGGAAGTTGAATGAGTTCCATGATCTTAAGCAAGGAACTAAGACAATCCTTGAATATGAAGCACGATTCATGGAATTGCTTAGATATGCCACCCATCTAAATACCGAATCCCTCAAGGTAAACAAGTTTTTGTATGGGTTGAATCCTATCATAAAGGATAAGGTGCGCATTTTGAGGCCTACTACATTGCATGAGGTAGTGCAACAAGCAATTATAGCTGAGGAAGAATTGTTGGGCAACAAAGGCGAGGATAAAACCAAAAATCTATCATTCTATGGGAAACATACTCGAAGGGGAGGCCAATATGTAAGACATAAGTCAGGTGGTTCTCATCATCAGGGATTCCAAAAGAATCATACTTTTAATAAACAAGGAAATAATTCAAGGCATCCACTTCAGCAAAGTAGTGCTTGCACTCAAGAAACACCTAATAAAAGGGTCAAATTTATGAAATCTGCTCCCACTAATGGATGTTGGACTTGTGGAGGACCTCATTATGAGAGAGATTTCCCTACAAAGAAGACTGAAGCAAAATAAGAGCAGGAACAAGCCACTGTTAGAGATATGGGTAGGGCCCATAGGATTCATGCAGTGTTGCAGAATCGCCAAGTCGAGCATCAATCTACTGTACTTGAAGCATCTGGTAAGCTAAATGGTATGGATGTTACTATTTTGATTGATCCCGGTGAAACTGAAAGTTTTA
Organism: Pinus albicaulis; assembly: GCA_034641835.2. Classification (NCBI taxonomy): domain Eukaryota; kingdom Viridiplantae; phylum Streptophyta; class Pinopsida; order Pinales; family Pinaceae; genus Pinus; species Pinus albicaulis. The sequence continues at coordinate 926,005,206 of CM076582.1, forward strand.
TTTCTCCTAATGCTTTATTGAAATGTATATTAGTGGCAATAGAGCAAGATGATTTCGATCAGGTTGAGATGGCTTCAGGACGATCTCAAAAGGTTGACTGCTTAGTGAAAGAATGCCCTTTATACCTAGGAGTGTGTGTCACACATGTGAATCTTTATGTGACACCACTTGGTCACTATGATGTGATAATTGGGATGGACTGGCTTGAATCTTGCTGGGCTGTGCTCGATTGTCGAAGCGAAACCCTTCAGTTTTTGAGTGATGATGGTCAATCTAGGGTTCTCCATGGAAAAAGAAGACCTGTTTCCTTAAGACTTATCTCATTCTTTCAGATGAAGCGAAGTGTTAGAAAAAAATGTCAAATGTATGCTTTAATGACCTTAAACGAGGGAGAGCTTTCGTCCTTTGAATAATATCCTTTCCTTTCAGAATTCTCTGATGTCTTTCCAAAGGATTTTCCTAGTTTACCTCCAAAGCGTGAGATTGACTTCTCCATTGAGCTTAAGCCTGGTACTGAACCTATATCCAAAGCTCCCTACCGAATGTCTATTGTTGAACTTCGTGAGTTGTAAGTGCAACTTCAAGAGTTATTGGATCAGGGTATGATTAGACCTAGTGTTTCACCTTGGGGAGCTCCCGTGATATTTGTAAAGAAGAAGGATGGATCCCTTCAGCTCTGTGTTGATTACAGGCAATTGAATCGAGTAACTATTCGAAATCAATATCCTTTGCCTCGCATTGATGATCTATTTGATCAAATGAAGGGAGCCACTGTATTCTCCAAGATCGATCTTCGATCAGGATATCATCAGCTTAGAGTTAAAGAAGAGGATATTTCCAAAACTGCTTTTCGAACTCATTTTGGTCATTATGAGTTCGTGGTTGTTCCCTTTGGGTTATATAATGCCCCAGGAGTTTTTATGAGTCTGATGAATGGTGTATTTCGGAAGTACTTGGATAAATTTGTACAAGTGTTCCTTGATGACATCCTAATCTATTCAAATTCCCCCAAAGAGCATGAGCAACACCTAAGAGTGGTATTGCAATGCTTAAGAGAAAATAAGCTTTATGAAAAAATGTCCAAATGCTCTTTTTTTCAATCAAAGATCCATTATCTTGGACACATTATCTCCAGCGAAGGAATTTCAGTTGACCCAGCAAAGATCGAAGCAATTTCAGAATGGCCAACACCCTCTAATGCACATGAAGTGCGTAGTTTCATGGGTATGGTAGGATACTATCAGAGATTTTTTGAAGGGTTTTCAAAAATAGCCAGCCCAATCACTTCATTGCTTCAGAAGGGAGCGCGATTTAAGTGGGGGGATGAGTGTGAGAAAGCTTTCTCCAAGCTCAAGCAATGTTTGACTACAGCTCCAATACTGAAGGTTCCAGATATGGATAAACCATTCATTGTATGTACAGATGCATCAAAAGGTGGATTGGGTGCCATTTTATCACAAGAGGGTAGGGTGATTGCATATTCCTCTAGGAAGTTAAGGCCTCATGAAGAAAACTATGCAACCCATGATCTAGAACTAGCAGCCATAGTTCATGCCCTGCAACTTTGGCGACATTATCTGGTGGGAAAGAAATTTGAATTGAAAAAAGATCATAGAGGTTTGCAACATATATTTACTCAAAGTGATCTTAATGCTAGACAAAGAAGGTGGTCAGAACTCCTAAGTGAATATGATTTTGACATAACTTACATCAAGGGTACATTGAATAAAGTAGTCGATGCACTTAGTCGAAGGCCACGTATATTTTCAGTAATTCCACTGAAGATTGATATACGAGAGCGCATCTTGAGGGCACAAGATGTAGATGATTGGTGTAAGGAGGTTAAAGTTTCTCTTTGTGGGGAGGAGGCTAAGAAAAGCAAGGTAGAAGGCTATTCTTGTGATGATGATGGAATGGTGAGATTTATGCAAAGAATTGTAGTTCCAGATCAAGATGGGCTTCGTGAGTTCATTTTGCAAGAAGCTCACTGTGCAGTATATATGGCTCACCCGGGAGTCCAAAAGATGTATGCTGATTTAAAGAAAATTTTCTTTTGGACAGGTATGAAGAAGGATGTAGCAAATTTTGTGGCAAAGTGTTTGGAATGTCAGCTAGTTAAAGAAGAGCATGGTCATCCAGTAGGATTTTTGCAGCCACATAATATCCCTGAGTCCAAATGGGAATAAATATCTATGGAATTTATTGTTGAATTACTTGAAACAACCAAAAGGCACAACTCCATTTTTGTGGTGGTGGATAAGCTTACTAAGAGTGCCCATTTTATACCTATTAGAGATACTTACAAAGCAGCTGAAATAGCACAAGTATTTATAAAGGAGATCATTAGACTTCATGGTTTTCCGAAGAAAATCATATCAGACAGGGGCTCTATATTCACAAGAAGATTTTGGACTAGTTTCCAGGGAGCTCTTCAGACATAATTAAATTTCAGTACAGCTTATCATCCAGAAACTGATGGTCAAACTGAAAGAGTAAATCAAGTGTTGGAGGACATGCTTAGAATGTATGTAATGGATCAACAATCTAAGTGGGAAGATTATCTTCCTCTTGTGGAGTTTGCTTACAATAACAGTTATCACCGATCTCTTGGTATGGCCCCTTATGAGCTATTGTATGGAAGACCATGCAGAACACCTTTAAGTTGGGATAGATTAGAGGACAGAATATCTGTAGGTCCTGAAATTCTTCAAGAAATGGAGGAACAGGTGTGTCGTATAAGACAAAGATTAAAGGAGGCACAGGATAGACAGAAGAGATATGCTGATATGCATAGATTGGATCGTAGTTTTAAAGAGGGGGAATTTGTTTTTCTTCGAGTTAAACCTCAGAAAAGCACTATTAGATTTGGGAAAGGATCTAAGCTCTCTCCTCGTTTTGTTGGGCCTTTTGAGATCATCGAAAGGATAGGACCTGTGGCATATCGTCTTGCTCTACCACTAGTTCTTCATCGCATGCATGATGTATTTCATATTTCAGTATTGCGTAAGTATGTTCATGACCCTTCTCACATTTTAGATTGGCATCAATTACAGGTAACAGGTGAGGGGACTCTGAAGGTAGAGCCAGTTTTCATTTTGGACCATCGCACTCGACAGCTCAGACGTCGTATGGTGGACCAAGTAAAGGTCCAATGGGACCCATACAGTCCTAGTTCCGCCACTTGGGAAGATGCATCTTCTATGCGTCTAGAGTTTCCATTTTTGTTTAATAAAACTTCGAGCCAAGTTTCCTCCAAGAGGAGGAATATGTAGTGTCCTATTTTTCCTAGTATATTTTTGTCACTCCTATTAAGGGTTATTTTTGATGAGTTATATATATATGGAATATTGATCACTAGATTGAGGAATAACATTTTATATATACATGATTGTATTTCCTCTTTATGTTTATGTATATCATAGTGATCACTATATTGGGTAACAATGTTTTATATCCATGGTTTATGTATGGAAGATTGACCCTTGGTTTGGGAAAAATGTTTTATATAGTTGTATTTTCCCTTATGTGTGGTAGATTTGATTATGTGTTTTATATGATGTTATGCATATGTCTCTCTTTTTGCATCTGACTTGTGTATCAGGTGTATGACATGGATGGAGAACCTGGATTGAGACACATAGACCCATGGATGCTCATGGTTATAAAAAAATGGTTAAATTATGTTTTACGGATGATACATGACTTGCATGATTATATATATGTCTAACATTGTACTGAGCAGGATGTGGTAGGGGACCAGATCATTTTCCAACAAGGATAAATGACTGTGGAAGTCATTTCTTCAAAACCCAAATGACTGTGGAAGTCATGCACCATTCATGGTAAAATGTGGTTAAGTTAATTTCATTATGAAATTCATATGATTCATTTGATCTATGAGATTGTGATGTATGTAGGTCTTCAAACAAGGCCTTACCAACGAACCATAAAATGGGTAAAAGCTCACAATCAGTATCATAAGGAGAAACGTGGAGTTTCAAAGCACAGTAGATGAGAAAGCATGGAAATTAGGGCGTGGAGTCCTAAATCCAAGAAATATAAAGATGTGGAGTCTTGTATATTTAGGGCGCGGAGTCCTCAATCTACTAAGGCACAGAGATGCATGAAATAGGGGTGCAGAATCCCTATTCTCCGAAAGAAAAATACCACTCATGGATAAATCTCAATCTGACAATTTTGGAATGACTTTCTAAAAATAGAAATTCATGTCTAGCATCTCAAGCATGACTTTCCAAAAATAGTAAATCTCCTTGCATAAATTAGTAATCAAGCTCAGTTGAAGGAAATTAACTTAACTTATCTTTAATCAATCCTAATAGTTCAATATTGACTTAATCCTCAATATTATTAGTATCATCATTATCTTTTATGAGACTATGATATTTTATTTAAAAGGAATTACAAATTAATTTTATCCATTCAATCAATTCACATCTATCTCTTTCATGACTATCATGGCTCTAAGTAACTCTCTCTATTTTAAATATTACATTTCACTCTCTTTTATGCACTCATCTAGGAATGGCATATTCCTCTTACACTCATTAATGATATGTCATAAAATATTCCTCTTACACTCATTAATGATATGTCATAAAATATTCCTCTTACACTCATTAAAGATATGTCATAAAATATTCCTCTTACACTCTCTTCAATGCATATGTTACACTCTCCTTAAATAAGGCATGCATACCTCTCCTTAATGGCATAGGTTACACTCCTCTAAATGGAATACAATGCATGCATATTACTCCTCCTTTATGACAAGAATTGGTTTCTCCTCCTATATATGAGTCTCATGTATTCTCACTTGAGGGAGGAGGGTGATGCCAAGAGTGGAAGAAACTTGAGGAAGGTTGTGAGAGATATGGAGAGTATCCAATTTCTTCCAAAACAAATCTAGATTCCTTACTAATCTACTAAGTGTCTATTGAGGTTGAACATGAGTGGTATTTAGAGGAAGTGAAAACTACCTTCCTGAGTTGCCTTGCATCTCTCTCTCTCTCTACTGTTGTATTGTAATACTGGTTGTGAGATTTTGCAGCTCGGGGGTTCCAAGGGGAGAAGTTCTTCTTGGATATGGTTGGGAGGAAAACTGGGTGGTTCATGATGAGTTGGTAAGGAGATTGGCATTGGAGCATACTCTTATTGGAGCTGGAGCATACATCCATCCTCTTGGAGTGTACAAATTCATTGTCAGGTATGTGGGTCAAATTATATTATGCATTTTTTTTAGTTTATTTCATAAGCTTTTGCTTGTTTGATTGTTTTTTGAAACTTACATGTATATGAAGTGTTGCACCAAATGTGAGGAAATTTCGTAATGATTGTTGACATATTTTCTTGTATAATGTTGAGTCGATTGAAAGAAAGTCCTAATGGATGAATCTTGTAAGCTGTTATGAATTGGATGAAAATGTTTTAATGACTTAATTTCTATTCTCCTTCTCTTCTTATAGCTCTAGATAAGTTTTCATACTATGTGTTTGATAGAAGTCATAAAAGAGATTGTAGGATTCTTGGGTAGTTGTCGTTTTCAAGAATTGCATTTCTAGGCCTCCCTGTTGCGATTCAGCTCCACTTCAGGGGGTATCCGTACCAATAGGCCATTTCACCGCAAGTTTGATTCCCAAAATCAAGATTTCGGACATCGATTCCCAAATCTGCTCTGTTTTGCAGATTTGTTGTTGCATGTAGAAACACCTGTTGTCTTGTTTTGCTGTTTGGTTCTTTTTATATTGGAACTGCCTGATAATTTATAGTGATGGATCTGATATAGGCTAACCACTTGGAAATTGTTTTAAAAAATATAATTGGTTTATAATTTAAAAATTTAAATAACCTTATGGCAACTTGTTTTATGACTGCCAACTATTTGTCAAAATTCCTCAATGGCCGTACCTTACAACATTGTGAGCTATGTTTGAAATTTTTAAATATTTATATTCATTGGTATAGATTCAACAGTGAATATGGCTGATAGTATATTAATCTCTTAAGTTCAATTATTGATACTACTTACAAAAAAGAAGTCATGTAACTTTGGATTCATGTTAGCTAATTATTGTGAAAACACCTTAAAGAGATAATGGTTGTAAGTGTTTGAAAAAATGCCTCAATGGCTGTACATTTCATACTTGTAAATTGGTTTTCATAATGTTCAATGGTTGCATCTAATTACGTTTATAAACCGTCCATAAAACAAAAGGCTTAAGCTAATTTAAGATTTGCAATCAAGGTATTTCTAGTATAATAACTCATTGAGTTAAAGGGTCTTGCTGAAAATTCAAAATGCAGTAAGTAATTTGTTGAAATATCAGCTCACATATGAATTCCTAATTATGGGATGCCAACTCTATATAATTTAAATGATCCTTTTAAGAAAATAATTCGTAAGCATGTTATTAGTCACTCTTGAACACATTTAATTACAACAGAATTAACAATTAGCTTATTGTAAATTGTGGTTCAAAAAGGTTGACATTTATTCATCCCACTAAATCATTTATATTTTAAGGGTGATTTTAGTATTGAGAAGCAAGTATTATGGTTGTATTTTTTTGGATCTTGATAAACCTTGAACTTTGTAGCTTTGAAGATAAGTTGGAAGAATTTAGGGTGTAGTGTAAAGGACACCAATAACTTCTATAAAATAAATAAATAAATAAATAATAAATAAAATAATAAAATAATAATTAAAAAAAAAATCAATATCACATTTTGATTTAATATAATATTGCTCTATAATAATTATGGTAGGTAAGGTGGGACCTTACACGGGGGGCATAAGTATGCCTCCCCTGCCTCATGTAGAACATGTATTCACTCATAAAAGAGACTTGTCACACATGTAAGTCTTACCTCCTCAGGGTCTTGTCCTCTTGTGCTTTAGTCTACCTTATATTTCTCTCTCTCTAACTCCCCCTTCGGTGTCTAGTGATTGAGTACTTACAACCTACTTTGGTTATACAATTAGCTCATAATGCTTGCACGCTAGGGGGAAATTTGTTACACCATTTTTTTGTCATCTAACCTTTTACTATTAGGTGGACCAAAGTACATGATGTAAGACCAATTTTACCATAGTAAAATTGCTTTCACTATGAAAAATAACTTAATAATCCATAATTTATTAAGTTGTTTATGGTCTAAAGAGGAAACCCCACGAGGAATAATTGAATAAATCCTTAATTCTTTGATTTTCTGCAAGGGACAATTAATTAAACCGCAGTTTAATTAATTTTCCTATTCATATTTAATGCAAAACAAGAAAATTAATTATATAAATCATTATTTATCTTATTATTTTCTAGGAATAATTATTTAAAACATTATTTAAATAATACTCCTTGTTAAATTTGACTAAATCATTTATAAATAATTGAATAAATCACTATTTATTTAATTATTACTCAACCACATTCTTAAAATATTAAATAAATCATTTATTTATTTATTATTTTGAAATAAAGGGATGTGACCAAATTCAAATTCTTTTTCCCTCAAACAAAAATAATAAAATATTCCATAAAAGTTGGATCTAGATTTGGTTAATAATATTTTAATTATGCACCAATATCTAGAATAACTCAATATTTTGTTAAAATAGAAAGGTTTTTCCATTCATTCACTACCTTTTGTTGCCTAAATATCACTCTAGATCTATACTTTTGGTCTTACTTTGATCCTCCATCATTGTCGTATTTTTCTACTTTTTTCTTGTGAACTCCCCTTGAGTTCCATTTTTTTTCTGGGTTTTCTTCACCATAAGGAGAGAGAGATCTTAGATTTGAATCATTTAGGACATAAAACAAGCCATTCGATTGAGGGGGAATGGTAACATATTTCTATGTTCCCTTCCTAGTGTCATAACACAAAAAAATCTTTAAAATTTTTTGTATTGTTCATTGGATGCATGGATCAACTCTTGCTTATTATTTGTTGCTTAATGTATTTAACAACATGGATCTAGATTTCTATAGCATTTATTCTGATCACTAATTACATTTCTAAGTAATTTGACAGCCATCTTTGATGTTAGGGTTGTTTTTTATGCACAGCTAAAGTGAGCTTTTTTCGTAGGCTTGCGATTAGAATTCACATTAACACTTGGAATTGGAAGGTTCAGAGGTAAGATTCCTTTCAATTTTTTTTCTTGTGGAAGAGTTAGTCATTACACTACTAAATGTCCCCATAAAGATAATCATGAAAAGGGAAAAAAATTAGCAAAAGGAAATAAGAAACGTTTTATGAATAGAAAAAAATATTATACTCGTGAAGATAGTGATGGCATATCAAATAGTGAAGAAGGAGAATCTGATCAAGATATTAGACTACTCATGGCATTTGAAAAGGACACTAGTGAGGCTAAATATGCATTTATGGATGCTTTATAAGAAAATAATTTTCGTGAAGAAATCAATTAACTCAAAATATGTTTGGAAGAAAACAAAATAGCCATAGATACTCTAAAGAATCATCTTATAGAAAAGGAGAAGCACAATGAGAAATTCAAATTTCAAATGGTAAGTCTAAGAAAGGAAATTGAGAAAGTGAAAACCTTAAATCTTAGATTTGCTAAAGGATTTGAAACCTTAGATGAAATTATCAAGGTACAATGCTTTCCTCTTGTAAAGACAGGTCTCGGATATATCGGATAATCTTCTTAATATTTAGCACCAAGATATTTAAATGTAGCTAAAGCTAGACAACAACATTTAGTCACTCAGGAAAAGAACAAAGATAATACCCAGGTAAAGCATGACCACTTCAATTCAAGGATGAACAATAACACAAGTATCAATCCGCACGTAAAAATCAATAGAAGGTTGCATGATCGTCGAAATTTCTTCTTTAATGGAAAATGTTTCTCATGTCAAAATTTTGGTCATAAATCTACTCAATGTGTTGCATACAAAACCATCATGACCAGAGAAGCAAGAAAGCAAAGAAATGATACTGTAATAAGGAAGAATACTTACAAAAACTTTTCTCCTCTTCAAAATGAAATTGAATGTTCTTATTGCAATAAATTTGGACATGAAGAATCTGAATGCAGGAGAAAACTTTAGCCAAAAGAGCATATACCCTCAAACTCCAAGGCATGGAGAAAGAAGGGATTACAGCTCGAAAGTTGTGGCATAGATTTATTTGTAGAAGGGGAAGAAAATCAATGGTACATTGACAGCAGATGCTCAAAATACATCACAAGTCAAAAAAATAAACTCCTTTCATATAATGAATTAGAGAAAGAAAAGAATGTTAGATAACTTGTTGAGTGTGAGTCACATGTTTGATCAAGGAAACGAATCTGTCCTTAGTTCAAAATAATGTGTAGTGCGTGAACTTGACACAAGAAAAATAGTGATAAAAGGAACTAGAAAACCAAGCAATATGTATATATTGAAAGGTGGCCAAGAGAAATGCTACTTAGGTAAATCTACAAAAAAATGGTTATGGCACATAATATTGGGAAATTTGAGCTTCTCTCAAATAAGAAAATCTAGCAAACTCAAGGTTGTTCGTGATCTACCCAACATCACTCTGCCTGAAAGTACCATATGAAAATCATGCCAATTTGGTAAGCAAGCTAGGGTGCAATTCAATTCTAAAGAAGGATCAGCAAGTAAGCCTCTTGAACTTATACATATTGATCTATTTGTTCTCGTAAGGAAGGAGTCACCTTGTGGAGAACAATACTATATTCTATTTATTGATGAATTTTCTAGAATGTGTTGGATCAGTTTATTGAAACATAAAGATGAAGCATTTGAAAAGTTTAAGATATTCAAACCTTTGGTTGAAAATAAATTAGATCTAAAAATCAAATGTATTAGATTTGACCAAGGAGGAGAATATATATGAGATGAATTCTTTGATTTATGTGAACATTATGGAATAAAGAGACAATTTTCTATAGTTGGAACTCCACAACAAAATGGCATGGCAGAAATAATGAATAGAACAGTTCATCATATGGCTCATGCTATGTTTGATGAATCTGGAACTCCTGATTCCTTTTACGGAGAAGCAACACATACTGCATTAAATACTCTCAACAAGGCTCATGTTCATGTGAATAATGATAAAACTCCTTGTGAGCTATGGTATGGTAGTCTTCCCACTGTAAAAAATTTTAAAGTTTTTGGAAGAAATTTTTTTATCAAGAACAATGATGAAAAATTTGGCAAGTTTGAGCCTATAGCAGATGAAGGAATATTTCTTGGTTACTCTTCTGGAATTAAAGCATACAAATTTTACAATAAAATACTGTGGAAGATTTTTGAATGTATTGATGTTGTAATTGACAAGTCTCTCATAGCTCCTAAAAAGGAAATAACAACAAAAAATGAAGATGATGATGATGTATATTTTCCTTCATAAAATAACAAAAATATAGAAGGTTAACTCAATGAAGCATCGGAAGAAGATATATCAGAAAAGGCTCCATCTAGGTATTTTCAAAAGAATCATCCAAAATCTCAAATATTGGGAGAAAATGGGTTTGGTGTCCAAACAAGAAGAACTCTTGTAGGATCCCCTAGCTATCTGGTATTCTTATCCTCTATTGAAGCATAAAATGTAAATCAATATAGTAAATATGAATGTTGGATTCTAGCCATGAATGGAGAAGTTGAACATATTGAAAATAATAATACTTGGGATTTGGTTCCAAGACCTCATGTAAAAAATATTATTGTAACAAAATGGATATTCAAAAACAAGTTAAATGAAAATGGAGATGTTATTAGAAACAAATCTAGACCTGTATGTAAAGGGTATGCTCAACAAGAAGGTATAGAATTTGAAGAAACATTTGTACCTGATGCCATACTTAAAGCCATAAGAATGTTTCTTTTTTGTTCAAGTTTTCAACAATTCAAAGTTTATCAAATGGATGTAGAATATGATTTTCTCAATGGGGATCTAGAAGAAGAAGTTTATATTGAACAACCATAAGGATTCATTCTGGGAAATGATGAAAATCTTGTTTGCAAACTTAAAAAGGCTCTATATGGTCTAAAATAGGTTCCTAGGGCATGGTACTATTGTCTTGAAAAATATCTTCAAGAACAAGGTTTCACAAAAGGATCTATTGACAGTAACTTATGCATAAAAATTGAGAATGATAAATTGTTAATTATTGTTGTGTATGTTGATGACATCATTTTTGGGAGTAATGAAGAGTCCATGGGTCAGAAATTTGCTTCTGTTATGCAGCAAGTATTTGAAATTTCATTACTTGGGGAAATAACATACTGTTGGCTCGAGGGTTCTTGACCCAGGTTCGGAGGTTAAGGTTTTCCAACAAACCCCTATACCACTAGCCCTTTCGGTAGTGACCTACTTGCACAGGCCAAAGTATCACCCGAAGCAGTATGGGAGGGTGTTGGAACCAGGTTTCCGCACCCTAAGAGAGAGAGTAGGTAAGTTAGGTAAGTTAAGCTTGTTAGCCCCCTATAAATTCCTTGACAATCAAGCAGGGGGATAAATTGTTTTCTAGCCTTCAAGGAATGCATTTTCCTAAAAAAACATTATCCTTGAACACCTCTCCATGCCCTCTACCCTTTGGTAAAATCCCACTACTGTTTCTAAGTAAAAAAGCCTCATTGATTGTAAAACATTTCATTCAAGGAGGCCTTCATTTGTCCTTGTACCCCTGCAGAATGTCCCATTTTAACCCTTTTTCCCCCTTGACAAAGTCCCCCTAATTTACCCCATAAATCCCTCCCAAAATCCCCTAAATCACCCATTTCCCCTTTAAATCCTACACACACCCCTTGTTTGGTCTAATTCCCCCATTTTTCCTCTATCGTTACCCCTTTCTGGCCTCAAAATTACATTAAAATGGGCCAAAAAACCCACATTCTACACATTTTAGGTTTAGCCTCTTTCAGCTCAGCCCCATAAACCATTTCCTCACGTGACCCGGATGCTAGAACCAAGTGCTAGCTCAGAAAGCGCTCGTTGCATTTGTATATCGGGAGCGCTATCAACCATGGATCTGTACAAATCGGACGATCTTCACAAACTCCATAGCGTCTGTGCCCCCCCCCGTTCACCCCTCCGATCGCATATCCATTGTCGATCTAATCCGCAGATCGACGTTTCATTTTTCACCCACCCCAGTGGTCCCCGTGCCAAAGCACTATTAAAAACTTCTGGTTTCCATCGCACTGCTTATGGAGGGTGGGCTGTATTTTTCGTTTCGGAGTGATGCCATTCACCACATGATGCGTGGCTCCGCGCACTATTGAAAAACCGCCCCCCATCGCGCATTAACATTTGACCGTGGACCCGATGCGATATGCGCGTACAACATCTAATCTGAAGTTGTCCATCCAACGGTGCTCACGCCATGAAGATGCTCAGAAGTTAATCCAAGGCAAAGGGACCCCTGGCCCACCAACCTTCACCCTCCGACGTATTCTCAACTGTTGATCTCCTCCTGAGATCGAATGGTTCGAATTAAATGCATGCCCCACCATTGATCGGGTCCCACCACATCACCATTCCACGTGTGTTCATATATTTTCATCGCATTTTCATCTGGCACCTTTATATTTCATTCAAATTTTAAAATTTCGAATGCCCGCATTCAAATTTTTCTACACTCCGCCAACTTTCACCAGTCCATTTCCCCACTGTTCGCTGAATTTTCCACCATCATCCTACACTGTTCCACCATTTCACCAGGTTGTGCTTCCATTCTCATTGTTCCCATTGCATCCACCCTCCCCATGCATGGTTTTCTTGATGGGTTTATGTGTTTTGTAGGGTACCAGCCACTAGAACATTTGGCGGAAATTCCGACGGCCAAATCGTCGCTATTCGAGCACATAGTCGTCGCAACGAGGAGCGACGATTGGCGGGCGGAGCAAGCCAGGTGGTTTACCACTCTGCGCAACAGCATTCGAACCATCGCTAATCCGTTCACGATATCGACACTTTTAAATCACTCAAACAAACGTGCTCTTAAGACGATCTCCTAATCGGAAATTCGCATAGACCTTTAAAGCCGGTCGCACTTAGACATGTAATTAAAGTTTTAAACGTGTTTTTCTTCATTGTCTGTAAAGCCCATCACAATTACGGTAATGTGGTGAACGTTTTTGTAATACTTCAGCGTCGTAAGCTATCCTGATTCTGACGAAATGTGGTCAGCGTTTTGAACAGTGGCTCACCAGGCTTTGTATAAGCGTCACAATTACGACGAAATGTGGTCCGACGTTTTGGACGTCGCGCTTCCGACGTCTGTAAACTGTCACAATTACGACGAAATATGGTCCGACGTTTTGGACGTCGCACTTTCGACGTCTGTATACTGTCACAATTCCGACGCTTAAGGGACGTCGGAATTGCGACGGAGAGTTCAATTTTTTAAAAAAAAAAATGAAACTTTAAAAGAGGAAAAATGTTGTTTTGAATATATTTTATGAAGTAAAACAGTACATGAAGTCATTACATTTTCACATCTAAAGATTTGAACCCAAATATCCATCCAGAAAAGTGGAAGTCCCACCCCAGACAATGATAGAAATTATACCCCATGTCACATACAGGGACATGATATAAAACCCAGTAACGGTCCACATGGAGATTATCGACAATCTGAGAAAGCATCCAAATTAATATGCCCAAGGCATCTATAAGAAAGTGAAATAGCAATATGTAGAATAGTAAAACAACAGATAGAGTACCGACGTCCATTGTTCCAAATACAAATTAGAGTACCCAAAATCCTTGAACAGAGAAAAACGCTAATCATGTGAGGAGTGTGATATGTCCCAAATATAAAAATACCATGAGACCATATTAATAAACCAGCAACATAGACCAGCATCGCTAGTTTTGAAGGCAGAGTGATAAACATTAATCATTTTTTTTTCACAAGAGAAAAAACGTTGTTTTGAATATATTATATAAAGTAAAACAGTCCATGAAGTCATTACATTTTCACATCTGAAGATTGGAACCCAAATATCCATCCAGAAAAGTGGAAGTCCCACCCCAGACAGTGATAGAAAAATATCCCATGTCACATACAGGGACTTGATATAAAACCCAGTAACGGTCCACATGGAGATTATCGACAAATCTGAGAAAGCATCCAAATATGCCCGAGGCATCTATAAGAAAGTGAAATAGCAGTATGTAGAATAGTAAAGCAACAGATAGAGTACCGACGTCCATTGTTCCAAATACAAATTAAAGTGCCCAAAATCCTGCAACAGAGAAAAACGCTAATCATGTGAGGAGTGTGATATGTCCAAAATATAAAAAGACCATCAGACCATATCAATAAACCAGCAACATAGACCAGCATCGCTAGTTTTGAAGGCAGAGTGATAAACATTAATCATTTTTTTTTCACAAGAGAAAAAACGTTGTTTTGAATATATTTAATGAAGTAAAACAGTCCATGAAGTCATTACAACAATATAGAGACAGATGGTCTCGTAGATAAGAAAATGATAACTGATGTTGTGCTGTTTCCTTCTTTTAAGAATGTCCTGGAGGCAGGCCCTGTATCTTGGCTTGCTACTGTCCTCTTCAATAATTCTATGTTGATTATTTCGTTTCACTGATACTCTTTAACTGCTCTGATACTCTTTGACCTTTGTTCATCCTTTTATCCTTTTTATCATGATATATTGTGGTAAATAGGCAAAAATTTATGTAAGGATAATTTTTTACAAAAGTTCCATCATTTCTTCCCACCATTGAACTTCTGGCACTCTGGTCATTTGCAACTCTCTTAGTGTTTCATCAGCCTCAGTATGTCTGAAGTAATCAGGTTGATTTGGGAACAAATGATTTACTTCATGCTCAAGATAAAATAAATTCTCCAATCTTTCATGAAGGTTTTTCCCTGTAGGCAATGCTGCTGTTGATGAACTGGTTGAAGAACTAGCTTGATTATCAGCATATTTGTCCAATTTTTCAACATAACTATCAAGGTCCATTAGCTTATCTTCTGCAACTATAGGACTGAGCAATCCTCTATTTAACAAAATATTCAATCTTTCTCTGAAGGCAATGATTTCTTCTTGCATATCTGAGCACCTTTGTTCTAAATTCTGTACCAGATTTCTTTTAGTAAAAACTTTCTTTATTTCCAGAATTGTTCCGGTCCTGTCCTGAATACTAATTTCTGCAAGTTGATTCTTAGTGTGAGTATTCAAAAAATGTATAAGTCTATTGGCCTCTTCTAGCATATTTCCCAACTCTTCTCTTGATCTCTCAATCTCATCCAGAGCCAATTTAACTAAGTTATTCTGTTCATCCATTATCTGAATTGAGGGCCAAACATCCTTTATTGATTGAATGATATTATCCCAAAGAATATCATTTATTTCTTTTAAAGGTTTCTCCAATGTGAGATCCTTTTCCAATGCTTTGACTCTTTTTTCTAATTGGTTCACTTCTCTTGTTTTACCAGCAACACTCATTTTTGAAAGATCATATTTATGTTCTAGAGTGGCCAATTGTTCCTTTGCTTTGTGAAGCTCTATGGCCTGAATGTTCATATCTTCCATTAACTTTGTTAATTCATCAGTGTTCAAATTTGCAGTGTTGCTCTGTGACAATTCTACTGGCTGACCTGTTGTTGTTGTACCTGTCACTACTCCTGCTATAGATACTAGAATATTTGCCTGCTTATCTTTTAATGCATTCTCAAGCTCTTTTTCAGTTGAAGTAAGTTTCTCATTCAATTTTAAGAGCAAATCCATTAGTTCTTCCTCAAAATTTTTTTTGATGATTTCTGCAGTCTGTGGATGTCTTGAGGCCGGTAACTTTAATTGTTTTCTCAGAGCTGCAATATCATCATCTTTTCTCTTGATCAAAGCTTCAATACCTTTCACATCTTTAGGATTATGACCCAAACCAATGATTATTTTCTCTAAAGTTTTGATTCTATTATCCTTAGCCTGGGAGGAGGCTTTTTCAAGCTGCAACTGTGTATTAGTATTATCCAAAGAATCCTGCAACTTATGGGTCATCATTGATTTATCCGTCAGAGTAGAATAAATCATCTCACCTGTTTTCTTGTGTAGCTCAACTTGATCTAAAGGATGGATATCCTTTACTAAGACTTCAAAATTAGTCCTAACGTAATCTGCAGCTGTCTGAGGCTGCCACACCTTGGGCTTCAAATGGCTCATTAACATCTTACCCTGTTGGATGTCATAAGCTGACATCAATCTTTCTTGATTTTTCGGAGCCATCTTCAAATATTGGCTGTATACTTGAAGTCTAAGTGGATCGTTCCTGGCCTTTATATTGGTGAATGTTCTTTTGATGTCCCAGGAAGTTTTTACTGGAGGTTTGAAAGAAGATATTTCTACACTTTGTTGCCTCTGTATTCCCTGTTTTTGAAAATTAGTGGATGTCCCACTACCTGTATCTGTTTGCTGACTGTCTTCTCTTCCCTGGCTATCAGGGATTTCCTGAAATGATTCATCTTCTGGAAGGGGAGTTAATTTCTGCCTTTTAACATCTTGCTGTTCAGAAGAGCCACCAATAGGAGTAGTTGTTTCAACCTCTCTCTTTTTGCCCTTTTCTATATTCAGAGGAGTTTGTAAAATAGAAATTTCTGGCTCACTGATCTGAGCAGGAGGAATTTGTCCTTGACCTTGTTCTTTAGAAGTCTCTGGTTGCGTTGTCATTATGAATTTTTCAATTATTTGTATATCAGGCTCCTTTTCTTTTCCTTTAGATTCTACTGCTACTGTACTAATCTCCTGCAAATTTGTTGTAAAGTCCTGGCTGAAGAAGATCCCTGCACCTGTCCAAAAGATTCTAGGTCAAGTATCTTTTCAAGATCTTTCATTACATTTTCAACATTGACCTGCTCACTATCATTTTCAACCAATGTCCCTTCTGTCCATTCATCCATATTAGCATATTGTTCTATTTATGGGATTCTTTGATGGATGTATGGTGACTGTTTATTTTTCACTCTTCTATCACAGATAAAGTTGTTTGGATCATAAGGCACCTAGTAGAAACTCTTTTGTAGTCTGAGATGGTCTTCTAAAATCCTTTCGGCTTCCTGTCCAGCTTCCCTAGAGTTACAAATGAAGGGACCTAATTGGCTCTTGATCCTGAGTTGAGCCTTTTTCTTTGCATTGCAAAAATGAATTATATCTGAATTATTCATCTGCCTGAAATATTCTAATGCAAAGAGTCTCATTGGGACATACTTGGGCAGTTTGAATGGACATAATTCACATCCATATATCCACGATCTACGTATAGTTTTTATGGGTGCAGTCACCTATCTTGTAATGCTTTGAAGGTGAAGGATTTTCTTGATTTCATTGTTAATTCTAGGAGGAGAGACTCCGTAACAGTTAATTCTTGAGGATGAACAAAGATTAGGCAAACTCATTATAGGAATAAGGAGAATCGAGATTTGTGAGTAATGGCAGACCAAAAGATGACTGACCTAGGTTTCCCTTTGGCATCAAGTTTCTTAACATAAAAAGGGAAATTTTCTGACTGAAAGTAAATCATGAGATTATATATGACAGAAGAATACTTAAATACTCTCTCATTCTCAAATCTCATGAACTGATCATGGATTTTGTCAGCAATATAAGATGCAAAATCGTACTTGACAGCAGGAGGCTGTCCAGGGGTAAAAATGGATAAAAATACTAGGGTTAAGTGATCAACACACTCACTAGTATTGAAGCCCATTATGGAAGATATCATGTCTAAAATAACTCTACCCTCATCAGTAAAGAAAGGATAACCGTAAGGGGGAGGGTATTTAGGCTGATGCTCTGGTAACATAAAGGTTTGGCATAGGCGGTTTAACTCTTCATGGGATAACTTAGTAGATTTCTCAAGTAATTAAACCATGGACAGGGGAGTGAGAGCTTGACCAGGTTGGAATTGTAGCATTTCATTTATGGATTGAGCAGTTATTGGGAAAAGGACATTTTGACTTGGGGATAAAACTGCTCGTTGGTTGGGATCATACTTTGCGGAGCAATAATGGATTAACGCAGGAAAAATATGGACTGAGGGGAGAAAGTACATAGGAATATTTGATTCCCAAAGTCCAAAGATGTCAGAACCATTCAAATAATTGTCTCTGCAGCGGCAAAATATTCGAAGAGGATTCTCACAGAGACGCAAGTCCTTAATTTGAAAATCCATATCGGCTAAAGGCAAATAATCCAAGTCCTTGTGAGGGGCATTGATGGGCACGACATTCAGAGCTACAGGAACTTCCATTTCGTTCTTGTGGAATCGAAATGGAATTTGAGTTTTTGTGGAAAGGGAGCTGTTGCAGTTGGGGAATATAATTGCAGTTCTGGGAACGAAAAATACCAAACTGAACTTCTTTTCAGACCTTAGTGCAGAATTAAAACTAAAACCAGGATTTTTTAGAGAGTTTAGCGGGGAATTGGAATAAATACCTGTTTACGGGAAATGAAACGTGTTTAAACAGGCGTTGGTTATGACAGAAGAACCCTGAAATACTTGGCTTCAATTCTCTTCAGCAAGGTAACAGTTAGTAAGCGTTAACAGTTGGTTTTTGAATCTTGTTGCATGGAAGACTGGCTAGCGTACGGAACAATGAAAATGACGCATACGCAATTTGTTTTATTTACAAAGTCAAAAGGGTGGCGGGGAACAATGAAAATGACCCGAAAAAGATTAGGGCGAATTTGATAAGAAATTAGCGTCACAACTCTCCCTCCGTACGCCAGCCAACTTCGGACCCGAAAAAGATTAGGGCGGAATTCATTTGGTTTTCGCGTCACAAAATTGGCTGACGTCAGCAGGCTATTTTGGAACGCGAATTTGGTTTGAATTATGGTTTATTGCCGTTTGAAGTCCGGCGGGCTCGACTTAAGAGAACCGGGGTCGTGAACACTGTTCAAATATAAAAATCCCGCTTAATAAAGAGACAAGATTGTTGTGCTTTCGGAACCTGACCCGAGGATTGGACATGAGTTAACAAACAAAAGGAAAGCGGAGCAGGACACCAGTAGTGGCTTTGTACCAAAACAGAGCGGGATCACAAAAGCGGTTGCTATATCGCCTCATAAGCTTTTGCCGAGTGGCGATATTTCCTATTAAGCGAGCGATTCTGTGGGGAAATGAGCACGTGGCGAAGTGACCCCCGGAAAACCACCGTTTAACCCGCGCCATCGCACGTTAAAGCCCGACGTTGGAAGCCGAGCGAAATTGCCAAGAGTCGTTGATTTGAAGAAGGGCCATCGGACGGTGGTCGCACGTTGAACTTGCCCGGAGGTTAACTAAGGTGTGCGGAGGATAGCCAGGTACGATACGAGTGTTTGATTGGTTATTGATATATATAGGTGGGGCAGGAGTATAATGAAATTGTTTAATTAAACGATTGGCGGATAATTAGCATAAGTCTGGAGCGTGATTGTTGTAAGGCTGGGTGGTGAAATATAGAGCCGAAAGTTCATTACAAGTTATTTATTTAAAAAGAAACGTGAAGTATAAATACAAAGTGTTGAAAGTTAAACATTGGTTATAAGGCTTGGAGATAATATAAAGTCGGGAATATAAATTAAAGTCCAACCATTGTGGATGGTATTTATTTATCAAATACTACGAATTTGATAAATAAACCCGAAGAAAGAAGAAGTCAATGAAGACCCAGGCTGGAGGAAAAGAATGGGGTAAACCAGGGGAAAATGCTGACAGAGCGATTGTAGACACACCAGCTCTCCTTAGGGGTCCAATTTCAGTTTTGTTGCGTCACACGATGATCTCTCTTCTATGGCATTTACTTGTATTGAAGATCACTATTCTAGGAATAAGGAGTTATTTTCTCCAAAAATAACCCTAGCCAAACATTGACAATGCATCAAGGATATATTTCTATGCTTCATAAGTACATATGTTCTGCTTCTAAATCATGTCTTGGAAGTGGTTGTTTTGCTAGAAATTATTCACCAGTTGGTTTCATACCAAAGACTTTTTCTCATTTTCAGCATCCAATACATGAAAAAGATAATGGTTTAAAACAACATAAATATTTGAAATTTTGCAAGAATTGTCTGGCACACTTTGAATATGAATTTTGAAGTCAAGTGCATGATCTTGTATAGGATCAAGTGTCATTTTGAATACCAAATGTTTCACAAGAAACTTCTCAACATGCTACCCTGCAGTAAGGATTAAATGACAATATTGCATCAACTATTTCCATAATAAAAGTGCACCTCGGCCATAAGACTAAACAACTACAAATGTTGTAGATCTAACGAGACCACACAATCAAATGTATTCCACAAGGCCAATACTGTATGAAAAATGAAAAGGAGTTTGCAACCAAAAATACCTTAGGCAACTAATTCAATTAGATACACCAAACCATCAGCAAAAAGGAAAACCAGCCTACTTGGCCCCAATATTTTCAATTGGGTCCTCTAATTCAACCAATAAAAAGTCCAAAACCATAGCATTGAGATACATTTCATTACACTGTCAATAACAATAAAATTTGACTCAGCCATAACCCTTTCCTTTTAGACCACTGGGTAACAAATATGTTTCCTTTCACCTTTGAGTTTTCAAATTATGCCAACCAAATCTAAGACATTTAAGATGGGGAACTAATACAACGTTAAAAAGAAAACCAGAGCACACATCTAAAATAACAACCCTCCATGAAAAATTAAAATAACACATTAAAATTTCATATAAGTGGACAAGGAAAGATCCCCCGCAGTGAAGTTTCACGTGCAGGGGACCTTCCTTTAAACATAATTTTTTCTCTGACCTGCAATTTTTTTGTCACTGAGCCATCCTTGTTGAAGTACAACTTCTTTTCCATAGCTCTTGTATTAACTACCTTCTCTCTGTCGCGTAATCTCAGAGTCCCTCTTCTGCTTGAGCGATTAAAGGAAATGGGTGAAAAAACTGAAAGAGAAGACAATTGTCTGCCATAATTATCAGACATTGCACCCAACTTCTTCCCCTTTCCATTGTTACCCAATGAGGTAGATGTGGCAATTGTTGTCATACCGCCCAAAGCAGAGGCCATCTTCTCTTATGTTGAATATAGAATTACAAGATCTTCATATTAGTATGAACCTTAAAAAACATGACTCCCATTGCTAAAAACCACTTTTAAGTTGTAACAGGAAAACTAAACAACTATCACAACTTTTGGCAACTTCTGGAGCATTAAGAGAGAAACAAACAAAGAGAAATACAACCACAATCCTCATTTTAATGAGACCGGACTATATATTTTCATTAAGATAATAGAAAGAAATCACGACTATATTAAGGCCAGCACAAAACAATCTTTAACCCGTGTCTCTCGCGGCCTTCAGGTTGCCATGCTAGAGGTTGCATATTTTTAATTTAAATTCTTGACCTCTCGTGCCCATCTATGAATGCATCCAATGGGATATCTACATCAAATGCTCCTTTATATCCCCAAAAACAAATTCCCTACTACAAGAGCACCAGTATTGATGGATCAGCCCACACCATCCCACCCACTAAAAACGGTGAAAAAGGAAACCCGAGAAAACTTCTGAAATATCTCAAGATGACTATATGGGTGGTTCTTATGAATCAACCAACCATTCAGAACATGCTCATCAATCCAAACCATGAGTATTATGTGACAATATTCAATCAGGCACTGAATCGGATTTCTGAAGCTATGTTAGAGAAACCCTAAACTCTCACTGAAAATAGGTGAAATGTGGCACCACTCAGAGATTGACATGTGCCAATTGGTACAAGTGGTAGAAAATTGGCATGCTCAAACAACGAGGTGATGCAGGAATGACATGAGGGAGAAAATATCAGAAAAGCCCCAAATCTTGAGAACTAAAGCTCATCACCAACCTGAGATTGACAACTTTACATGATGTAACCTATGAAATCGTAAATGGAGAAATCATAGTAACAATAAAGTAACCTATGTAACAATAAAGTCAGATTCATCCTGGGAGTGGTAAATGGAGAAATCATAGTGAACAACAGGAAACATGCAGAGTTGCTTACAATCAAATAGATGAAAAAACACATACAAAAAACCTAGATAATACTCATGAACAAGCTTAATATTGAATTATGAACTGTAAAGGAACTTACAAAATGTGACATTACAAACCTGGTCAAGCGCACAAGCAAAAATATCCTGGACATGACCCTGGTTGACAAGTTGTATTGCTCATGATGCAAGAGGATTTGTACCTGAACTGCCAAGTCAATCAAAATCCATCATTATCTATACAATAAATACAAGTAATTGATGTAGTATTTTTTACTCTAGATGCATTCTTATGATAATGTTAGAACATATGTTGAAAATTTCAAAACATACCTGAATAAGCTCCTCTTCGTTTCAAGAACAATTTATTGGAGTCGCATGAACTTGGAACAAGCCTCCCACGATCTGAAAGAGTAGCAACTAAGTCAACAGTGACTTTTTTGTTTCTACGCTGGATCGAGGGAGGTTTGCTCCAAGATTAAATCGCTCCAATAAATTATTCTCTACTAAACAGGGCCAACCACGTGAAGGTGGAAGCTCTTATGGCCCCTCTCCCCCCCTCACATCACTCTCAATTCCCCAATACCTAATCTATAATTCATTTTTTACTTTCATGAGCATAAAAAAAAAATATTCAATAACTAATAAAAAAACAATTCAACAAAAAGTACGCAAGGAAACATTGCAATTAATGCTTGACATAAAAATAGTATGATAAATGAGTTTTTTATATAACGCAAAAAACGTTCCAAGTATGGTCATTGGTAACGTTCCAAGTATAATACAATATTTTACATTATCGAATTTTCTTTTTCTTCTTCCTATTTCTAACGCTCGTAATTACATCATCAATATCATCATGCTCTGCTCCTGTTTCGTGCCTTTCGACCCGCACTGCTGACCTAGTTGCGTAGTCACGATGTCTGGTCTCATCCAGTGACGGGGCATCGCCTACAAAAACAGATAATATTAAATTTTAATTGTCAGATTTTAAATATCATTGAACTAGTTTGGTAATATTAATAAAAAAAATTGCAATGAGATTATTTACCTGGTGCACCAGTTGTCGTCGCTGACCTAGTTGCGTAGTCACGATGTCTGGTCTCATCCAGTGACGGGGCATCGCCTACAAAAGCAGATAATATTAAATTTTAATTGTCAGTTTTTAAATATCATTGAACTAGTTCGGTAATATTAATAAAAAAAATTGCAATGAGATTATTTACCTGGTGCACCAGTTGTCGGCGCTGACCTAGTTGCGTAGTCACGATGTCTGGTCTCATCCAGTGATGGGGCATCGACTACAAAAACAGATAATATTAAATTTTAATTGTCAGTTTTTAAACATCATTGAACTAGTTCGGTAATATTAATAATAAAAAATTGCAATGAGATTATTTACCTGGTGCATCAGTTGTCGGCACTGACCTAGTTGCGTAGTCACGATGTCTGGTCTCATCCAGTGACGGGGCATCGCCTACAAAAACAGATAATATTAAATTTTAATTGTCATTTTTAAATATCATTGAACTAGTTCGGTAATATTAATAAAAAAAATTGCAATGAGATTATTTACCTGGTGCACCAGTTGTCGCCGTTGGGACTGTTGCCCTATCTTCCTCTCTGGTGGTAAGATCCTCAAGGGAAACATTCTCTTTCATTTAAACAAAAAACGTTATAAGGACAACCATCAAGGTATAATTAGAAAAAATTATAAGTGGAAATTAATTACCGTCATGGCCCTCATTGATAGTAGCATTGTCGGCCTGGTCCCTACTACAATGATCAGGTTGCACGTGAGGATCATCTACATTTGGCTCTAAAACTAGGTTATTTGCGTCATCTGTAGTGTTGCTCCCCTAATTTAAACAAAGTTGTTAGACATTAAATTTATGGATGAAAACAAACATATTGAAAGGTTAATGTTTTACCTTATCAGGCATTCTGGATCTTGGGACCTGCCCCAAGCTTATGCGACGTTCAACTGCGGCTTGATAGCCGAAATGGAAAGCGATATTTTTATCTTCCTCTGTTGTTTCTGTTCCGAAGTCATCACCCTACATTACATATGTCTGTGTATTTTTAATCATATTTGATAGGATTACAAAAACGTTGGAAGGCGATACAATTAATTATAAGATGTTTAGCTATTTAATTACAATTCTTGCGGCCAATTTCAAGTAGCCGCCCTGGCCTAGCTTGTGATGGCCCTTTTTTTCAATCCTAGCTTTGGTTGCCTTTGAGGTGTCAGGCAACCTAGCATCAAAAGATTAAAGTCAGATATGACGTGGCACACTTTTATTTTAGACATGAGAAAATTAAAGCTATTGAATTAAAGTTGTAATACCTTTCGGGTCCAGTTGGTATTTTTCCTTCTTTCTTTGCCCTTTTCTCTTTTCCGTCATGGATGAGTGCTCTCCACTCACTCTCTGGAACTGTGAGAGGACGCTCATATCTAGGGTTAAATTACAATTGCGTCCTATAGGTGTCCCTGGTATATTTCAAATATTTTCCGGCTACCCGAGCCACCGTTGTTCTGTCAAATATGCCGACCCCAAAAAGGGTTTCTAGATAATCTAGAAGTTCTTTTTTCAGGTTGGGAACCTACTGGGAATTCACCACAGTGCGTATGGATGAATTAAAATTGCAGCATGGCTCTCAGGATATTTCTTAAGGCTATTTTTCCTACATTGAATTAAAAGAAAAGAAGAAGATATTATCATTAATTTAAAAATAAAATCGTGATAAATATGTTTTAGATAAAGTACATGAAAATGATTTAAAATATTAAAATTTGCAGAGTTGTACATATTTGACAGGGATTCATGGATTTCCACTAATAATGTTTATTAATGGTCCTGTGGTGACATGTGACTCTGAGAAACACAATAAAATATGGTTGACCTAGAACCTCATCATTTGCCAACACGTTCAGGATTGTTAGGTATTGCTTGGAGGGTGTGTTTCTTGCTGGCACCTAAAGGAGTAGAAGGTGTACAAGAGAGGGTTGTTGGGAAATCTCTTGCCCTTGTGTCCCACTACCACCAACACCGGGTTCAGCAAATGCCAGAAAACGCTACATACAAAAGAACTTTTTGTTAGTTTAGTCGATGTAAAAATTAAAAATCAAACTATCACAATTCATCTCATGCAGAACAAAAAAAATATCCTTTTGAATTTTTATTATTACCTGATATCTTTCTAGCTGGCTCATAAGTTGTTTTATCTTCTCTTATGTTTCAGGTGTTTGAGGCGCGTCTATCAAAGTATTAAATTCCGACCTTGCATTTCGTGCCTTTTTTCGCAACAAGAGCACTGGAGATAGGGATGAAGAAAGCTCTTCCTCAAAGAGGGAATCATCAGGCGCACCATGGCTAGGTGTCTGCATATTTGAACAAAATTAATATTATTTTAATTATGTAAATAACTAAAATACCTGAATATAGAGCAATGCTGGCACTTTACATGTTCTTCCGCTGGCCTCTTTCCGCGATCATCCCGTCTCTGGGTTGTTCCTGCACTGCTCTCATCAGTCTGCCACATTGCAATAAAATTATAAATGTAAAACTTGAAAACAATATCTAACTTAAAAACACAAAATGAAAACTGAAATAATTTCTAATAAGACACCGGACGACAAAGTTAGAGTTTCAAATATGCCTTGCATTGAATTCAGTCCTGGAAACATGTCATTGCACATTAAGGCACCCAAACAAGAGATGAGTTGACAATGAATACCTTATTGAATATATTGTTGGAGCAACTTCTAGTAAACTTGTTGTGAAGACCTTGAGGACATTTTTGGAGCAACATTGTTGAAACTGATGGTATAGCATTGTTGGAGACGATCTTGAAGGGCCTTGAAGTGAAGCTTTTGGAGCAACTATTGAAAAATCCTTAGAGCATTTAAGTAAGGCACTTTCTATCTTCCATCACCTTTTTCCTTTCAATATCCTTTAAGCGATTTTGTTGATATTTAATGTTTGAAATCACGTTATAATTCCTTGATTATATGTGTTTGGGGACTAGAATAATTTCACACTAAACCATGCAAACTTAAAAGTAACTTAAGAGATCCATAAAGTAATAATAATCATAATTCCTAATTTCCTATTGTACGATATGATGCAAATTATTCAAACATGAAGCAATGAAGACATGCAATGTCTGAATTTCAAGATTGATGAACCAATACAAGAAGTTAGAAACTACAACTTTGATTCAATACTCTGTGTGCTAACTCCAGGAAGGAATCTAGTTTGTAGTATAGAACATGCATCGTGTATTATCAATTCTTAATTTACAACAACTAAAGGTCATCTACATCATCAATTCCTTCCCATGTGTTTTTATGTTATATTCCTTATAAAAGTGTCAAATTTCTCTCAAAGTAAGCAACCACTGACTAAAATAAAAAATAGTTGAGATATGATTGAGAAATGGTCATTTATTTCTTAAAAGGATCTTCACGATTTCTTTGGTTGTTTTTCATCTCAAGAAACAAGAAATGACCTAAGAAATTATCGTGTTGTAATATAAGAAATAACACGGTGCAATGGCCATTTTTAAAGCCAAATGATGTCCATTGAAAACATGGCCTTTATTTGGTTCCTGTTTCATAGGAGTTTCGGGTATAAATGGAACTTTTTTGTACCATTTCCAGTAGTAAAAAGGGAAAACCTTCTTTTTCCATGGGAAATAATTTACCTTTCCTTTTTCAAGATAATCTAAATCACAAAAAATATGAACTATACTGCACAAATTCTTGGATAATGTGAAAGTGGAAAAGGAATACCCTACACAAGTGATGCACACATGTACATTTGAACACTAATAGATTTTTGTAGTTGAAATGAAATGCTTGTTTTCATTTAAATGTAGGGTTTTTAAAGCGGGGAGAAATAATGGCTGCCAATTTAATAAGCGTTTCTTTGGGAAAAATTTAAATCTTGTATTGGGTGATGAAGATAATAGAGGGTATTGAATCTTGATTCTTGACATTGTGTTTAACTTGAATAACTCAAATGATTGTAAATATCAGTGGATGAGTTCTTTTTTTCAAGTATGTCACTCAAAACTCTTATGTCAAAGCATTGTATGATGGCTAGCATTTGCTTGTTTCCCTTTCTTCAATTCAATGTAAAAAGTATATTAATATATTGGAGCACGAATGATAACTACAATTGTTTGCTCTGCAGTATATCCAGCCCCAAGATTATGAAAAGTTTTCTCAAGTGGAGCTATTTTGGATTTGAGGCTGTAGGGTGACCATATGGGAAGAGACTGACAGAACACAGCACAGTAGAACCAATCTTCTTCTTTTTAGTAGAGTAGATCTTTGATACAGGGAGCCTCGGGCGAATCTTTCGTGCAGAGCTGAGGGTGAATGCTGAGGGCGAATGGTGTTCTGCAAGAGCGGAGGGCGAATGCGCGCGTGATATCGGACGTTAATGTAGCACACATGTACATTTGAACACTAATATATTTTTGTAGTTGAAATGCAATGCTTGTTTTCATTTAAATGTAGGGTTTTTAAAGCAGGGAGAAATAATGGCTGCCAAATTAATAAGCGTTTCTTTGGGAAAAATTTAAATGTTGTATTGGGTGATGAAGATAATAGAGGGTATTGAATATTGATTCTTGACATCTAGAGAGAACCCTACAGCCTAACACAATCCAATGGAATTGACCAAAAAACCCCAAATAGAGTCAACCCTACTATAGGAGGAAGGGCCTGTAGTAAGAACTTACCATTTTGCAAGAGGCGGCAGTGATCATTGCAAGGCGAGAGCGGATACGGGGAAGAATATTGCAGAGGCGAGGCGAACGGCCGAGAGAGGCTGAATCTTGAAGACAGAGTCGTGCTGCAAGAGGCTGAGGCAAGCGGCGAGAGGCGAATCTTGAGAGCCAGAATTGTTATCCTGAGGCTGACAGGAGGCAGAATCTGCATTAAGAAACGGAGGACGGATCGTGCGGCCAGATATTGGCTGCGCCACAGGATACGAAAAATATAAAATCATATCTACAACAACGTGCATATAAGTTTGTACCATGCATTTAAGCCTCAAATGCTCCCAGGTAATGGATTATGCAGACGTGAAAAGAGCATCGCTGACACGAAGGTCTTCAAACGTCGCAATTACGACACCTAGACATTGTGTCGCACTTGTACTCGTCGCAATAGCGACGCTTTCGGACATAGTGTCGCCAGTGCGACGTCTTCCTCCAAACGTCGCAGTGGCCACACTTTTAAGTGTCGTTATTGCGACACCTTAAAACTTACTATAGGAGGAAGGCCTAAGAACTTACCATTTTGCAAGAGCTGACGGTGAATGCTGTTCTGCAAGAGCTGAGGGCGAATGCTGAGGGCAAATTCTGTTCTGCAAGAGCTGAGGGCGAACGCTGAGGGCGAATGCTGAGGGCAAATTCTGTTATGCAAGAGCTGATCAGGGCGAATGCTGTTATGCAAGAGCGGAGGATGGATGCGCGCGTGATATTAGCTATTGCCACGGATACGAAAAAATAAAATCATTTTTATGTAGCGTGCATATAAGTTTCGTATATGCATTTAGCGCGCATATCAGTTTCGTTATACCGACGGCGAAAAAAACGTCGCTATTGCAACGAAGGTCTCCAAACGTCGCAATTACGACACTTAGACATTGTGTCGCACTTGTAGTAGTCGCAATAGCGACGCTTTGGGACATAGTGTCGCCAGTGCGACGTCTTCCTCCAACCGTCGCAGTGGCGACACTTTTTAAGTGTCGGTATTGCGACACCTTTCTATAAACGTCGGTATAGAGACGGTTTCGGGCGGGATGGAAAAAAGTTGGGGAAATTTCCGACATTTGGTCAAAAGCGTCGGAACCAAGTGTCGGAATTTGCGCCAAATGTAGTAGTGAGCATTAAATGACCGCCATGATTCACAGTCACTGTTACAGTGGCAAAAAACGCAGGAAAGACCATGTGCAGAGATCGAAAATTAGAAAGGAAGGCCTGGGAAGGTGTTATGACATGATTTTCATTAAAGGAGCAGGGTAAAACTCTTTAAAACCTTCCCAGAGCCATTAAAGCGTAGATTTCGCAGACAAAGACAGGAATGGAGCAGCAAAAGAGTATCAGTGAAAGGTCAGAGAATTTAAGACCGGTAATCAAAGATTTTTGAAGCCTGGAGTTAGTAATTTAAGGCAGGGTACCTGATTGAAGACCTTGTGGATCACTCAGAAGATCTAATGCACATAAAATCATATCATCAGGGTGTCTATATCAGCAAAATGTCTCCTCCCATGAAAGGACGAAGTGCCCATACGATTTTCATGCTTTTTTCGTGTCCCTGAGGAAATTTTCGCCATGACAACAGTCCTATGATATCAGAAGCATATGTTACATAGTATGGCAGGCCCCAGAATCATTGTTCTACTTTTATTTAATTCACCAGAGTACCACAAGTATTACAGAGGTATTATGGCCAGTACATCAAAGTCATACCTGGAGTAAATTGCAGCCTGATGAAGGCCACTGTTTCATCCATAGAGTACCAGAGATAAATGTCCAGAATTAAAAATAGAATGGAGCTTCGACCCTCTTCCTCTTCTAAGTTTTAATGCTACATTTAGTTTTTACCTACCCCTCTGTCTCTCATTCAGCTATAAAATCCATGAAGAAACTCATTGTAAAGGTTGTTGATCGGATATCGGTGTATTGCAAGATATTTCTCTTCAGACATGTTCTCTGTGTAAAGTTGTAAGATAGGCTGAGGAAGATGTTTTTAGACTGAATATAAAGCTATTGGTAATTTTTTACTTGACTGGTGTTGCTTTTTAATATGACAAGCACATTTCTTTGGATCCTAATTTAAAGTAGCGGTGATGTTTTTCTGTCTTTGTCTATGTTTTTCCTGTTTAATTCGTTACATTTCATTTCTTCTGGCACGCATCAGAAATCTAGCATAGGATTTACCATTGTTAGGTACCCTATGTTTCTGCTCTCCCTGCCTTCAATGTTTTCTACTGTATGTGTTATCTGAGGATTTATTTCAAGCTAATTTAACCAATGTAGTGGTTCCATATGCTGCTAGCTGATGTATGAATTAATGAATCAGTTCTTAGATGTGCTTGGTAGGTTTTAATTAAATAAATTGGGATATTGGGATTCTAGAACTCTGTCTCTATCTCACTAGGATCCTTTTCAGTTAATTGAATCTTCCTAAGTTCCCTTGAGCTGGAGGCCGAAGCATTGAGAGTTCAAAGTCTCTCTTTGATCTCAGGTTTTCACCTTGGTGTTTGAATCTTTAATGTTTCCTTGCCAGAAGAGTTAACCTTTTAGGTCTTGGATCACAGGTTGTCCAATGGCATGTCCTGCCCCTGGATCTGATTCCTGAAGGTCACCTTGAAAGTTTCCTTGCTTTCACCTTCTCTCTTATCTTTTCATGCCACACTATCATCTTTAAGATCCAATGCTTTAGATGACTAGCCCAACTGAAAGCCTGCACATTGAATAGCAAGTAAACCCTTTCCTAACTCCATTTTCCCAATGGTCTCGATATTCTCTGAATCATCCCTCCTTTTCCTAAAATCCTCTTTTCTCATCCTTGTCTTATATTGAACCCTTCTTTCCTGATTCCCAACAACCAAACAAAAATAAAAAAACAAACCCCGAGCCTTATAACTAGTCTAATATCTTAACTTTGAGCTTCAAAGACATAAAACCTTTTCTTATATAGAGAGATCTCTCTCTAGAACCAGGAGGGCTAGATCCTAGGGTCTGAAAGTGGTTCTGATGTTGTCTCATCTTTTGGTCTTGCCAATTTGGCCAAAACATGTGAACCCCAACATAATGGCGACTCCGCCGGGGAATCTAAGAGCCTATAACTAATAAAATTTGTCTGTCTCCCATTGTCGTCACCAAAATAATGGCGACTCCACTGGGGACTTCAGTATTTTTCATCTTACTACATCACAAGAGCCTTAAAAACCTACAATCTCTGGCTAGGTTGGTAGTTAAACGCTCGTGTTCGCAAATCAACCTCTATACCACTTGGTGTGTTTTCTTCCACACTCTTAGACAGAGTATTGAAAGGGCCATACAACCTACGAATCTCATCCTCTTTCAGAGGTGAAATATTTGGTAAATTCCCTCCCAATCCATCTCTGGTTAGAGTTTGTTGTGTTTTAAGGATTTCCCTAAAAGGACATTACAGAAACACTATGGTGGACAATATACCCTCTTGAAACATCCTAAACCTTCCACCTAGTGACTCCATAGTTCCTAAATGATTAAAATAGTCCATTGGTGATTAGTAGGCCTGTTCATTACCTTGGTTCACATAAGACTCCACTGGGAGACCAGAGCACATTACAAAATCAGCCATAATAGAAGTGACAAGTAGGGTTAAGCTGCTTGGTTGGAAAACAACATTATGTCTTCAAGAACCATTCACACAAGAGCTTACCCTAACCTGAAACCACCTGAAATAGTTTACAACCCTGAGAGCATCCTCAACAGATCTCCTACACCTAAAAGATCAACTATTCCCAGCCACATCCATAGAGCTAACTCTGCACCGGAAGATCTTACAGCTCTATTAGTCCCACCTTTTGACCTAGACCTACCAAACAAATTACCAAGAACTAGGTCATTTAGTGTTCTAGACCAGCCAGACCTTGAGCTTTTCGGTTCACCACCTCATAGTGGTAAACACATTAGGGACAGAGAGACCCCTCCATCTACACCTCCTGATATTCACTTCACTCAAAATTTGGGGCTCCGCCACCCTAGATCTGCCTAATAGACTTATGTTGGTCATAGTATTCCTGTCATCCAAATACCAGCTACTCAAACCAACCCCTTACCTCTGCAAAACATCATCATGGCAGCCTAGTATGAATCTCTGGTATTACCTCAGCCTCTAGTTCCCTTTCCCAACGACTATCAATCAAAAATCTCACACTTCACTACAAAAGAGTCCACCACAGCTCAGCACCATGTAGATAGGATGGAGGAATCTTTTGACTACATGGAGATAGATGATGATACATTCAAAATGAGAATCTTTGCCGAGAGCTTAGGAGGTGATGTGAAGAAATGGTTTAAAGGCCTCCCTTCTAATAGTATCCAATACCTTCCTGCTTTATATCATATTTTCATAAAAAAATGGGAAGTTAAGGCCAACCCTCTCCAAATTTTAACAAAATAAAAGAACCTGAAAAGAAATGTAGGAGAGAGTGTCCATGACTACTCTACAAGGTTTAACAACATTTATAATGCTCTTCCTCCACATATGAAACCTCCCCAAGGTATGGCTTTAGTAAAATATCCCGAAGGCTTTGATGCTGACATGGCCTACCAACTTAGGGAGAGAGATTACAACACGTTGGAAGACATGCAAAAATGAGCAGTGAGTGTAGAGGCTAATCTGATTGATAAAAAATCAAGATTGAGAGCCGAGAAAAGGGTAACATATAGAGATGACACTGTAGCTTCCACATTTGATCCCAATTATGACCACCTATATAAAAACATGGAAAAGCTACAACAAATGATGGAAAAAATGGTTTTCACAGTTAGTAACCATAACAGAAACCAAAATCATAACCAAAACCAAAAATTTAGAAGAAACAATACTGCTCCCAACAGACAAAGAGAATCAGATCAGCAAGTTATTCCCCCATTCCAAGAGAAATTTCTTGATGAAGATGAGGGATTCATAGAAGAGTCTGAGGGGAACACAATAAACATGTTTGAATTAGAAAAATCAATCCACAACTGTTCCACAGAAGAAGATCAACCCTCACCCTCATATTGGAATGAGGAAGGATTGGAATCTGAGGATTACAGACTTGGATTTGAAAATGCCATCATGCAGGTCAAGGAACAGTACCAACTCAGAAGAAAAAATAGCCTAGACACCTCCAAACCAAAGGCTTCTGAGGTTACCATCAAGAAAAGGATGGCGAAAATTTCTAAATTAACTGCTGAAAGTAACAAATCAACTGCTGAGAGTTTTGGGAAGAACAAAGAAAAGGACAACCAAAACACTAATAAACAATGTCAACCAACTAGCATCACTAGCACTGTAGTTAGTGCTCCTGATAAAACTTCACAAACACTGTACATAGTGAGAGTCAGCCCACTGATGCAGCCACTAAGGTGGTGGCTAACAAAAGAGAGTTGAACATTACAAAGAATCAATCACTCTTCAATTTGGAGAGTGAGATTGCAAAAATTAAGATCTCTGTCCCACTCACTGAGCTGGCCACTTAGGATGTATATAAAGGCCAAATTTTGAAAGCATTAAATATAGGGGAAAATAGCGACACTGTCAATCTAAGTGATGATCAACCAACCCTTCTGTTTGGTCGAAAGATAGAAGGGAAGTTTCAGGAAGGAATAGTACGCCCTTTTTATATCAGTCTCAATATCCACGACAAGATCCTCGACAATGCAATGCATGAATTTGGAGCCTCACACAACTTAATTCCTAATGTAGTTATGGAAAGGTTAGGCCTAGAGATAACCCGACCCTACAAAGACTTATATTCATTCGATTCTAGCAGGGTAAAGTGTCTTGGCCTGATCAAAGATTTATGTGTGAGCCTTACCCAGATTCCAGCCAAGTGTATGGTCATGGATGTTGTAGTGGCAGATGTGCCACCCAAGTATGGAATGTTATTATCGAGATCATGGGGAGCCAAGCTGCAACGTACAATGCAGATGTATGGGGCCTATGCCACAATCCCAATCTTTTACCAGCTTAGAAGACTGTATAGAGAGGCACAAATGAAATTCCTGGTCAGCAGCCCTGAAAAGCCTGAAAATTCACCTTTATACTCTGTACACACATATCTTGACTCCTTCATCCTTTGTAATGATGAATCCTTAGAGGGGTCAGAATTCAAAAACAAAGATACAAACAAGGAAACAGAGCCCATGGACTTTAACATAATGGCTACCCTAGACTCGGAGGAGAACGATGTAGAAAACTTTGGATAGTGCACTGAAATAGAAACTTAGAGTGAACAAGAAATAGAATGCAGTCAACTGATTAGTCACCCTCCGCAAGCCCATGCACCACACCAGGAATGAAACGATGTTAAGCCTGAGAGCGAACCTTTATGGGAAATGAATTTCGATGGGTCATGCACCAAGAGAACTGCAAGAGCAGGAGTATGGGTACATAACACCGAGAGTGACTACGCAGAGACTCAAGCTTGTAACCTGAAATTCAAATGTACAAACAATATCGCAGAGTATGAAGTTCTTATCCTAGGCTTGAATCTGTTGAGAAAATTAGGATCCCGTAGGATAACTGTGCATGGAGACTCTGATTTGATTATTAGACAAGTGAATGGTAAATACACAGCGAAACATCCTAGGTTGAGAGCGTACAGGAATGACACTATGGATCTATTGAAAACCTTTGTAGAATACGAACTGGTGTTTGTCCCTAGGATTCAGAATGCAATTGCAAATGGATTAGCCTGCATGGATAGTGCATATCACAAGCCTCCCAGTGTCAAAAAAATCATCATTCAGACCAAATTCAGACCTGTAGTGCCAGATAACGTAAAATACTGGCAGGTCTTTGAGGGCGACAAACAGATTGAGGATTTCCTGATAGGAAGGAACGAGTTTGAATTTTCCGATTCAGACTCTAAATCTAACGATTGATGCTTAAGTGAAGAGCCCTCAGATGAGGAAGAAACACCCTATAACATAGAAATAAACACTTTGAATGAATAGATTGGAAATCCAAACGAAAAATTTGAAAATGCAGATAGTGAGGAAGTAGAGGTGCTGCATGCCAAAGATAATAACATTCCTCGAAGTCTGGCACCTTTAGAAGACCTTTTTGACTTCGATGATGTAGCAAAAAATCCCACTTTAGAACACACAGAAGCCGATGTCAAGGAATGCAACATAGGCACTGAAGATAAGCCCAAGATGATTAAATTGGCTAAGTCCCTGCCTGCAAACATGAAAAGGAAATACATTGACCTATTCAAGTAATTCATTGAAGTGTTTTCCTGGAGCTATGAGGACTTAATGGCCTATGACACAAACATCATACGTCACAAAATACCTTTGAAAGATAACCAAAGATATTTCAGACAAAAACTTCGCAGAATAAACCCAAAAAAATTACCTACAGTAGAAAAGGAGATAAAGAAGATGTACGAGGCAAACATAATAGTTCCTATGAGGTTCTCTGATTGGGTCTCAAACCTAGTGGCTGTGAGAAAGAAAACATGTGATATCATAATATGCATAGATTTTAGGAACCTTAACAGAGCCTCACTCAAAGACAATTACCCTTTTGCCAAAAATGGAACACATTCTTCAGAAAGTAGTGGGTTCAAAAAGGATCTCCCTGTTAGATGGTTTTTCAGGTTACAACCAAGTTTTAGTACTCCCAAA
This sequence comes from Pinus albicaulis, assembly GCA_034641835.2. Lineage (NCBI taxonomy): Eukaryota > Viridiplantae > Streptophyta > Pinopsida > Pinales > Pinaceae > Pinus > Pinus albicaulis. Next base: position 926,040,658 of record CM076582.1, read on the forward strand.
AAACCAACTCAAGACAGCTTTTACCACTCCATGGGGCACTTTTATGTATGTAAAAATGCCCTTTGGACTAAGGAACGCTGATGCCACCTTCCAACGAGTGATGGAAATAGCCTTTTCAGATGAAATAGGGCACTTCATTGTCATCTATCTGGATGACATAACAGTCTATTCCAAGATTGATGAAGAACACCTAAAGCATCAGAGAAGAGTTTTTGAAAAATGTAGAAGGTTCGGTCTATCATTGAATCCCAAAAAGACTGTATTTGGGTTGCAAGAAGGTAAGCTTCTTGGTCACATCATGTCCGAGAAGGGGATTAGGATAGACCCACAAAAATTTAAGGGAATACTACAAATCACACACCTGAGAAACATCAAAGAGTTACAGTCCTTCATTGGGAAAATCAACTTCCTCAGGAGGTTTATTCCCAACTTAGCTGAACACCTTAGGAATATGACAAATATGTTAAGGAAAGGTGTAGGAGTTAAATGGACTGTTGAGGCTACGAAATATTTTGAAACAGTTAAACTTGCACTCACTCGGGCTCCTGTCCTAGTCAGCCCAGATTTCTCAAAGGATTTCTTAATGTTTTAATTTTCCTCCGAGCATATAGTGGCTGCAGTTTTACTGTAGAAAAATCCAGAGGGAATGGAACAACCCGTTTCTTTCTTCAGCAAAGCTATGAGAGATGCACCCTTGAAATACAACATAATGGAGAAATAGGCCTATGCCTTGTTAAAGGCCTTTAAAGACTTTAGGGTGTACATACTGCATTCCCACACCATAGCCTACGTGCCAAACATAGTGGTTAAAGACATTTTGTCCTAAGACCTGGATGGGAAGAGGGGAAAATGGATTGTTGCGATCTTAGAATATGACCTTCACATAAAACCCATGAAACTGATCAAGGGCCAGGGCTTAGCTCAATTAATGGCTGAATCAAATCTACAAGCCCTTGACACAAAAATGGTAGATGCCTTAGATGAGCAGGAAGGATTGCATGGTCCCACTGTTGAGGAAAAGTTGCAGAACTCTCCTTGGTATTTTGACATTTTGTATGTGCTCACAAACCTCAGTGCTCCTCTTGAACTCTCAAAGACTAAGGCCAGATTCCTAAAGCTAAAAGCTAGAAACTATTGCATTCTGAATTAATTTTTATACTGGAAAAATACAAATGGCCTATTGCTCAAATGTTTACCTAAAATTGAAGCTGAGAGGATTAAACATGAGTTCCATGCAGGAGAGTGTGGAGGCCACCTGAACTGGAAAGCCACTACTAACAAAATACTTAGAGTTGGCTATTATTGGCCTACACTCTTCAATGACATCCATAAGATAATAATTTCCTGCCACAAATGCCATATTTTCGAAGGCAAAAGAAATCTCCTCCCCCTACCTTTACAACCCATCACTCTTGAGGGTCCCTTTATGCAATGGGGCCTAGATTTCATAGGAGAAATACACCTTACTTCTTTTGCACAACACAAGTGGATCTTAACAGCCACAGACTACTTCACTAAGTGGATAGAGGCCATACCTTCTAGGAATGCCACAGATTCTGTCATCATTAGGTTCCTAGAAGACCACATCCTCTCTTGGTTTGGATGTCCAAGGAAAATAATCACTGATAATGCTGTTGCTTTTGGATCCAAGAAAATGGTTGATTTTTTTCACAAGTGTCAAATAACACTCGGTCATTCAACTGCTTATTACCCACAAGGTAATGGGTTAGTTGAATCATCAAACAAGAGCCTAGTGACCATCATCAAAAAGCTTCTGGAAGAAAACAAGAAGTCCTTGCACAACAATTTGGTGCATGCTTTGTGGGTTGACAGGCTTACCATGAAGAAATCCATTGGCATGTCACCATATTAGCTTGTCTATGCAACAGAGGTAGTGTTTCCTACCAGCCTGGGGGTACCAGTGATTAAACTTTTCCAAGAAATTTAGATAGAAGAAGACAGCATGGTAAGAAGGATAAACCAAACAATTCATCTCCAGCAAACAACGGAAGAGGTCTATAGTAGAGCCATGAAATTTCAGGAAAATATAAAGAAGTTGTTCGACAAGAGAACCAAAGCTTCTGACTTCAAAATTGGAGATAAAGTTTTGAAGTGGGACTCAGGGAGAGATGACAAAGGAAAGCATGGCAAGTTTGACAGTTTGTGGCAGGGTCCATACATCATCCAGGCCACTGTGGGTCCAAATGCCTTTTTTCTACAAGAATTAGATGGAACAGAGCTGTTTGGGGGTCCTATAAATGACAGGATGCTCAAACACTACTTCTGCTGATTTCCAATTTCCAGTTTCCATTTCCATTGTAAATACCATTGTTGTGTTTGTTTTCAAGAAAAAAGATAAAATGTTCCAAAAAACAGAGAGAAAGGAGGGGTTCAGACATGCTCAAAACATGAACCTTAGAAATGCAAAGGATTGTCTCTAATATGATCAAAACCTAAGCCAAAGAAGTAAAACAGCTAGTCCTAACATGTCCAAAATCTGAACCAACAAATAAGGAAGAAGACCAGCTCAAACAAGCCCAAAACCAGAGCTAAAATGAAGAAGATAAAGTGACTCTAGCAAGCTCAAAACTTGAGTCACAAAGAGAAGAAGGACACTTCAAAACTTCAGATTTCAAGCCTTCAAGATTTTTTTTTTAGTTTTCTGCAAGTTTCTATCCATGTGCAACGGTCTTTATGCCTTGGACCCACAGAAAACTAGACTGTCTAATCCTAGTTTGACTGTTTTTAAATTTCTGTTGTAGAATGTAGAGAAGAAATCTGCTGGACAGTCTAATGCCAGCAGATATTAGATTAGGTAGAGAAACATATGAGGCCAAAATTTTAATCTGGTCTCATGGAGAAATAAGGGTAGAAATAGAATAGGTTTATTTTCTTGTTTGTAAAAAATAAATGATGTAAAGGGTCTGCTAGTCCAAATTCACCCTGGAAGAAAAAATGTTAGGACTACAGTCTGGGTAGGTAGATTGTGTGGGATTGTTTCTGCTGATCTAGCATGTTTGTGGCAGTTGAAAATCAAAGAAGGAAGATGGCTCAAAGATCAGGCATCTGGCCTACCTCAAAGACCATTTCTGGGTTCTTGACTCCTTCAAGAAGAAGCCATCCCCACATGGAGCCATTGTTATCCCCCTATAAATTCCTTGACAAGCAAGCAGGGGGCTAAATTATTTTCGAGCCTTCAAGGAATGAATTTTCCTAAAAACACATCATCCTTGAAAGCCTCTCCATGCCCTCTACCCTTTCGTAAAATCCCACTGCTGTTTCTAAGTCAAAAAGCCTCACTAATTGCAAAAAAAATTGTTCAAGGAGGCCTTCATTTGTACTTGTACCCCTGTAGAATGTCCCATTTTAACCCTTTTTCTCCCTTGACAAAGTCCCCCTTTTTTACCCCAGAAATCCATCCAAAAATCCCCTAAATCAGCCATTTCCACTTTAAATCCTACACACACCCATTGTTTGGTCTAATTCCCCAGTTTTTCCTCTATCGTTACCCCTTTCTGGCCTCAAAATTACATTAAAATCGGCCAAAAAACCCACATTCTACACATTTCAGGTTTAGCCCCTTTCGGCTCAGCCCCATAAACCATTTCCTGACGTGACCTGAACACTAGAACCAAGCACTATCTCAGAAAGCACTTGTGGCATTTGGATATCGAGAGCACTATCAACCGTTGATCTGTACAGATCGGACGATCTTTGAAAACTCCATAGCGTCCGTGCCCCCCCCCCTACCGTTCACCCCTCTAATCGCATGTCCAACGTCGATCTAATCCGTAGATCAATGTTTCATTTTTCACCCACCTCGATGGTCCCCGCGCCCAAGCAATATTCAAAACCATTGGTTTCCATCGCACCGCTTATGGAGGGTGGGCTGTATTTTTTGTTTCGGAGTGATGCCATTCACTGCATGATGCGTGGCTCTGTGCACTACTGAAAAACCGCCCCCCCCATCGCGCATTAACGTTCGACTGTGGACCGAGTGCGATATGCACGTACACCGTTCGATCTGAAGCCATCCATCCAACGGTGCTCGCGCCACGAAGATGCTCGGAAGTTAATCCAAAGCAAAGGGACCCCTGGCCCACCATCCATCACCCTCCGACGCGTTCTCAACCATTGATCTCCTCCTGAGATTGGATGGTCCAAATTAAATGCATGCCCCACCATTGACCGAGTCCTACCACATCACCATTCCACGTGTGTTCATATATTTCCATCGCATTTTCGTCCGGCACCTTTGTATTTCATTCAAAGGTCAAAATGTCGAATGTCTGCATTCAAATTTTGTTGCACTCTGCCAACTTTCACCAGTCCATTTCCCCACTGTTCGCTGCATTTTCCACCATCATCCTACACTGTTCCACCATTTCACCAGGCTGTGTTGCCATTCTCATTATTCCCATTGCATCCACCCTCCCCATGCATGGTTTTCCTGACGGTTTTGTGTGTTTTGCAGGGTACCGGCATTAAACGACCGCCATGATTCACAGTCACTGTTACAGTGGAAAAAACGCATGAAAGACCATGTGCAGAGATCGAAAATTAGGAAGGAAGGCCTGGGAAGGTGTTATGACATGAATTTCATTAAAGGAGCAGGGTAAAACTCTGTAAAACCTTCCCAGAGCCATTAAAGCGTAGATTTCGTAGACAGAGACAGGAATGGAGCAGCAAAAGAGTATCAGTGAAAGGTCAGAGAATTTAGGACAAGTGATCAAAGATTTTTGAAGCCTGGAGTCAATAATTTAAGGCAGGGTACTAGATCGAAGACCTCGTGGATCACTCAGAAGATCTAATGCACAGAAAATCATATCATCAGGGTGTCTATATCAGTAGAATGTCTCCTCCCATGAAAGGATGAAGTGCCCATACGGTTTTCATGCTTTTTTGTGTCCCTCAGGAAATTTCCTCCCTGACAACAGTCCTATGATATCAGAAGCATTTGTTACACAGTATGGCAGACCCTAGAATCATTGTTCTAATTTTATTTAATTCACCAGAGTACCACAATTATTGCAGAGGTATTACAGCAAGTACATCAAAGTCATACCTGGAGTAAATTATAGCCTGACAAAGACCACTATTTCATCCATAGAGTACCAGAGATAAATGCCCATAATTTAAAACAGAATGGAGCTTCGGCCCTCTTCCTCTTCTAATTTTTAATGCTACATTTAGTTTTTACCTACCCCTCTGTCTCTCATTCAGCTATAAAATCCATGAAGAAACTCATTGTAAAGGTTGTTGATCGGATATCGGTGTATTGCAAGCTGTTTCTCTTGAGACATGTTCTCTGTGTAAAGTTGTAAGATAGACTGAGGAAGATGTTTTCAGATTGAATATCAAGTTATTGGTAATGTTGTACTTGACTGGTGTTGCTCTTTAATATGACAAGCACATTTCTTTGGATCATGATTTAAAGCAGCAGTGTTGTTTTTCTGTATTTTTCTATGTTTTTCCTATTTAATTCGTTACATTTCATTTCTTCTGGCACGCATCAGAAATCTAGCATAGGATTTACCCTTGTTAGGTACCCTATGTTTCTGCTCTCCCTGCCTTCAATTTTTTTTCTGTATGTGTTATATGAGGATTGATTTCAAGCTAATTTAACCAGTGTAGTGGTTCCATATGTTGCTAGATGATGTATGAATTAATGAATCAGTTCTTAGATGTGCTTGGTAGGTTTTAATTGAATGAATTGGGATACTAGAAGTCTAGAACTCTGTCTCTGTCTCACTATCATCCTTTTCAGTTAATTGAATCTTCCTACGTTCCCTTGAGCTGGAGGCCGAAGCATTGAGAGTTCAAAGTCTCTCTCTGATCTCAGGTTTTCACCTTGGTGTTTAAATCTTTAATGTTTCCTTGTTTGAAGAGTTAACCTTTTAGGTCTTGGATCATAGGTTTTCCAATGGCATGTCCTTTCCCTCGATCTAATTCCTGAAGGTCACCTTGAAGGTTTCCTTGCTTTCACCTTCTCTCTTATCTTTTCATGCCACACTATCATCTTTAAGATCCAATGCTTTAGATGACTAGCCCAGCTAAAAGTCTACACATTGAATAACAAGTAAACCCTTTCCTGACTCCATTTTCCCAATGGTCTCAATATTCTCTGAATCATCCCTCCTTTTCCTAAAATCCTCTTTGCTCATCCTTGTCTTATATTGAACCCTTCTTTCCTGATTCCCAACAACCAAACAAAAATCAAACAAACAAACCCCGAGCCTTATAACTAGCCTAATATCCTAACTTTGAGCTTCAAAGACATAAAACCTTTGCTTATATAGAGAGATCCCTCTTTAGACCCAATAGGGATAGATCCTAGGGTCTGAAAGTGGTTCTGATGTTGTCTCATCTTTTGGTCTTGCCAATCTGGCCAAAACATGGGAACCCCAACAAAGCTGATCCAATTTTGTAACCTATCAGGTTCACACAAGATAGGTCTATTCATAGGTGTGTTAATAGTATAATCCATAATTCATCATAGTAGAGCTATTACCATACACAGATCTAGTCAATAATTTCGCATCCACATGCGAATCAACATACTATATCATAATGCATCAATAACAGATCCACTTCATACCATAAAATAGATAGATTCACAACATAAAAAGATACCACAACTGTATTCCAACAGATTCCAAAGGTTCGCATCAATAGTAACACATTAGATCAGATAACACAGAGATATATTAACTATATCCACATATATCAAGATCCAAAAACACCAGTTATAATCCAACACAGCCTGTGCACACAGCAAGTAGGGTCTGCACATAGCAGGATTAAGGATCTCTGCACACACAGCCAGTAGGAGTCCTTACCCAAACCACCCAAACAGATCTAACAATTCACACTTAGCATTAGTCTTAATTCATTCCTACTTCTACACTAAAAATGCTCATCTATTTATATTGACTTAGCCTACGCTTCCAGTGGTCTGCAAACCATGGTTTTTGGACACTTGATCTACCCTTGGACCCATTACAATGCATTCAGGGCTTTGACCCACCCCAAAACCCCTGTGCTAGGCTAATTAGTACCAAAAATATACAAAATTGTACAAAATTCGTAGCTTTAAGGGATCCTATTCCAATAGTCTCCCAACACAATCTTGTGACTCATCCCGAGTCACTGTGGTCATGGGGTCTCCACCTGCGCCTATAGCAGCCTGATCACCTCAACCAGTGGGGTAGCACTTCTTCACTCTGAGTAGTAGCGTTCTGAGCAATATCCACCAACTTCTGCCAAGTCGTTCCTTCTCTCACAGCGGTGATGCTTTCCAGAGTATGGTTCAGTTCTTTAACAACGACATCAATTTCTTGAGAGAGCTTGAGGGCTTCATCAGCCCAAGGTTTAAGGTGGTCATTGAGAACCTTCTTATTTTGGCAGAGGGCGTCAATATCATCCTGAAGGGCATGGCCAGTACACATTCGTGCCAATCATTGAGTAGGGATTAGAGTAGGCACAATGGATTCTAGCTGCTCAAATGCTTCTTCCTTCTGGCACAGGTCCTGGTTGATTTCTCGTAGGAAAGGGTTGCACTGCACCTTGGTCCATAACTGGATAGTTGTTTTCAATAATTGGGCACCCTGAGAAATTTGACCTGTAATTAATTTTGTGGCCGCTGTAACCAGGGCAACTTATTGGGCCCATACCTCCGATGGTGTCTCTGGCTGTAACTTGGCCTACAAGTCAATGATCTATTGCTCCATATACATTTTGACCGTCTAGATCTTGGTCCTTGAGGCCTTTAATGCTATGACCAGTCCCTCAATCTTGGCTTGGGGGGTGGCCGTAGCCAGGATTTCTTCAATAACATCCGCACAGAGTCTACTAATTAAGTGCTCCAGCTCTGTCTGCTGCACGACAACAAGAGTACAAGTAGACTATGCCTAGGATGCTTCAGTGGTCTTTTCTTCGATGATATTCTTAGCTGTACGGAGTTGCTGATGAACTAGACGATCCTAGTTCTGAATTTATTCAAACAGTGATGCGTGAAGAAGTTGTAAAGGTTCATGTGACAGGCAGGCGAGATCCAACTATACCTCCTATGTGCCCAGCGCACCCCTGTGGTCCCAGCATACCTCTTGCACTTCTAGTGCACCTCTGTGCTTCCAGCACACTTTTTACACTTCGAACACATCCTTGCACTTCCAACCCACCTCCATGAGCCTCCAAATCTGTGATCGCTCCCTAAACATACAATGGTCCTTCCTGCCCTTACCTACCTTGGTGGGTATATCCCACCCGATACAGCTACTCCAGCCATATATTGATTTGATCCGATATGGTTTAAGTTGGCTACCATTGACGTATCTTGGTACCATATCGCCACGCAGCATAGCTAGCTAGACCGCTCCTCCATTAGTAATTTCCTTTACCATATATTGACCAAGCCAGTGCTGACGGAACTTCCCTGGGTGTTTTGCAAATTGGCTATCATATAATAGGACCAATTCACCCTCCAAAAATGTCTTTTGCCGAATATTTCGATCATTCCACGCCTTATCCCGAGCCTTCTGGACCTATTGGTGAAATTTAGCAATGAAGCGATCCTCCTCTAGAGCCACAAGCTGCACCAAACGTTCTTCCATGATATTAGGCTCTGCCATATTTATAAAGGCTGCAATGCACAAGCTAAGAACAATATACTCCATGGGCATTGTTGTACCTTAAGAGAATCCCTTAGCTGTGATAAGGAATCACTGCTTAAGACATTTATATGATTATGTCACGAATATATATGTATTTTTTTATTAATCCTCAAGTATTTATGATCAAACCCTTAAATTTCAAATATGATGAATGCTTCACCATGCTACCATTTGTTGATGTTGAATGAAGTGACAAGAAGAAAATGATAGAAGAAGCCCAAACTTATATGTTGTTTTATACAGAAAATATCATCTCAAACCCCAGAAGAAATATATGAAATAAACAGTTAAAACAAAGGAGCGCCAATTAAGGTTTTTAACTCTTACATACAGAAGTAAAAAGAGACCTGCTTCTCATAACATTTTTTATTCATAGATAGAAAACAAAGAATGTAAACTGGAATACATTTCAACATAAACAAAATTATAGAAACTTGCTTACTCATTCATTAATCTTTGAATCTATGAGAAAAAAAAAATTTGTTTGAAGGTCCAAAACTCAGAACATTTCCTCCTCTCGAAAATTACATTAAATACAGTAAAATAAAGTTTGGAACTGCTGTAACCAATCCTAACTACCAAAAATACTTAGGACTTCGAAGGCTGTCTATTACATGCCTTGAAAATATCTTATTACAATTACACTTTCTTAAGAAAATAAAACAAATATCCTAATATATAGGAATTTCTGATGATGTGGCTTCTTTTCATGGGTCAGCTGATTTGTCTTTCTTTGATGTTGATCCTTCTGGCAAGTCTATTTTCCAAGCTCTGTACTTTTCCATATTTCTACCTTCGTCATAGATGAATGTGTCAGATTGTGATATTCCAATCTGAATTCAGTAATTCAATCATAGGACGACCTTTCTGTGAAAAGAGTCTTTACCATCCACAAGAGTTGAAAATGTATCTGCAAGAAGTTGACCATTGTTTCTCCTTTAAGCACTTGAGTCTTTTCATGCCTGTCATCAACTTTTCTCTTTGTCAATACTAGTAAGTTCTCATAATATTTCCATGGCAAAATATTTCCTTTAGCTCCCCAACATGATGGCAAGCCTACTCTTGTCATTTTATCAAATGACTTATCAAACTGACTTACTGCTTCCTTGATTTCCATTAGCTTTTTTTCTGCAGCCTTTATGAGATCATTTATGACAATCATTTTATTAATGTCTACTACACACAACATTCTGTCCTGCAAGTCATTCTCCTCTAATTCTTCTTCTGATTTAGAGTTAATAAAATCAATGAATATTTTGGCCCAAATGGCTCTATTAATTGCTTTTTGTTTATCAGACATGATTGGTTCTTCACATTCTAAAACAAGACTTTTATCTTTTGCAACTATCATCAAGAAGCACCAATTAGATTTCATTTCTGAAATGATATTAGTCAAAATGATGTCTTTGGCTTGTATTAGTGAGAGATTTCCTTTCAGTCTTTATTTGAGATTTTTAATCTCAGCTTCAGCATTTCGGAAATCCATTTTGTACTTGTTAGCTTCATTTTCTATGACTTTAATCAATTTTGTTGCAGTCTCCAGATCTGTTTAAGCCTTCTTCCTATCTCTTTCAGCCATCTGCAAGTCATTATTTAATTGAACAATATTTTCTTGGGGATCATCATTACCTGTAGGAAAAACAAAAGTACAACGTAGTTATTAATACGATTTTGCAATGAAATTGCAGTTTGCTTTATTTTGGATATTTCTTCATCTTTCTACATGAGTTGCTGTAAAATATTCTCCTTTTCCTTTTCTACCTCTGCCACTTCTGCAGCCATTGAATGTTCTCTAGTAGGTAATTTTAGCTTTTTCCTCAATGTGGATATTTCTACCTCAGCACTTTGCATGAATTTCTGCATAGCAGTCTTGTCACTGGGGTCTACTCCAATCTTTATAATGATTTTTTTCAATTCCTCATTCTGAACTGTTAAGGCTCTTGAATTAGCCTTCTTTAACTTCAATTGTTTAATTACTTTTCCCAATATATTTTCTGCCTTTAAAACCATTTCTTTAGTCTTTGTGAGGTCATTTACAATTAACCGATCTGTTTGGATATGCAAATTCATTTTATCCATCAGTGGGATTTTTTTCACATCCATAGTCACATTTACAGTGTTGAAACTGTTGGAAGAACCAATTGAAATGTCTATAGGATGTGACAGGGAAATTCTAAATTGATCTTTCTCAAGATCCATTATAGTCAACAATCTTGTTTGACCAGTAGCAACTTGATGTTCAGCTTGGGCCTCCATGCTGGCCTTCATGTTCTGATTTATTTCCTCAATTTGTGAAAACATCTGTTTGATCAAAGGCATATGTTCATGAGAAGATTCATGACTCCTGGGTGAAGCAGGAGAATTTTTCTCTTCTCCAAAATGTAAAGAAAAACAAGGTGAATTAGATGTAAAATTTGTTCTCTTCTCAGCTCCCTGCTCCTCATCATCTAGATCAATAACCACTTCTTTATTTATTTTATTTGTTTTCTCTGCTATGACAGGAGTCTAAATGTTTGCACCTACTGAAATCATTACACCTTTACTTGCTACTTTCTCCTATTCTAGCCTACTTTCATGAATGAAAGCAGAGTACCCATTCTCAATTCTTCTATTTGAAATTACACCAAAAGGGTCATAAGCCCAACTTTCCCCTAGTAGCATATGCATCTCATCTAACATTCTTGTTACTTCATCAAATGCCTGCCTCATATTGACTATTAAAGGGCCTACAATCATGGGTAATCTATACATATGTCCTTTTTTCATAGGCACAAAATGAACCTGATCAACATTTAGGCTCTGTCTAATAAACTCTAAAGAAAAAAAGCCTCATTGGTACAAACGATGGGATTCTATAGGGCTCAACACTTTCTCCATACAGCCTTATTTCAGAGTAATCCTAAAAAACAAACCAATCTCCATATTTGCAATTGTTTCCTAAATGCAAAAAATCCTGAGCTTTAGGTAAGAAACAGGGAGGAGGAATTCCATTCAATATCTTATAAGAAACTAACATGTAATAGTTAGCAAAATCAAACAGTTCAGCCTCATTTTGCTCCCTTCTAACTACATCTTTCCAGAATATCACTGATTGCCTTCTTTTGATTGCATCCATAATATTTAGACCTAAATGCATGAATTCTTCCACATTCTGATACAAGAACAAATATACAATCAATGAAGGAAATTTGAAGGAACCTGTTAACGAAAGGCTCATCAGCTGTGAATTGACTACCTCCTGCCAATATGATGGAATATACAACACCATTCCTAGCTTCATCATCATGACAAACATCCCTAAGACTGATTTTTCCACTGTATTATCATCATTTTTACCCAGAATTTTTGCAATGCTACTTAATACAGGACGAGTCTCTGTGTCAAAAACCTCCATAACAAACTCCTTACAGTCTGGCTGAAAGTGCTTCATGTCAAGTTTCAAATAAAACATGAACTGATTAAATTCTTCACCTGCAAGATTATCATAATAATGTACCAATGAATCGTCAGAAAATTGGATGGATGACTCAGACTCAGGATAGCATAGGGCTTGGCGAATTAACTGGGTGGATACTTGCAGAACGTTCTCTCCTTTGGAATTCATAACAAAACACTTCCTAGGATACATGACTGACACCAACCAGTAGATAAATTTAGGGAAAATATGGGTCTTTGGGATGCATGCAAAAAAAATTCCAGACTTGACCATGGAAAAATACACAGGGGAAGAATTATCATTCAAGATAACTTTCTAATAGAAAGGGAGGTGAATTATAGAACACATGGTATCTTGAATATCCCTCTCAGTATCCATGAGAGGGATATGGCTAGTTGAACCTGATAGGGATGACTGTTTAGCCATGGCTGAAAAATTCTGTAGGAATAATTAACAGAGTAGTCAAATTTATGTAGGTAACGTAAAACTGAAACACGGTGCAGCGCGAAAAATTACAAATAATTTGCAAACAGGTGAAAATATTCTTTAAATAGGTGGCACAGATTTTAAACTAAATGCTGACAAGACGTGCCAACGAGTTATTGATTCTACCTGAAGTGGAAGATAGCTGTGACCAACTCAGTGTCTTACATCACTGTGGGGGCTCTCGAAGTATGGAGGAAAATTTTGGCTGGTGCCCCCGCACTCAATCTCCGCCGTTCATCTATATCCGATATCTGGTGCACTAGTTGTGCCCGCAGGTTGGGCCTTTTGATAGGAACTTTAATTATCAGTGCTTTCCGCCCAAAAAATCTATCAATGTTTAAACATCAAATACAGAACCGACTAATATAAAGTTTAAATGTTTAAACTTTAACTCAGATATTAGCGAACATACATATTTTTCATGCTAAAGTATAATATTTTGATACTTTAACATATTTTCCAACAATTTCTTTTTATATATATATATTTGAAAAATATTTGAAAAATAGAAGGATATGCATGTGATCCACAACATCTGGCTCCACTTGGGGATAGTGTTTTTTGCCACAAAACACTAAGAACCTGCAGTTTAGTGCCTTCACTTTGGGCATGGATTCAGAAATTGCTTGATGAGAAATATACATTGAGAGGAAACTGAATATGTACAACAATGAACTAACTGTCTTTAGTGCTGGAAATAATTTTTCAGGTACTACCCATTTACAAGTAGTTCTATGTAATATTCCTTTTTGGGGATTCTCAAGATTCTATGTTAGAGATGGAATATAGAGGTATTTATTGGTTATTTCACCTCTAAAAAGAGAGTGAGAACCAGAGGCTTCCTGGCCAACTGTAGACTCTGCCTATAGAACTTGGAATAATCCCTTTGAGGAATCTCAACAAGGTCTTCAATGAAAACGATGTATAAGAAAATATGAGCAAGAATAACATAGATCAAAGCTGGGATCCCCTCATTTAGGCTATATGTGACTTGTATACATAATTTTAGCTGAAAAAAATGAGTTTAAGCACATTAAACAAATCTCCCAAAATGAAGACTAGTTAGAAATCAACCAAGGAGAGAGACTACTGAAACACAAAATCCCAGCAACTAGAATTGCGCAGTTTTGATTGAAGATCAAAGGAGGACAACCAAAGATCTGATAATTCAAAGATACAACAGTAAATCATACTTATATTTGAGCTTATAGCTTCTACAGCAGATTACAAAAGAAACTAGGGCAAAATCTCTTCAGAAATTAGAGCTACAACTAGGAATAAACTACATAAATACATAGACATTGTTATTTTTTAGATGGTTCAGCTGTCGTACATTAAATTTCAGATCTATGTCATATACATGGATGAAACATCAGATCTAATACAAATTTTGAAACTACACGACTTGAAGAACAAGATCCAACTGGAATTACATCAAAATATTGCATAATAAGCTGTAGATCTGAATTACAATTTACAGTGCTGCAGAAAACCCAGAAATTTCTGAAGATAACTTTTATTGCTGAATTCGATCAGATATAGAGAAATGGATCAACAACCCAATCCATGGATCACCAAGGGAAGGCAAGCCTAACACCCAGAGATCTTCCTCCAAACTGATAGTAAACTGAAATAAGCAAGCTCTCTCACAAAATAACGCAGTATTAAGCAGAACTGCGCAGAGGGTGAAGGAGACTCAATAACTGGAATGAAATTACATATCTGATACAAAATATGGATCAACTATCTCTTTGGATGCTGAAGAACACACTCCAATAGAGAAAGCCTATCAAAACAAGCTAGATCTAAGCAGATCTAGAACACCACTTGCTACAAAAGATAGCAGCTGCAAAAACCTCAATGGGCCAGCGCTGCTCATGAAATATAGAGCTTGGTCTCAAACCAGATAGTGGCCAACTTCAGCAAAGAACTCCTCCAATGATCCTCAAGGGAAGAGATGAAACCCCTAAACAGGAATTCCAATCACAATCCTCCACTAAGCAGCAAAGAATGGTATTTGTCTAAGCATACAAATACTTCTGAAATATGATCTATCAACAACCTCTTCATGTTGCTCTCCTCCTTCTTTTATAACATGAGAAGGCCCTTGCAAACCCTAAACCACTTTGATGAGTTACCCCTCTTCACATTAGAGGCTCACTTCTAGAACTACACAATCCCTCTTGGAGATGCATTGAACCTAGACAACGCAGTTGATTTGGTCAAGGTGGACCCAGTCTTTGGCTCAAGCCTCTTTCACACCTGCAAGTGATTATTTACATAGCCCAGATTTGTCTTTGTTCACATGGGCATTGATTTATTAGGAGTTTTACATGTCCTCCTTTATTCATTTATTCATAAAACATAAATTAAATCAAAATTGAATGTCTCCTCTTAGCTAAGGCTAAGTAGGAACATTACATTCTACTGCTTCTCCATCAAGATCTTCCAGCATGAAAGTATTATTTGATCTAGCTTCAGATATTTTGTAAGGACCATGTTGGGATCCTGTGTTTTGATAGATTGGCTAACCAAAAGACAAGGCAACATCAGAACCAATCTTTAGAGTTCCAGAATCTAGTCCTCCTATTCTCGGAGAGTGATCTCTCAAATTATTTGTTTGCAAAGGTATATCTTGTTTGATTTTAAGTATTGATTTTAGACTAGTTATTAGGTGCAAGTGTTTGTTTGTTTGTTGGTTGAATTGGCACAGTAGAGCATGAAAGGTCTAGGTAGTATAGATAGAAAGAAGAAGTGTCAAATTCATTGGGCAATGGAGTCAAGAAGAGGTTTATGAAAAACTTATTAATGGATATGGGATATTAAAGGGCAAATCTAACTTGGCCATAGGATCCTTTAGTTTTTGTGAATGAGATGGAAATCAATGATTTGAAAAGATAAAATAA
This sequence comes from Pinus albicaulis, assembly GCA_034641835.2. NCBI lineage: Eukaryota > Viridiplantae > Streptophyta > Pinopsida > Pinales > Pinaceae > Pinus > Pinus albicaulis. Next base: position 926,056,158 of record CM076582.1, read on the forward strand.
ATTCTCAACAAAGGGAACTTGAAAACATAACTTGAACAATAAAGAGGTATTTAATAGATAGGGCTAACCATGAATTCTACAAACCAAAATTTAAGCAAATGATGACTTCAAGACAAATTTTAAAATGAAATCTAATATTTGGGAGCACATCCTATTTCCTCAAAGATTTTATTTCAAAGGACTTAGAAAACATAAAAGATTCACTGATAATTGTAGTCATAGAAGAGGGAACACATAACACATCTATGATCACAACTATAAATACCTTTAAAATAATTGTTCGAGCAGGGACAAAGGGTATGATTGGAAAAGACCTCCTTGGCTAACTGTAAACAATGATGCTTCAAAAAGAGACTTCAAAAACAACTTTCAAGTGGCAACAGACAAGTAGGGAAAACCATAAATCATGCTGAAACCAACTATTTGAACTATTAGAGAAATAAACAAGCATGAGGAATAAAGAGAAAGATTAAAGACTCTAAAATACATCAGCAGAAGAAAACATAAAACAATGAAGGATAAACAGGTCTAAGGTGTTTCCAGGAGTCATGTCTTAGCCTAAAATTTTCATCCTACTGTAGTAAGCATTAATGAAACATAATGAAAACAGGAAAAACAACAGAGAGTTCAGAATACATCACCAACAACCAAGCTCAGGGATCCAATGATAGAGCCTTCTCAAGAACAAGCATGTCAAAACACCATCAAGCTTCCAATACTTCAATTTCTTCCTCAACTTCAAATAGACTATGTATTATTTCAGAGAGTTTCAGTATTACAACTAGTGACCAACCAACAACTTCTCATCTTCTTCAGAAGTATTTATAGAAGAAATGAGGAGGTGGAAGAGTTTTAGGATTGAAGTGTAATTAATTCTACACTAAATGCAACTCCTAGCCTTGAAAACCATGCAAGGTATAAGGCAGGAAAGCATTGAATTACAACTCTGCTTCATTTATTCTGTTTCTGTGTTTTTAGGCTTAATGGGTAAAAAGATTGATTTTAAGGCCTATTTTTCTTTTATAATAACTTTACTGACAATTTGAAATATATTCCTTTGTTTGAAATAACTGTTTAGCTGTCTTTATGGAAATATCTTCTCTTTAGGCAATAAATATGCCTTCTTTTGATTTATGAAAGCTGCAGGTGGCTCTTTGGGTAGCTGAAGAGGATAAATAGCCTCTGATGTGGCAGTGGAGGCCTCCTTTGCTGATATTTTCCTCTGTTTTACCTTAAAACACCTTAATCTGTTCTTTATCTGTGTTTTAGGCTTAATTAGGCCTTGATCTTAGTCTTCGGGTCTTCATTCTCTGATATTGGCTTTGTTTCTTTAATCCTGAGGATTAAAACTATGATCTTCAATCTTTGGCCCTAATTAATCCCTCTTTAACCTTGATTCTTCATTACTGATACACTTTGTCACTTGTTTACAGTGGCATAACTGATATTAGGCAGTGGAGGGTTTCTGAGATCGAGGATCATGCTCCAGATGATTCAAACATATATTTTAAGCCCTGCAGCTCCTTCTTCCTTTGGTTTTAAGCCACACAATCGTCATTCTAGAATTTTTTGTGGCGCGGGCGGGAAGACGAAAACATCAGATAAAACCACACGAAAACACACAAAGTTATTATAAAATCACACGGGGAAATGGTTTAACAACGCCGGAGGTTTGGTGGAGGGGATGGAGGCAGGAATGGAGGATTTTGCAGAAAAAAGGGAGAAAAACCCTTGGCAAAAGAGAAATGGGTGAAAATGCAGTTTGGGTGTAAGAATAAATAAGAGACGTTGATTTGGAATGATCAACGTTTGAGATTTCCTGATGAAATCACTTTGGAGAATGATGGAGGGCGAAAGACTTTAGGGTTGAGATCTAATGTGGACCATCGGATTAAAAAAATAGATGGCTGAGATCATTTGATGAAATGTTTTGGGGGAAAGGAAAATGGGGGTGAGATCAAGTTAGGACCGTCAGATTAAAACAATCGATGGCAAGAATTAAATTTGAATTTTCATTGCGGAGGGGGAAGCAGTAAGGCGGAAAACTAGAATGGTTTTCGTGTGGCATTGGAGTGGTTTTGAAATTTGGAAAAAAAATGTGATACCATATATTGTTTGATATGCATCCCCTTCAATACCGCCCATTTCGCGTTTTTTTTTTTTATGTTAAGTCACGGGCACAAAAAAAATGCGAAACGTGATTTGAGCTGTTGGATCAAAGGTTGGAGATCCGACGGTGAGGATCACATGTGAGGGGGGAGCTGCACAATGGAGAAAGTAGTGGGTCCATTGGTTATGTCATCATTTTTTTTGTGTAGTGGACGAGCGCGATGGGCCATCGGGTTAAAACTTGATTGTCCGATCTGGAATTTGAACGGTAGAGATTTCATAAAAGGGGAGGAGTGTTGAAAGAGAAAGGGATAGCAATATGGATGGGTGTAGAGCAAGAGGCCTGATGGCCATTGATCTGCAAAGATCAACGGTCATGGTTTGTCTTTAGAATTGAACTGTCGGGGTAAATGAGAAAACAAAGGGAAAAAAGGTTTTTCGGGTTTAATCCCGTCTGTTTGATGTGATCAATGGACGGTGGAGATTCAACGAAGGGGCGGGTATTTGAATAGACGAAAAGGTAGGTGAGTTAAACAGTAGAGGAGAGGATGGCACAGGGGACGTTGATCTACAGAGATCAACGGTCCAGATTCAATTCAAATTTGAAATGTCTGGGAAACAAGAATATAAGGAAAAAGGGTTCAGAAAGGTTTTTGTGTTGAAAGGGGGGGGGGGGGGGGGGGGGGGGGGGGGGGGGGAAAGAACTTACCGCTTGGTTTTGAGGCTAGGTTATATGCAACGAAAGGGCTAAGGGCTAGGAAAAAAGGCGCTTGAGCCCTATATAAACAAAAAGAAGCTTTTTAGGTCGAAATAGTGAGTTTTTGGCGTTAATTTGGGGTTCCGATAGAGGAAAATAGGAGTTTTTAAACCAAATGTAAGGGGAAAAACTGCTTTAAAAGGGATTTTGGAATGGTTTAGAGGCCAAAATGAAGGGTTTTTAGAGGAATTTTGTGAGGGAAAAAATGGGTGAAAGGAGGAGTGAAAATGATGGAAAATAGGGGTTTTAAGCAGTCTTTCTCTTGGCAAACAATAGGTTTTTAGGATAAAAGGGTAATAGAAGTGAAGATTAACTCTAAAGAGTAATAATCATCATAAAAAATTTAAAATATGATAAGTTTTCAAAGGGAACTATCTCTTGAAGTTTTGAAAAACCAAATTAGCCACCATTGGATATAAAAAGTTATAGGTGGCTAACAGTGGCTCCTCTTGGGGAGGACAGCTGGTCTTTTAAGTGTCCAGAACCCCAGATGCAAATCTCTGGCTTTCATTAAATCAGTGCCTTCATCCATTGGGCAACAACCTTTCTTTTTCTTTTGGCTGACCTTCCTCTGATTTGATGATCTTTGCAGCAATTTGAAACAATGGAATTCTATCAAAACAACATGTCTACCTACCCATTCCTAATGATCCTAACATTTTTTCTTCTTTCAGAGTGCATTTGGACTAGCAAACTCTCTTCATCAACATTTTATTCTTTTGAAAAAACAAGAAACTAATCTAAGTCTAATCTTATTCCTCCATGAGTTCAGATTACGCAGTTGAACTCATAAGTTTCTCTACCTAACTACTATCTGTCGGGATTAGAATATCTGACATATTTTATTCTCTAAATTCTAAAACAGAAATTTAAAAGCAGCCAAGCCAAGATTAAGTAGTTTGACTTGCTGCAGATCTATGGCATAAAAACAAGCTGCACATAGACTAAAATTTGCAGAAAATTTAAAACAAAATGGTGAAGGCTTAAGATCTGAAAATTAAAACCTCCTTCACTATTTCTTCAGCTTTGGTTCTGAATTTGTTTGAGCTATCTTTTCTCTCTTTTTGGTCCAAGTTTTGAGCATATTTGAACTAGTTCTTCATCAGTCTCATAGGTTTAGGATTTGAGCTTGTTTGAACCTTTGTTTTTCTATCCTAATCAACCTTACTGATAAGCCAAGATTATGTTGTTTGGTTGATCTAATTCACTAACCTATCAGCAGTAAATTGAAAAGATAATTAGTCATGATTACGCTATATGACTAACTAGAAGTGTGTTTTTAGGAGTGGCATTTGAGCTTGCACACTTTTAGACTTTGTTTCTCTTTTTTGGTATGGGGCTGTACCTTTCTTATTTTACAATATGCCATCTTTTCTATTGTTTTTGTATTTTTATTTTTCTAACTTTGAATGTAATGTTCATACTATGATATTTACAATGGAAACTAAAAAGCTTTGAAACTCATGACTCTTGGCAGAAGCAATGCTTGAGAATCCTGTCATTGACAGGACCTCCATATAGATCTTCTCCATTCAATTCTTTCAGGAAAATTGCATTGTGACCCCTCTCAGCATGAATAACATAGGGCCCTTTCCACAAGTTCTCAAAATTTCCATGTTTTCCCTTCTCTTCCCTTCTTGAATCCCATTTAAGAGCAACATTTCCAACTTGGAAATTATTTGCCTTAGTCCTTTTATCAAATAGTTTCTTGATATTTTCTTGAACTAGTTGTGTTCTTTCATAGACTTATTCTCTGGACTGTTGTAAATGAATTGTTTGGTTGATTCTTCTCTGCACATCATTTTCCTCAGTTTGCACTGCTTGGATGAGTTTCATCACTGGAACTCCTAATGAGGTTGGGAAGACTGCATCCATGCCATAGACCAACTGATAGGGGGACATGTTTATTGACTTCTTTGTAGTTAATCTATCAGCCCATAAGGCATGAACCAACTTACTGTGCCATGATTTCTTATTTTGTTCCAATAGCTTTTTGATGATGTTGATAAGGCTTTTGTTGGAAGATTCAGCTAATCCATTTCCTTGGGGATAATAGGCAGTAGAATGGCCCAAGGTGATGTGGTATTTGTGACAGAAATCAACCATTATTTTAGAGTTAAAGGTAGTAGCATTATATGTGATGATTTTTCTAGGACAACCAAATCTAGATAGGATGTTTGTTTCAATGAACTTGATAATGACAGAGTCAGTAGAATTCCTAGATGGTATGGCTTCTATCCACTTGGTAAAGTAGTCAGTGGTAGTGAGGATCCAATTATGTTGGGCTGATGAAGATGGGTGAATTTCCCAAATGAAGTCCAAGCCCCATTGTTGAAAGGGTCCCTCAACACTGATAGGATGCAAAGGTAAGGGAAGGAGTTTTCTTTTTCCATCAAAAATTTGACACTTATGGCAAGACATGACTAAATTTTGAGTATCTGGGAAAAGGGTGGGCCAATAGTGACCAGATCTGAGGATTTTGTTTATTGTGGTCTTCCAGTAGAGGTGTCCTCCACATTCTCCTTCATGCTACTCATGCATGATCTTTCCTGCATCATTCTCAAGCAAACATTTAAGCAAAATTCCAACAAAATTTTTCCAATATAATACCCCATCAAATATGCAATAATTCAAAGCCTCATGTTTCAAAAATCTAGCTTTAGATTTAGACAAAGAAGGAGGGGCATTCAAATATAAAAGTACATAAATTATGTCAGCATACCAAGGAGAATTCAAAAATGTTTCTTCAATGAAAGGGGTAGTGAATTCTTCTATTTCTTCCAACACATCCACCATATTCATATCTAGTGCTTGGAAGTTTGATTCAGCAATGAGTTTTTCTAATCCCTGCCCTTTAATTAGTTTGGCAGGCCTGATTTCTAAGTCATATTCAAGAATAGTAGCAATCCATTTTCCCCTTTTACCATCAGGGTATTGACTTAGAATATCCTTGACAACAGTATGTGGAACAAAAGAAATTATGTGAGAGTGTAAAATGTAGACTCTAAAGTGCTTTAATTCTTTCACCAATGCTAAGGCTTGTTTATCCATGATGTTATATTTGAGAGGAGCATCTCTTAAGGCCCTACTAAAAAATGATATTGGTTGTTCTTGCCCCAATTCATTATTTTGAAGTAATACTGTAGCTATTGTATGTTTAGATGCAAAAGAAAAGATATAAAATTCTTTGGTGAAATATGGACTAATCAAAACTGGTGTTTGAGTGAGAGCTTGTTTAACCAGTTAAAATTATTATTTAGCTTGTGTAGTTCATTTCACACCTACCTCTTTCTTAAGCATGTTTTTAATGTCTCTTAATAGCTCAGCAAGGTTGGGGATAAACCTCCTCAAAAAATTAATCCTTCCAATGAAAGATTGTAATTATTGAGGCTTCTTGGATGGCTAATCTTCAATATGCCATCAATCCTTTTAGGGTCTACTTTGATTCCCTCTTCTGAAATTATGTGACCAAGAAGATTTCCTTCTTGGAGACCAAAGAGTGTATTTTTGGGGTTCAAAGATAAGCCAAATCTCCTACACTTCTCAAAAACATTTCTCGTGTGAATCAAATGTTCTTCATTAGTTTTTGAGAAAATTGTTATGTCATCAAGATAAATGATAAAAAAATATCCAATATCTTTAGAGAAGGCTATGTCCATGGCCCTTTGGAAGGTGGCCCCCACATTCATCAAACCAAATGGCATTTTGACATACATAAAGGTGCCCCAAGGTGTAGTAAAATTAATTTTGTGTTGATCACTTGGGAGCAATAACACCTGATTGTAACCTGAGAACCCATCCAACAGTGATATCATTTTTCACCCAACTACCATTTGAAGTATATGGTCCATCTTAGGCAAGGGGTAGTTTTCTTTTAGAGAGGCTCTATTTAAATTTCTAAAGTCAATGCAGAGCCTAATTTCCCCTGTCTTCTTCCTAACAGAAACTAAGTTTGACACCCACTCTGAATATCTAATGGGTACTATAATCCCAACATCAGACATATTTTCAATTTCTTTCTTGAATAAAGGCAATAAAACAAGGTTTATCCTCCTCAGTTTTTTTTTGAAATGTTTCTGATTTTCCTTAAGAGGAATTTTGTGCTGAATGATGCTAGTGTCATAAGATTTCAGATCTTTGTATTCCCAAGTAGACACATCTCTAAATTATTTGAATAGCTCTATATATTGCAATTTTATGTGAGCTGGGAGAGTGCTAGACAGTTTGATCATTTTGGGTTTTGCTAGGCTGCCTATGTTATGTTCTTCTACATCTATTTCCACAGGCTCCATTCTTGGTTCTTTAGCTACATCATTAAAATAAAAAAGATGTTCTAAAGGTGTGAGGCCTCTTGGAATTGTATCATTCATACATTGTAAAACTTCCAAGTCTTTCTGGCCTATGTTGTCAATCAATTTTGCTTCAAAAAGATTTTCACAGTAATTTATGTTAGCAGAATATGTTATTTCTATTTCTAGGATTTGTTCATTATCCAAACAGTTTTCTTCATGGCTGGTTTCTAATGTTGGTATGGAAAAATCATTTTCTGATTTTAGGAAATCATCTATGTGTTTTTCAGAGTCAAATACTTGCCAGTGGTCCTCATTTGCAGGCACTGTAGGCCTGTTTTTAACCTTTATGTTGAGATGTTCATTTATTTGAGGTACTTGGCAATTGCTAGCAGCGAAGGCAAGTTCATTTTCCAGATGATTTTGTGCTCTTGGAATGAAAACGAGTTCATATTTTTCAAAGGTTTTTAATAAATCAAGGGCAACATTTTGATATTCTCTAAGTCTTGGGTTTTTAGCTGAATATTCTCCTTTGATTTTTCTTATGATAAGTTCAGAATCTCCCAGGATTGATATTTTCTAGGCTTCTAGTTGTTTAAGCAACTGCAAGCCAAGAAGCAGGGCTTCATATTCAGCAATATTATTAGTGCATGGAAAGTCTAATTTATATGAATAACCCTAATTGTATTTTGAATCCATACACCTACCCCTGCACTTGTTTGATTACAAGACCCATCAAATTTTATTGGCCAAAGTATATTTGCCTCATTTTCCTTTTCTTGTTGATGTTGATTGCCAATGTTTTGTATCTGATTTGAGGAAAGTTATGCTTGTTTTGGTAAATTGATTTCCTCTTTGTTTTCCTTTTCTTATTGAGTGATTGGGTGTTCACTGTACAAGATAAAGGAATATAAACTTGATATAATGGAATAGATTGGAGAGTTTTTCGGTTTATCTATGTTTCTCACCATGTATTTCATGCAGGATTCCCTATATAATCTTCTGTTTTGGTTAAAAACTGGGATGGTGGCATAAGACATGTCCATTTGAAGGCTTCCCTGAAGTTTAGCTCCCCATGATCTTGATAAAATCATGCCATACTTTGGGGGAATGTCAGCTACTACTATGTCCATAACTAAACTCTTAGCAGGGAGTTGAGATAAGTTAATGCATAAATCTTTAATTAAACCCAAGCATTTTACTCTGCTTGAATCAAAGGAATACAAATCCTTGTATGGTTTAGTAATTTCTAAGCCTAATATTTCCATCACTACTTTGGGCATAAGATTATGTGAAGCTCCAGAGTCTAACATTGCATTGTGTAATATCTTATCATGTATATTCAAACTGACATAGAAGGGAGGGACAACTCCTTCTTGGTATTTTCCTTCAACTTTTGGACCAAACAACAATTTAGGTTTTTCATCTGTCAAGTTTAAAGTGTCAATATCACTTCCTAAGTTCAAAGCTTTCAAAACTTGGTTTTTGTACACTTCTTGGGTTACTAGTTAAGCTAGAGGTATGGTAATTTTTATCTTTGCAATCTCTCCCTCAAGGCTGAAAGGAGCTATGGATTTTTTCATATTTACATCTATTTTTTCAATTGAATTCCTTTTAGCAATTATGATTTGCTGAACTTTGTTTAGACTACTATTTGGGAAAATTTTGTTAGATCCACTAGTTGAAGTGCTAGGGATGTTTTGCTCAACATTTGGCTGGCTACTCTTTTCTTTGTTTAAATCTGTTTTCTTAGCCAAAATGTTGGGTTTCTCTGTTGTCTTCTTAGGCTGATTTTCTACATTTTTCTTAATAGAAGTACTAGTGTTTTTATCTTTTGAATTATCTATGTTCCATTTTCTCCTAAGATCATATTGCTTGTGCACCTCCATGATTGCATTTTCAAACCCCAATCTATAATCATCAGAATCGTCATAGGTGTTTTTATTTTGATTTGAGGAGGAGAAACCTTGTTCTTCTTCAGTGAGGAAAAAATCATCCCCACTGTCTGATCCAATCAAGTTTACATGATCCTCTCCCAACCTTTAAATCTCCCTTTCTTCCTCTTGATCTACATAGTTTTTTTGGAAGGGAGGTCTAATTTGTTGGTCATTGTCTCTTTGCATATCTTGATTATTTTCTCTTATGAAATTTTGATTTCTATTTCTATTTTGGGGGTTATTTTTATTTTCTCTTGGTGGCACTCTATCATTTAAGTTGATCTTTTCAAACATCTTCTCCATTACTTTTACTAGGTTGTCAATTTTGTTGTCAGAAGATGAGGTTGAGGGTGCAATATCATCTTTATAAGTTACCCTCTTCTCTGATCTTAACCTAGCTCTTTTCTCAATAATGTTTTCTTCTACACTCACAGATCCCTTCTGCATTTCTTCTAGAGTTAAGTAATCTCTCTCTCTAAGTTGATAGGCCATTTCAGGATCAAAATCTTCAGGATATCTTACGAAGGCCATGCCTTGGGGAGGTTTCATGTGAGGTGGAAGAGCATTGTAAACATTGTTAAACCTAGTGGAGTAGTCATGAACACTCTCCCCTTGATTTCTTTTAAGGCTGCTATACTCTGCTAATATTTGGAGAGGGTTCTTTTTTATTTCCCATTTGTTTATGAATGTTTGATGCAAAGAAGGAAGATCATTGATGCTGTTAGGAGTTAATATTTTAAACCATTTTTTTACTTCTCCTAAAATTTGGGCAAAGATTCTCATCTTAATGGTCTCTTCTTCTATATCCATGTAATCAAAGGCATCATTCATGTTATCTACATGTTGTTGGGCAGTATTAGGTTCATTTCCAGTGAAATGAGTTTTGGATTGGTAATCATTTGGTAAGGGAAGCATAGGTTGTGGTAACACTAATGGGGCATACCATGTTGCCATGGCTGGAAGGAAAGGTGGATTTACAAGGGGTGGATTGAAAAGAGGGAAAGTGGGTTTGAATGGAGTGTTTTGGACAGTGGTGGTATGAAGAACAGATGTGGATGGACCAGCAAGAGACTGTTGAGTAGAACTTGGATGAGATAAACCAAAATTATGAAGGAAATGTAAATTAGGTGGAGTAGTTTATCTGCTATCAAGATGTTCACCTCTATCTAGGGATGAGGATGGAGACTCTAAATCTATCCGATCTATGTCATCAAGTGACCTAGTTATAAATGGGTTTCTTAAGTCAACTTGTGAATCTTGTAGAGCTGTAAGGTTTTCAGGAACAGAATTAGCTCTTTGGACTGGTCTGACAATAGTTGAAGCTTGAGCCTTAGGAGACTTCCTAAGTATGCTTTCAGGATTATCAACTATCTCAGGAGGGTTTGGGTTAGGATAGGCTCTAGTATGAACCCTTCTAGAAGCCACTATGCTATGTTTTCAGACCCAATAATAAGAAAAGTTTAACCAAACATGATAGTCTTTTGTAGGCTAACTGATCTTTTAGCAAGAAAACTTTAAACCTCAAAGTCTTCTTAACTGAGTTTGTATGATGTTATGATAGTAATGGGTCTCCTAGTGGAGTATTTAGGTATATTTAGGATTGTGGAGTCACCAGGTGGAAAATTTTTATCTTTTTGTGAAGGTAAAATGTGTTATGGTTCCACCACCATTATTATGAAGCCAATCTGAAATATTTTTGGATTTTTTGAGTTTTTTCAGTCCTATGGATTAGAGAGTGTCCTAAATCTGTTTCAACACTTCACTCGGATGATGAGACAAATATATTTTACTCTATGACTTACTAACTGATTTTCTTAGAGATTTGTAGGACTAAAGAGTTTATAATAGTTTGATAAGCTATCATAGATTCAATATGTCCCACCATGATCGCCATTATGTTGGGATCCTGTGTTTTGAGAGATTGGCTAATCAAAAGACAAGGAAACATCAGAACCAATCTTTAGAGTTCTAGGATATAGTCCTCCTATTCTCAGAGAGGGATCTCTCAAATTATTTGTTTGCAAAGGTATATCTTGTTTGCTTTTAAGTATTGATTTTAGACTAGTTATTAGGTGCAAGTGTTTACTTGTTTGCTTGTTGGTTGAATTGGCACAATAGAGCATGAAAGGTCTAGGTAGTATAGATAGAAAGAAGAAGTGTCAAATTCATTGGGAAATACAGTCAAGAAGAGGTTTATGAAAAAATTATCAATGGATATGGGATATCAAAAGGGAAAATCTAACTTGGCCATAGGATCCTTTAGTTATTTTGAATGAGATGAACATTAATGATTTGAAAAGAGAGTTTGAATTCTCAACAAAGGGAACTTAAAAACATAACTTGAACATAAAGAGGTATTTGATAGGCAGGGCTAACCATGAATTCTACAAACCACACTTTAAGCAAATGATGACTTCAAGACAACTTTTAAAATGAAATCTAAGATTCGGGAGCACATCCTATTTCCTCAAAGATTTTATTTCAAAGGACTTAGAAAACATAAAAGATTCACTGATAATTGCAGTCATAGAAGAGGGAACACCTAACACATCTATGATCACAACTATAAAGACCTTTAAAACAATTGTTCAAGCAGGGACAAAGGGTATGATCAAAACAAACCTCTTTGGCTAACTTTAAACAATGGTACTTCAAAGGGAGACTTCAAAAACAGTTTTCAAGTGGTAGCAGATAAGCAGGGAAAACCATAAATCATGTTGGAACCAACTATTTGAACTATTAGAGAAATAAACAAGCATGAGGACTAAAGAGAAAGATTAAAGACTCTAAAATACCTCAGCAGAAGAAAACATAAGATAATGAAGGATAAACAGGTCTAAGGTGCTTCTACGAGTCATTTCTTAGCCTAAAATTTTCATCCTACTGTAGTAAGAATTTATAAAACATAATGAAAATAGGAAAAACAACAGACAGTTTAGAATACATCACCAACAACCAAGCTCAGGGATCCAATATCAGAGAATGAAGACCCGAAGACTAAGATCAAGGCCTAATTAAGCCTAAAACACAAATAAAGAATAGATTAAGGTGTTTTAAGGTAAAACAGAGGAAAATATCAGCAAAGGAGGCCTCCACTACTTCAGAGGCTATTAAAACTGTGATCTTCAATCTTTGGCCCTAATTAATCCCTCTTTAACCTTGATTCTCTATTACTGATACACTTTTTTTCTTGTTTACAGTGGCACAACTGATATTAGGCAGTGGAGGGTTTCTGAGATCGAGGATCATGCTCCAGATGATTCAAACATAGATTTTAAGCCCTACAACTCATTTTTCCTTTGGTTTTAAGCCACATAATCGTCATTTTGGGAATTTTTGTCACCTGACTATGACTGGGAAGAAAACAGAGCAAACATCATTTAAAACCCTGCAAAAACATACAAAATTATTATAAAATCCTGCAGAAATGGTTTAAGACTGCTTCAGAGGTTTGGTGGAGGGGATGGAGCTGTGCAGAATGGAGGATTTTGCAAAAAAAAGGGAGAAAAACCCTCGGCAAAAGCGAAATGGGTGCAAATGCAGTTTGGGTGTAAGGATGAATAAGATCCGTTTATTTGGAATGATCAACGGTTGAGATTTCCTGATGAAATCACTTTGGAGAATGATGGAGAGCAAAAGACATTGGGGTTGAGATCTAATGTGGGCTATCGGATTAAAACAATCGACGACCAAGATCATTTGATGAATTTTTTTGGGGGAAAGGTGAATGGGGGTGAGATCAACTTAGGACTGTCATATTAAAACAATCGACAGCTAGGATTAAATCTGAATTTTCATTGCGGAGGGGGAAGCGGTAAGGTAGAAAACCAGAATGGTTTTCGCGTGGCATTGGAGCAGTTTAGAAATTTTGGCCAAAAAAACGCAATACCATACATCGTTTAACACGCGTCCCCTTTAATACCACCCATTTTGCGTTTTTCTTCAGTGTTAAGTCACGGACGCAAAAAAATGCAAAACGTGATTCGAGCTGTCGGACCAGAGACTGGAGATCCGATGGTGTGGATCGCATGCGATGAGGAGAGCTGCACAGCGGAGAAAGTAGTGGGGTCCATTGGTTATGTCATCATTTTTGTTGTGTAGTGGACGGGCACGATGGGCCATCGGGTTAAAACTTGATCATCCGATCTGGAATTTGAACGGTTGAGATTTCATAAAAGGGGCGGAGTGTTGAAAGAGAAAGGGATAGCAAGATAGATGGGTGGAAAGCAGGAGGCCTGATGGTTGTTGATCTGCAAAGATCAATAGTCCTGATTTGTATTTATAATTGAACTGTAGGGGTAAATGAGAAAACAAATGGAAAAAAGGTTTTTTGGGTTTAATCCCGTTCATTAGATGTGATCAATGGATGGTGGAGATTCAACGAAGGGGTGGGTATTTGAATAGAGGAAAAGTTAGGTGAGTTGAATAGCAGAGGAGAGGATGGCACAAGGGCCATTGATCTACAGATATCAACGGTCCAGATTCAATTCAAATTTGAAACATCGGGGAAACAAGAATATAAGGAAAAAAGGTTAGGAAAGGTTTTTGCGCTGAAGGGGGGGGGGGGGGGCTAAAGAACTTAGCACCCAGTTTTGAGGCTAGGTTATATGCAACAGAAGGGATAAGGGCTAAGAAAAAAGGCGCTTAAGCCCTATATAAACAAAAATAATATTTTTACGCCGAAATAGTGAGTTTTTGGCCTTAATTTGGGGTTCCAGTAGAGGAAAATAGGATTTTTAAACCAAATGTAATGGGAACAAACGGTTTAAAAGGGATTTTAGAACGGTTTAGAGGCCAAAATGAAGGATTTTTAGAGGAATTTTGTGGGGAAAAAATGGGTGAAAGGAGGAGTGAAAATGATGGAAAATAGGAGTTTTAAGCAGTCTTTCTCTTGGAAAACAGTAGGTTTTTAGGATAAAAGGGAAACATCAGTGAAGATTAACTCTAAAGAGTAATAATCATCATAAAAAATTTAAAAGATGATAAGTTTTCAAAGGGAACTACCTCTTGAAGTTTTGAAAAACAAAATTAGCCACCATTGGATATAAAAAAGTTATAGGTGGCTAACAGACCATACCATAAAGGATGAATTTTACCATGTTTCCCATTCTCTTCCTTCCTAGTATCCCATCTTAATACTAGATCTCCAGCCTGAAACATGATTTCTCTTGCCTTTATATCAAAAATAGACTTCATTTTCTCTTGATAAGTGACCAAATTGTCTCTGACTTTATTCCTGCTTTCACTCAATTCTATCACCTTATTTAGTCTCCTGATTAAGGCATTAGGTTCCTCTTGAGAGTATTGAAGAAAATAAATTACTTGTCTTGCTAGCTGAGTGGGAAAAAAAGCCTGAGAACCATATACTAATTCATAAGGAGATTTACCAGTGGATCTTTTAGTAGTCATCCTCACTGCCCATAAAGCAAAAATCAGCTTTGAATCCCAATCCTTCTGGTTGTCATTGATTTTTTTCTTTAAGATTTTCACCAATGTTTTATTAGATGATCCTGCTAATCCATTTCCTTGAGGATGATATGCTGTAGAGTGGGATAATATTTCAATATAAGTTTGAAAAAAATTTATGAACCTGACTGAGTTGAAAACTTGAGCATTATCTCTTACTTTACTAGACATCCAAATTTGCTGAAAATATTCTCTTCGAAAAACTTCATCACCACCAAATCATTTGATTTTCTAGTAGGAATTGCCTCTACCCATTTTTTAAAATAATCAGTAGCAGTTAGAATCCATTTAAATTTCCCACTTGATGGTGGATTAATCTCTCCAATGAAATCCAATCCGCATTTCCTGAAGGGTTCTTCAGTAAACATAGGAAGGAGAGGTAAAGGAGCTAACCTTTTATTTTCTGCAAATAATTGGCATTTATATCAACTTCTAAAAATTCTATATACATCAGAAAATAAATAGGGCCAATAAAAACATGATTTAAGAATCTTATGAGCAGTTAATTTCCAGCTGTAATGACGTCCACACAAGCATTCATGGTATTCTTTAATTACCTCCATAGTTTCCTCTTCTGTCAAACATAACAATAGCACACCAACAGGATCTTTCCAATACAACTTAGCTTCAATTATAACATAAGGTTGAGCCTTGAGTTTCAAAACTCTATACTTATCTCTGTTTATTGAAGGAGGACAAGAAAAGAAACACAGATAATGAATAATATCTTTATACCAATCTGAACAGAGAAATTTATATTTGATTGCCGACTTTGTCTTAATCTTATCTGTTTCTTCAGTCACTTCATCTACAGGTGCAAGTAAACTAATTCCCAAAGCTTGGAAATTAGATTCTGTCAGCAATTTTGCCAGTTCTTGTCCTTTGACTAACTTTGTTGCTTTGATATCCAGATCATATTCTTGGATTTTGGCAATCCATTTTCCTCATTTTCCTTCTACATCACTTTGTACTAGCATATCCTTTACAGCATAATTAGGCACATATGATACTATTTTGGAATGAAGTACATAAGTTCTGAAAGCCTTTAATGATTTGACTAAAGCATGTACCTGCTTATCTAGGATATTATAATTCAGCTCTGCATCTCTAAGGACTTTGCTGAAAAAGGCTACAGGTTGTTCACTTCCTTCTTCATTTTTTTTAATAGCACAACAGCAATAGTAGAGGATGATGCAAATGAGAAGATTTGAAAAGGCTTCAATTAATTTGGATTGATCAGAACATGAGCTTCTTGAAGAGCATCTTTAATTCTGTCAACAGATTCTCTTGCCTCTTTGTCCCATTTTACTTCAACATTGTTTTTTAACATATCTGTTATTTTCCTGACAATCTCAGCATAATTCGGAACAAATCTTCTCAAAAAAATGATTTTTCCCAGAAACCTTTGGATATCCTTTTTACTTCTAGGCAGTGGAATTGGCTGTATAGCTTTAACCCTTGTTGGATCAATCTTCACTCCTTGATTTGAAACTATGTGACCTAACAACTTACCTTCCTCTAAAGCAAACAAATATTTCTTGGGATTTAATGATAATCCAAATTTTCTACATTTCAAGGAGGCTTTCCGCAGATTCTCTAAGTGCTCATCATCAGAACCTGAAAAAATACTAAAATCATCAAGATAAATGACTACAAATTTATCACCCACAAAAGCAATATCCATTTCCCTTTGGAAATTAGCTCCTGCATTCATGAGGCCAAATGGCATTCTGGCATGCATGAATGTTCCCCAAGGTGTGGTGAAAGTAGTTTTCTTTTGCTCTTCCTTCTCCATAGCCACCTGATTATACCCAGAAAAACCATCAACCATAGATAACCTGAATGCTCTAGTTACTTTCTACAGAACAAAATCCATCTTTGGTAAAGGATAATTATCCTTTAGGGAATCTCTGTTCAAATTTATGAAATCCACACACAATCTTATCTCTCCATTTTTCTTCTTGGATGGTACCAAATTGGAAACCCAATCTGAATATCTTAGTGGAACTATGATTTTTTCTTGCAAAAGTTTCTTTACCTCTTTTTCAATTGGAGCCAGTAATAGTGGGTTAATTTGTCTGAGATTATGCCTGTGTGGCTTAACCCCATCTTTCAATGGTATTTTATGCTGAATAATATCTAGATCATAATTTTTGAAATCTTCATATGACCATGCAAATACATCCATGAATTGTTTAAAAAGGTCTATATACCTTTCTTTGTAATCCTTAGGAACTCCTTTAAACAATTTGACTATTTTAGGCTCATGTTGAGTTCCTAAATTACAGTCCTCCATTCCTACATCTTGGGATACCTTTTTCTGGTTCACTACCACATCATTAGCATCAAACAATATCTCAAGAGGTACCAAACCTCTGGGAAAAATATTATCCTTCAACTGAATTATCTTTTGATCACCAATTGAATGTTTCAGATTTTTAGACATATCACTTTGACCACTTTCATCAACTTCTAAATCAATTTGAGTGTCTTCAAAAATTTCCAGTCATTGTCAAAAACTGATTAATTTGCTCATCATCCTCAAAAACCTGCCAGTGTTTTACATTATTAGGGATTGAAGGCCTGTGTCTCAAGTCAATTTCATATCTCAATCTTGGATTAATTGGTGGCTTAAATGTACTAGCTGCAACTGCCAATGAATCTACCATTATGTTCTCTTCTCTTTGAATAAACTGTAAATTAAAAGCTTCAAAATAATTTTCAACTAGATCCCACACCTCATTTCTATAAGACCTCAATCTAGGATGTTTAGTCTAGCACCAATTCTTAATTTGTCTTATTATTAATTCAAAATCACCAAAAACAAAGATAGAATAAATTCGCATCTGTTTAGCTATTTGCAGACTTAGAATCTGTTAGCCACCTATAAATTCTGTCATACACAATGGTGGCTAGACTTTGTCTTCAAAACTTCAAGAGATAGTTTCCTTTGAAAAATTATCATTCTTTAAATTTTTTATGATGATTACTATTCCTTGAGTTAATCTTCATTGTTGTTTCCTCTTTATCCCAAAGAGCCTGATGTTCACCAAGAGAAAGACTGATTAAAAGCCTATTTACCCCTTCATTTTTCACCCTTCCTTTCACTCATAAAACAATTCATTTTTACCCTTAACCCCTTCATAAAAACCCTCTGAAAACCTTCATCTCACCTCTATAACCCCTCCAAAATCCCTTTAAAACCATCTACTCTCCCTTATTTGGTTTTAAATCCCCTTGTTTCCCCTATCGGAACCCTCAATTTGCCTCAAAAACCCTATTTTTAGGCCTAAAAACACCCATTCTGCATATAAAGGTTTCTTAAGCCCCCGAGGGCTTAACTCCTGTAACCCCTTTCCTCATATGACCCACAGTCCCGTAATAGAGCACTTAAAAGGCCTAAAGCCTTTTCGAAACCCCAATTTTCCTTTGTATTTCTGTTTCCCCGACCTTTTATTTTTTTTAAAAAGTCGACCGTCGATCTAAATCGTTCAACGACCCTCGGGTCATCCTCCGCTCCACCTTTCCCTCTGCTCTACCTTTTTCTCTATTCATTAACCCACCCCTTCGTTGAATCTCCATCGTCCATTTATAATATCTAATGGACGAGATTTAACCCGATCTTCCCCACCCACCATACTTTACCCCGCAGCTTCTAACCCCGTTGCGTGCGATCCACATCGTCGGATCTGGGCCTTCTGATCCGACGGTCACTGGTATGTTTCGAAAAACTTTTGCACCCAAAGGTTAACACAGAAATAATTTGCGAAAAATGCGGTTTTGGGAGGGACAGGTGTTGTCCAATGAATCGTATCGCATTTCTTTTATGAAAACCATTACCCCCCAAAATCTTTTGCGAAAACCATTAGTGGTTTTCCGCTTACCACCATCCTCCGTGAAAAGTTTTTTTTTTTTTTCCTGGCCATTAATTATTTTAATCCAATGGTTTATGATTAAATGCGATCCATTTATTTACCTTCCCTCTGTCCTCCCGAAAGACTTGATCAAGTGATCTCCACCATTCATTTTTCCAATTGAACGGTTGATGATATTTCACATTTTCAACTCGGTGCCCTTCACCTTTCCCCCAAAAAATTTCATCGACCCATCTTGACTGTCCATCACATTAATCTAATGGCCTAGATTAGATCAAACCCCAAAGTCTTTTTCCCTCCATCATTCTCCAAAGTGATTTCATCAAGAAATCTCAATCATTGATCATTCTAGATCAACAAATTTTATTCATCCTTGCACCCAAACTACATCTGTGTCCATTTTGCTTTTGCCAAGGGTTTTTCTCCCTTTTTTTTGCAAAATCCTCCATTTCGCACAGCTCCATCCTCTTCACCAAACCTCTGAAGCAGTCTTAAACCATTTACGCAGGATTTTACAATAATTTTGTGTGTTTTTGCAGGGTTTTAGACAATGTTTGCTCTGTGTTCTTCCGAGTCACAGTCAATCGAAAAAAAATCCCAGAATGACGATTCTATGGCATAAAATCAAAGGAAAAGGAGCTGCAGGGTTTAAAATCTATGTTTGAATCATCTGGAGCATGATCCTCAATCTCAGAAATCTTCCATTTACATAATCCACCTGTATAAACAAGCCGAGAAAAGTGTATCAGTGAAGAATAAAAAATAAATGAATTAATTCCTAAAAACCTAAAGATCAAGTTTTTTAATCCACAGGTTTAAAGGATAAATATAGTGTTAAGAAACAAAGACCCAAAGACTAAGATCAAGGCCTAATTAAGCCTAAAACATAGATAAGCAACATATTGAGGTCTTTTAAGGCAAAACAGAGAAAAATATCAGCAAAAGAGGCTTTCACTGCCACATCAGAGGCCAATTATCCTCTTCAACTACTAAAGTGCCACCTGCAACCTCAATCAATCAAAAGAAGGAATAGTTATTGCGTAGTCAGTGATATTTTGCCTAAAGATAGCTAAATAGTTATTTCAAACAAAGGAAGATATTTAAAACTGTCAGTAAAGTTATTATAAAAGATAAATAGGCCTTAAAATCAATCTTTTAACCCATTAAGCCTTAAAAAGAAGAAACAGAGTAAATGAAGCAGAGTTGTAATTCGATGCTTTCCTACCTTATAAATTGCATGGTTTTCAAGGCTAGAAGTTTCATTTAGTGTAGAATTAGTCACATTTCAATCCTAAAAATCTTCCACCTCCTCATTTCTTCTATAAATACTTTTGAAGAAGATGAGAAGTTGTTGGTTGGTCACTAGTTGTAATACTGAAACTCTTTGAAATAATAAATAGTCTGTTTTTGAAGTTGAAGAAGAAATTGAAGTCGTGGAAAATTGATGATGTTGTGACATGCTTGTTCTCTGAGAAGGCTCTATCATTGGATCCATGAGCTTGGATGTTGGTGATGTATTCTGAATTGTCTGTTGTTTTTCATGTTTTCATTATGTTTCAGAAATGCTTAATAAAGTAGGATGAAAATTTTAGGCTAAGAAATGACTCTTGGAATCACCTTAGACATGTTTATCCTTCACTGTTTTATGTTTTCTTCTGCTGAGGTATTTTAGAGTCTTTAATATTTCTCTTTAGTCCTCATGCTTGTTTATTTATCTAATAGTTCAAATAGTTGGTTCCAACATGATTTATGGTTTTCCCTGCTTGTCTGCTGCCGCTTGAAAACTGTTTTTGAAGTCTCCCTTTGAAGTACCATTGTTTACAGTTAGCCAAGGAGGTTTGTTTTGATCGTACCCTTTTTCCCTGCTTGAACAATTGTTTTAAAGGTCTTTATAGTTGTGATCATACATGTGTTAGGTGTTCCCTCTTCTATGACTGCAATTATCAGTGAATATTTTATGTTTTCTAATTCCTTTTAAATAAAATCTTTGAGGAAATAGGATGTGATCCCGAATCTTAGATTTCATTTTAAAAGTTTTCTTGAAGTCATCATTTTCTTAAGGTGTGTTTTGTAGAATTCATGGTTAGCCTTGTTTATCAAATACCTCTTTATGTTAAAGTTATGTTCTTAAGTTCCCTTTGTTGAGAATTCAAACTCTCTTTTAAAATCATTAATGTCCATATCATTCACAATAACTAAAGGATCCTATGGCCAAGTTATATTTTCCCTTTGATATCCCATATCCACTGATAAGCTTGTTATAAACCTCTTCTTGACTCCATTGCCCAATGAATTTGACACTTCTTCTTTCTATCTATACTACCTAGAACTTTCATGCTCTAGTATGCCAATTCAACCAACAAAAAAACAAACAAACACTTGCACTTAATAACTAGTCTGAAATCAATACTTAAAAGCAAACAAGACATAACTTTGCAAACAATTTGAGAGATCCCTCTCTGAGAACAGGAGGACTAGATCCTGTAACTCTAAATATTGGTTCTAATGTTGCCTTGTCTTTTGGTTAGCCAATCTATCAAAACACAGGATACCAATAGAATCAATGCTTCATATTCAGCTACATTATTAGTATATTCAAATTCGAATTTTAAGGAAAAAGGTAAAAAGTTACCTTCAGGAGATATAAATATGAATCCAGCTCTAGTGCCCTCCTTAGAGAATGCACCATCAAAATAACACTTCCAAATTTTATTTTAACACAAATCTTTATGTACATCGGCTGAAGAGATTTGCTCTTGTGAATCTTCAGCAAATTCTGCATCTTCATGCAGCATGAGACAAGAGAGATCCTCCTTCTCTTGACCATAAATGGGGGAATTGCCTGCATCTTTCTTGGTAGTAGTTTTCAGAAATCTAGTTTCTCTGTATAACCTCCTTTCCTCCCCATTAAAAATGGGAATAATAGCATATGTGAAATCCAATTTCAAAACTCCTCCAAGCTTTTCCCCTCAAGATCTAGACAACAACATACCAAATCTGGCTGGGATATCTGCTACTACCACATCCATCATAATACTCTTAGCTATAATTTGAGCCAAGGAAACTACCATATCTTTGATAAGACCTACACACTTCACCCTTTTTGAATCAAAGGAATAGAGGTCTCTATATGGCTTGGTAATTTGCAAATTTAACTCTTTCATTACAGACAGTGGCATTAGATTATGAGATGCACCTAAATCTAGCATACAATTATGTAAAATGAAATCATGCAACAGAACTGATGTATAAAATGGTGGAATAGAAGAATCTACCTATTCAACATGAGGTACAAAAGTAACCATTGGTTTTTCTTCTTGCAGATTCACTATATCACCCACCTCATCAGACTGAGATAAATTAATAAATTCTGCAATCTCTTTCTTATAACCAGGTGTTTTAACCAATTCAAGAAGTGGTACTTGAATCTTTACCCTTTCTAACTCTTTCGACAAACTGAAAGTTTGATTTGGTTTTGTCAACTTTTCAGGTTCTTCTTGGTTTTTCTTTGAATTTTCATGTTGATCAAGAACAGTAACAATATTCTCCAACATATTAGGGTCATTAGGCTTTATTTGGGAAGCCTTAGCTTGCTGCTTCTCTTTTTCTTTTTCTTGATTCATGGGCTGCTTACCCTTATTTGATTTTTTAATTGGATTCTTCTATAGTGGAGTCACCATTGGGGTAGGTACTGATTCTGATTCCTCTTCTTCATTATCCTAAGTTCGCAACCTCTTTTTGACCTCAAATCATATTTTTTATGCAACTCTTCTTGCATAAAATTGGTAAATTGTTTGCAATAATCATCCATTTCTTCCTGATCAAATGAGACATCAACTTCTTTACATTCCTCTGCATATTCTTTCTCACTTTCTTATTCTGTATCACCATCTTCCATATACACAGAAATTTTTTTATCTTCATCTTCTTTTTGATCATTATCAACAGAATGTGATGGTATTGCCTCTATATATAAAGGTGCTTGGACTTGGTCTTTATATTTTCTTTCTCTCTGTAGAATCTGTAGGGGCTGTTTTCTTAATTGGGGATTGAAAGCCCCTTTGTTTTGTTGTGCAGGTTTCTTGTTATCTAATTCCATCTTTACTAATTTGTTTGACAAATTTTTAATGACCTTAGTCATGTCATCTATCCTTTGATCTTGTGATGAGTCTTATTCTTTAGCTTTTCCTTTGTCTTGAACCTTTCCAACAGCAGTCATGTTTTCCTCAATCTCTAAGGCATCGATTTGAATCTGTTCAAGGGTGGAGGCTCTTCTTTATCTCAAGGTAAAATTGAAATCTAATACAAATGCCCCAGCAAAAAAAACCCTTGCTCCAATATAAGGAGGTTTCATTTCCATAGGTAAACTATTATACAACTTATTAAATATTTTAATAAAATCATTCATGCTTTAATTTGATTTGTTATTTATAGCATTAAACTCTATTAAAGAATAACCATGGTCTCTTTTTTCACCCCATATCTAGATGAATTGTCTTTCTAATTCATCCCAATCATTGATTGAACCATTTGGTAATCCTTTGAACCATTTTCTTTCCTCTCCACTTAGAGACTGCACAAAAAGTCTCATTACAACATCAAGATGCTCTACATTAAAGTTTTCAACAAAAGTGAAAGAAAAAGGAAAGTGTTTTTTTGCAGTTATTTCATCTTCACCAGTAAATCTAGGAAGCAACTTTGTAATATTCCAAAATTTTCCTACAATAATTTGGAATATTAAATTTTGCTATTTTCACTTAGGATTTGAATAATTGGGTAAGGAGGCCCATGCATAATTAAAACATGGATGAAATCCCTCTTAGTATGAAAGGGGATCATCATTGGAGCTAGTTTTCACACCCTCATGTGTGAACAGGATCATTTGCAGATGGACAAGGTCAAGTTTGACCAAGTTAAACAGTGCCGAAGTAGGAGGTGGAGAGCATGTTGTGGGATAGCGTAGTGAAAGAGGAGGGAAGTTTCCTTGATGGAGGAAACCCTAAAGAGTGGGACCCATGGAGAGGGAGCTCTCACTTGTTTAAAATGAGGGCAAGGAAACCATTGTTGCTCATGCTTATGATTATTGATTTTATTGGCTGTTTAGACTTTGTGCATTCTCATATTGTTTAGCAGAGTTGCAGTGCTACTTAGCACAAGGATTTCCTATTTATGAATCCTTATCCTTCCTTGATAGGCCTTTTGAAGGAGTTGTACTGATTTTCCTAACATCCAGGCTTGAGGCCAAGCATCCTCCTTCAACTACAACGTTATTCCTGAAGTAGGATAATTCTGTGTTGCAGGGTGTTGCAGTGAGGGATCACAACACCATGTCCATCACTTGTTTTTCAGAGGAAGAGTCTCTCTTTCCTTTGAGGGATCAGTTTGGAAGCCCTTGGAGCTTATTGCAGATCTTGGCATTGGTCCAACTCATTTCCTTTCCCCTACAATGCAGTTTCCTTCAGTGATTGTGTTATTTCTAGTGAGCACTTGCAGTGGGGCTTTGCAGTGTTGATTGGAGGGTGAGATATTCAGTGTTAGGATCAACATTTCACTTGGAAGATCCATTGTAGGAGGTTTAATTTAGCTTGTGCATCATCTACAACCATCTCCATCTAGTTCTAGAGTTGCAGTTGCTAATCAGCCCTGCTACTCCGACATTTTTTCCATTTTGTATATTTCATCCAACCCTTCTAAGGATTGTTGTATTATTTTCAAGGATTAGAGATTTGCTCCCCTACTTTATTTGAGCCATAAATTATCATATCCTTTTATTGATATTATTTCTGCAGTATTAACTTCTATAAAATGCACAGTCATAGCCTGGGTTTATACATAAGTAGTAATGTGCTTCATTTCCTTGTACATGTGTGTTGAGGCTGGCATTACCTTGCTTGAGTGGATGTTTCCTCAAGGATTTGTACTATCTTTACTGCTATAACATCATTTTTTGGCTATATATATCTTCTTGTCTCACATCTTGTACAAATAACATTGTCATTCCATGGTATGTTCATGCATTGTTGTAGTTCCTTCATTGGGCACTTTCTAAAGACAACTAGGTGTGGGAGATCTGTTTAACCCACATAGAGAGATTTATTTTGAGCCATATCTTAGATTTCAGTCTTAGATGCATTGATCTAAGGGATCTAGGTGGTGGTTTCAAATCATGTAGTAGCCATTCCTGGAAAATGCATTTTCTAGTCATGCCTTTCTAGCAGATCCCATTTTGGGATATTACAAACTTAAGGTACTCCTGAGGCATTGCATTCATTGGTTGGGGTAGATTTAATGGTGTATATCTATTCATCAAGAAAGAAGGGGCTACCTTGTTTATGCCCTGATTGAATGCTCCTTGATCAGGGTTAAAATGAATACCAGTTGTAGGTGGGGATAAAAGGGGTGGAACAACTGATATGGGAAGGGGTAAATAAAAAATAGCAGAAGAACTGGCAACTAAATTAGGTTGAGATTTTGTGAATGGAAATGATACAGACTCAAAATATAGTTCTTCTAATGTTGGTTCTTGGAAATGAATGGGGGAGGGTAAATATTCTTTTTCCAAGAAAATGAGTTTCCAGGAAATATCCTTGGATGGTAAGATATGAGAACTGCTTCCTGGCGCAAGCAGTGTGGCATCAGGTGTAGAAAATATTTTTGTTTTCTGGCCCTTCTTTGAAACTAACTTTTCTGGATCTGACAGAATAGGGAATTTTTTCTACGAGGTATCTGACCTCATTTAAGGCCTCTTAGGAGCCATAATTATTTAAAACAAAGCACAACTTAGTATTTCCTCCTCTCTAAACAACTAGAGGAAATATGTACAAAACCCAGGGAAAAATTTGAATCTTCGTTCCCCGGCAATGGTGCCAATTAATGTTGTACCTTAAGAGAAAATACCTTAGCTGTGATAAGGAATCAATGCTTAAGACATTTATATGATTATGTCACGAATATATATGTCTCTATTTTATTATCCCTCAAGTATTTATGATCAAACCCTTAAATTTCAAATATGATGAATGCTTCACAATGCTACCATTTGTTGATGTTGAATGAAGTGAATAGAAGAAATGAAAGAAGAAGCCCAAACTGATATGTTGTTTTATACAGAAAATATCATCTCAAACACCAGAAGAAATATATGAAAGAAAAAGTTAAAACAAAGGAGTGCCAATTAAGGTTTTTAACTCTTACATACAGAAGTAAAAAGAGGCCTACTACTCATAACTTTGTTTTATTCATAGATAGAAAACAAAGAATGTAGACTGGAATACATTTCAACATAAACAAAATGCTAGAAACTTGCTTACTCATTCATTAATATTTGAATCTCTAAGTACAAAAATAATTGTCTGAAGGTCCAAAACTCAGAACCTTTCCTCCTCTTGAAAATTACATTAAATACAATGAAAAGAAGTTTTTAACTATTGTAACAAACCCTAACTACCAAAACTACTTAGGACTTCGAAGGCTGTCTATTACACACCTTGAAATTATCTTATTACAATTACACTATCTTCAGAAAATAAAACAAATATCCTAATCTATAGGAATTTCTGATGATGTGGCTTATTTTCCTGGGTCAACTAATTTGTCTTTCTTTGATGCTGATCCTTTTGGCAAGTCTATTGTCCAAGCTCTACACTTTTTCCATATTTATACCTTCATCCTAGATGAATGTGTCAGATTTTTATATTCCAATATGAACGCAGTAATTTGATCATAGGATGGCCTTTCTGTGAAAAGAGTATTTACCATCTACAAGAGTTGAAAATGTCTCTACAAGAAGTTGACCATTGTTTCTCCTTTAAGCACCTGAGTCTTTTCATGCCTGTTATCAACTTTGCTTTTTGTCAATACTATTAAGTTCTGATAAGAATTCCATGGAAAATGATTTCCTTCAGCTCCCCAACATGATGGAAAGCCTACTCTTGCCATTTTATCAAATGACTTATCAAACTGACTTACTGCTTCCTTGATTTCCATTAGCTTCTTTTCTGTAGCCTTTCTAAGATCATTTCTGACAAACATTTTATTAATTTCTGCTGCATACAACATTTTTTCCTACATGTCATTCTCCTCTAATTCTTCATCTAATTTAGAGTTAATAAAATCAATGAATCTTCTGGCCCAAATGGCTCTATTAATTGCTTTTTGTTTATCAAACATGATTGGTTCTTCACATTATAAAATAAGAATTTTCTCTTTTGTAACTATCATCAAGAAGCACCAATTAGATTTCATCTGAAATGTTATCAGTCCCTTCACATTATAAAATAAGAATTTCCTCTTTTGTAACTATCATCAAGAAGCACCAATTAGATTTCATCTGAAATGTTATCAGTCCAAATGGTGTATTTGGATTGTATTAGTGAGATATTTCCTTTTAGTCTTTCTTTGATATTTTTAATCTCATCTTCAGGATTTCGGAAATCGATTTTGTACTTGTCAGCTTCATTGTTTATGACTTTAATCAATTTTGTTGTAGTCTCCAGATTTGTTTAAGCCTTCTTACGATCTCTTTCAGCCATCCGCAACTCAGTATTTAATTGAAAAATTTGTGCTTGGTGATCATCATTACCTGTAGGAAAAAAAAAAGTACAACTATGGTTATCAATATGATTTTGCAATGAAATTGCAGTTTGTTTATTTTGGAGATTTCTTCATATTTATGCATGAGTTGTTGTAAAAGCTTATCCTTTTCCTTCTATACCTCTGCCACTTCTGCAGCCATTGAATGTTCTCCAGTAAGTAATTTTAGCTTTTTCCTCAATGTGGACATTTCTACCTCAGAAATTTGCATGAATTTCTGCATAGCAGTCTTGTCACTGGGGTACACTCCAATATTTATAATGATTTTTTTCAATTCCTTATTCTGAACAATTAAGGCTCTTGAATTAGCCTTCTATAAATTCAATCGTTTAATTACTTTTCCCAACATATTTTCTTCCTTTACAGCCATTGCATTAGTATTTATGAGGTCATTTACAATTAACTGACTTGTTTGCATATGCAAATTCATTTTATCCATCAGTGGGATTTTCTTCACATCCACAGTCACATTTATAGTGTTGAAACTGTTGGAAGAACCAATTGACATGTATGTAGGATGTGACAGAGAAATTATAAATTGACATTTCTCAAGATCCATTACAGTCAAAAATCTTTTTTGATTAGTAGCAACTTGATGTTTAGCTTGGGCCTCCATGTATGCCGTCATCTTATGATTTCTTTCCTCAATTTGTGAAAACATCTGTTTGATCAAAGGCACCTATTCATGAGAAGCTTCATGACTCGTGGGTGAAGCAGGAGCATTTTTCTCTTCTCCCAAATGTAAAGAAAAACGAGGTGAATTAGATGTAAACTTTGTTCTTTTCTCAGCTCCCTGCTCCTCATCATCTAGATCAATAACCACTTCTTTATTTCCTTTATTTTTTTTCTCTGCTATGATAAGAGTTTGAATGTTTGTACCTACTGAAATCATCACACCTTTACTTGATACTTTCTCCTGTTTTGGCCTACTTTCATGAATGAAAGCAGAGTACCCATTCTCAATTCTTCTATTTTAAATTACACCAAAAGGTTCATAAGCCCAACTTTCCCCTAGTATAATATGCATCTCATCTAACATTCTTGTTACTTCATCAAATGCCTGCCTCATATTGACTATGAAAGGGCCTACAATCATGGGTAATTTATACATATGTCCTTTTATCATAGGTAGAAAATGAACCTGATCAACAGTTAGGCTCTGTCTAATAAACTCTAAAGCAAAACGCCCAATTGGTACAAACGTTGGGAGTCTATAGGGCTCAACACTTTCTCCATACAACCTTATTTCAAAGTAATCCTAAAAAACAAACCAATCTCCATATTTGCAATTGTTTCCTAAATGCAAAAACTCCTGATCTTTAGGTAAGAAACAAGGAGGAGGAATTCCATTCAATATCTTATATGCAATTGACATGTAATAACTAGAAAAATCAAACAGCCCAGCTTCATTCTGCTCCACTCTAACTACATCTGTCCAGAATATCACTGATTGCCTCCTCTTGTTTACATCCAAATATTTAGACCTAAATGCATGAATTCTTCCACATTCTGATATAAGAACAAATATACAATCAATGAAGGAAATTTGAAGGAACCTATTAATGAAAGGCTCATCAGCTGTGAATTGACTGCTTCTTGCCAATATGATGGAATATACAGCACCATTCTTGGCTTCATCATCATGGAAAACATCCCTAGGACTGATTTTTCCACTGTATTATCATCATTTTTACCCATAATTTTTGCAATGATACTTAATACAGGACGAGTCTTTGCGTCAAAAACCTCCATAACAAACTCCTTACAGTCTGGTTGAAAATGCTTCATGTCAGGTTTCAAATAAAACATGAACTAATTAAATTATTCACCTGGAATATTATCATAATAATGTACTAGCGAATTGTCAGAAAATTGGATGGATGACTCTGACTCAGGATAGCATAGGGCTTGGCGAATTAACTAGGTGGATACTTGCAAAAAATTCTCTCCTTAGGAATTCATAATAAAACACTTCCCAGGATACATGAATGATACCAACCAATATATAAATTTAGGAAAAAGATGGGTCTTTGGGATGCATGCAGACAAAATTCCAGACTTGACCATGGCAGAATACACAGGGGAAGCATTATCATTCAAGATAACTTGTTGATAGAAAGGGAGGTGAATTATAGAACACATGGTATCTTGAATATCCCTCTCAGTATCCATGAGAGGGATGTGGCTAGCTAAACCTGATAGGGACGACCATTTAGCCATGGCTGAAAAATTCTGTAGGAATAATTAACAGGGTGGTCAAATTTGTGCAGGTAATGTAAAACTGAAACAGGGTGCAGCGTGAAAAATTACAAATAATTTGCAAACAAGTGAAAATATTTTTTAAATAGGTGGCACAAATTTTAAACTAAATGTTGACAAGACGTGCCAGCGAGTTGTTGATTCTACCCGACGTGGAAGACAACTGTGACCAACTCAACGTCTTACGTCACTGCGGGGGCTCTCTAGGTACGGAGGAAAATTTTGGCTAGTGCCCCCGCACTCAATCTCCGTCGTTCATCTTTGTTATCCCTATAGTCAACCCGGTCAACTATAGAGGCACTCGTCTCGATATCCGATATGCTATTTGTGCTCGTGGGTTGGGCCTTTTGATAGGAACTTTAATTATCAACACTTCATGCCCAACACATAAATCAATGTTTAAACATCAAATACATAACCCACTAATATAAAGTTTAAATGTTTAAACATTAACTCATATATTAGCGAACATACATATTTTTCATGCTAAAGTATAAGATTTTGATACTTTAACATATTTTCCAACAATTTCTTATTTTTATATTTGAAAATATTTGAAAAATAAAAGGATATGCATCTGATCCACAACAGGCATAATGGCCTCCTTGCCATAAACCATCCTAAACAGTGTTTTCCCTGTCAACTTCTTACAGGTTGTTTGGTAGGCCCAAAGAACAGACGAGATGCACACGTCCCAGTCACTGCGATCAGTGTTACAGACCTTAGTTAGTTCTTGCTCCAAGACTTTATTAAAATCTTCAACCGCTCTGTTTTCCTGGGGATGATACAGAGTGCTTTTCGGATGATGGATCCGAAATTATCCCATCAAGGCCTGTTTGTTTCATTAACAAAATGCATACGTAGATCACTCATTAAGATCTTCAGACATCCAAATCTAGTAAGAATCTTCTCAAAGATGAAGTTCACAGTGGTATCTGCAATGCAATCCTTCACTGCTTCTGCTTCGGCCCACCTAGGTACATAATCAGTGGCAGTTATAATGTAGCGCACACATGTCTTCTTTCTTGGTGGGTTGATAGGTCCCACAAAATCGATGGCCCATTTTTCAAACTCTTGTAGGGCCATTTGTGGTTGAAGGGGCATTTCATCTCTACGTGATGGCCTTCTTATTTGTTGGCACATATTGCAGGCTTCACAATAGTCATGAGAGTCATTATGTAGGGTAGGCCACCATAGTCGAGCTCTTAGGATATTTTGCGTCATTGCTTTCCCTGTGTAGTGACCTCCTGCTACACCTTCGTGAGCTTCTGCCAAGATAGTGTGCTTTTCATCCTTCAAAACGTATCTTCGCAGCAATTCGTTGTCTCCCATGTTATATAGATGACCTGCGATGATGGTAAAATCTGTCGTGCGGGTTACCAACTCTTTCTTCTGTTGTACCGAGTACTCTATACGCGCCATGCTCGTAGTCAGGAACTGAATGATTTCAGCGAAGTGCGCATCAACTACCTTAATGGAAAACAACTGCGCATCAGGCAATCCTTCTTCTAGGTTGGTTGGTTCCTCGCCACTCTCAATTTGGGACAAGTGATCCAGCCCAGCATTCAACTTCCCCAGCTTGACAATGATCTCAAAGTCGTATTCCTGGAACAACAGTAGCTAGCAACAGATTCCCCCCCCCCAACATAGGCTTATTCACCAAGTACTTCAAAGTTGAGTGATCGGTAAAAATTTTGAAGTGCCCTCCTAACAAATAATGCCGATATTTCTGGAATGCATAGACCATGGCCAATACCTCCCGCTCTGTGGTGGAGTAGTTACGCTCTGCACCAAAGAGTTTTCTACTAGAAAATGCAACAGGGTGATTAATGTCTCCATCTCCAGGTGGCGTAAGGAAAATTCCCAGGGTGATTCCTGATGCGTCTACGTGAACATGGAATACCTTCACCTAGTCAGGAAAGATAAGAATAGGTGCAGAGACCATTTTCTCTTTGAGTAGCTCAAAACTCATTTGACACTCTTCATCCGAAAAGAAAAACACATCCTTCTTAAGAATTTTTTCCATAGGTGTTGTGATCAATGCGTACCCCTGAATGGAATTCCTATGGTAGCTTTTATGTCTGAGGATCGAGCGCAGCGACTTCTCAATTGTAGAAATTGCCAGGTTGATGATAGCCGCTACCTTATTAGGGTCAACCATCAGGTCTTGTCGACAAAATATGTGACCCAATAAGATCCCAAATGGTATGTAGAATATACACTTCTTGATATTCAGGGAGATTTGGTGCTTTCTTTAGGCATCCAACATCAGACGCAGGTTTGAGACATGACTCTTTACTAACCCAAATACAGTCCAATCATCAAAATATACCTCTAAGAACTTGTGGATAAATTCTTTAAATACTACAACTACCACCCGCAAAAAGATGGCAAGGGAATTCTTGAGTCCAAATGACATAACAGTATACTGAAATGAACCCCATTCAGTAGTGAATGTAGTTTTGCTGCGATATTTAAGTGCGATCCTAATTTGATGATATCCTGAGAATCCATCAGTGAATGAGTATGCCTCATGCCACCCTATGCTATCAAGGATTTAATCTGAGAACAGTGTGGGAAAGAGATCATGTACGCAGACATCATTCAATTTGCGCAAGTCAACAAATATTCATATTTCTCCCTTCGTCTTCTTCTCCTAAACCACCATGGAACTTACCCAGTCTGACTGTTCAACCGGTTTGATGATACCTACGGTGATAATTTTGTCGATTTTTTCCTTAACCTTTTGTTTATACTTAGGGTTCAGCCGATAAGGATGCTGCTTCACCAGGCATGCATATGTTTTTAAAGTGATGCGCATGACCCCTAGGTCCCCTGTAATCCCTTTGAGTTCTGAGAAATTCGTTGGGAATAAGTCCTGGTATTCCGTGAGTAGTTCTACAACTTTTCCTACTATATCATCATCCTAGTAGTCCCAAATATTAGCCAAATTAGGTTGCTCTTCTATTCCAATATTGAATTCTCACAGCTTCAGAGGCTTAGTAACATCAACAGTTTGTAATGGGGGTCCAACAACTTTGTGCTCTCCCTCTGAATCTGGCATAGAGACATTTTGTGGATTTTCATTGTGTTCTTCTATGGCTAAATTTTTGTAGTTAAAAATATCCTGCATCTATTTCCCCTGTTAGTGCCCTGAGTGCTGCGTAGGGGCGTGATACATCAAATACTAAAGTATCTATATCCTGCATAGCTTCGTCAAGTGCCTCCATTCCTCCTACTAACCCAAATTTCCTTATAAACTCATCCTTCAGTGTTTCCCAATGGCGGGTATGCTGATGTAGCTCTGCACCCAAATACCATACAGTGGGAATTGGTCCCAAGGCATGAATAAATAGGTGAACCCATTCTTCTGGGGTCTGGTCGCACCACTTCTCCATCCAAGGGAAAAAATTCTCACGCGGGTCCTCTCGGCCAAGGAATGTCTTTACGCGCAAATGAGTCAGAGGTTCAAATCGCAGGATCATCATATCTCGACATTCTTCCCAATATTAGAATACCCCCTTATGCCTGTCCCACCACTTTGCAGGTGTTGCGCGCATGGATAGATCAAGGGCCCATAGCCTTGGCTCCCATGGTACTTCGGCTTCAAATTCTCGCAAAAATTCCTTAATACCACTAGAACCATCAAAGTAGGCTAGTTCTCTTACCTTTGAGGAGATGCATCGGAAGTTCTTTGTGATTCTAAGACATCGCAGCACAGATACATCGTGTAACCGATTCTGCCAATTTTCCATTTCCCCCTTGGAGTTAGAGAAACATTTGTTGTCCTTTTCCCAGCAAATCACACCATTAGCCAAAGGATTGATCCAATCTTTGTCTCATGCAGTTAACTTATAGATGTTATCCACATCCTCTTCTTCGCGTACTGGCTTTGTATACCATTCGCCTTCTGCAGGGTCTAATGCTACTGTCACCCGTGTATCTTCTTTTTCAAACACCATGCTTCTTTTATTTAGATTGATGATACCATCCATATCTATAGCCCAATGCAATCCCAGTAGCACAGGATAAGGGTATGCGTCCTCTACAATCTGAATTACCTCAAAGTCGGCCTGAACCTTAACTCCCGCAATATATACCACGATTTTCGACAGTCTCGCCAATGGTATGATATTTTTTTGGTTGGCCATGTGCAGCTGGATAGTGGACCATTCCAAGTTAGGTTCTCCCATTCGTTGCCAAGTTTGCTGAGGTAATACGTTCGCATCTGATCCCAGGTCCAAAATAACCTGATCCATTTCGTAGTCACTGATCTGCACTGTTAGTCGTATGTCTCTACCAGTGCACTTCCTATGCTTGTACAACTTATGCACATCCTTAACTTTCAGAGGAGGGTTAGGTCTTTCTACGCAACTGTCTATTAATGCTTGCAGATTCTCTACTGCCTTCTAGTTGCATATCAACTTCATACATGCCTGGGGAAATGTTTTAACTTCATCATCGATCTTTAGGTTCACTGGAAATTTTGGCATAGGTGCCTCATACTTAGTGAAATATTTGCGGGTTGTGACAAAGGTTTATTTTTCCTTCTGTAGGTCCAAACCTTCTTGTTTGACAGCTAATTTTTAGATAAGAGGTTCAACCACAAATTTATCCTTCGCTCCCCCAGTAGCCATCCCACTACGCATTATGACATTAATGCTTGGGCCTTCGTCATGTGGCTCAGCCTTGACCCTTTGCACATTCTGTGTAGGTGTCTGTTATTTCTCCTGCATTTTAGCAATTAGAATTGGACGATATTCAATCACATGATCCAGCTCTCTATAGTACCCGCAATATTTCCTTGCAAGGTTCAGACAGTCCCTCGCAAAGTTCCCTACTTCTCTACAGTTATAAAAAATCAGTTGTCCTCTTCCCCAACCTATGCCACCGCCTCTTCCCCCTCCCCTGCCCCTAGCTAGGGAGCCTCCTCTACTTGATGGAGATAGAGGTGACAAAGGGTCAGCTTGTGTCTGATATAGGTTACCCCGACCAATCATTAGGTCATATTTCTGACAGTTACGTTCATCATGCCCCATAGATGAGAAAAATTGGTACCATTGTTGCTTCAATTTGGGAACATATGCGGCCAGACGAGGGAAGTGGTTATTATCATGTAATCTTGCTACGGGAAAGTCAGCGCACCATAAGGTGGGGCCACTTGGTCCTCCAACTTCTCTAAGACATAATGGGCTAGGCCCCCCAGTCTGCATAGAATCTGTTAATAGAGGGCATTGATCCTTGGTGTGCCCCGATACTCGACATCTTATGAACCACACATTTGGACTGGCTTCCTTCCCTCGCTCCTTGCACAGGTTTTGGATTTTGAGATGCATGGCCTGCAGCTGCCCTTGAATTTTCTATACTCCAAACTGGGCATCATCTCTTGGCACCACTTCCAACTTCATAGCAATCTCCAAGGCTTTTTCCTGTGATTCAATGGCTTGATGACCCATAGGTACGTGTAGGTGAGGTAGAAACATAGTGATGAACCATTCCTCATGTTTTCTGTCATCATACATAAATTCTCCTTCTCTAATCACCTTCTTCAGTCGTTGGTCAGCCTCCCATACAAACTTAGAGGGCCCTTGTTTAAAATCTTTTAGGTCATTCACTATATGAGAGTATGATTTAGGTTTTCGAAACTATTGTTTTAGGGCATCCTTAATCTCTTGAATAGTTGTGTTAACATGTTAAGCTATGTATCCCATATACTAGTCCATGGCTCTTCCTTCGAAGACGAAGGATAGCTGCGCCCTTTTTACAACATCGTTAGCCATATTTTGCGCAGTCCATACTGACTCTGCGAAAAACTAGAACTAGTACATATATTTATCCCCTACACCTTGAAATTTAGGTAGCTTCATATGCGAGGCCATATCATCTTCTGATGGAGGTGGAGGTATGGGTGATTTTTTACCCCTATGTTGGCTCAAAGGTGGTGTTGCTGGAGGGCTCTGTGTAGCTAGGTCTCTTACTGGACTGTATACAGATCTATCTCCTTCTTGATTAGTTCTGTAGTATTTACCACTTTGTGATGTACATTCACCTAGATCAGAGGTCATTCACTCAGTGTGGTTGCACAGAATACCTTTTTCACACAACAAAATCTTAATTAATAATGCCAGTGTCTTTAGAAAATTACCTCGAAAACCCTTGAAGAACCTTCGCTTTGCCTCATAATAGGATACGAACTGATCAACTGTGAAATCTGTCAAAAATCCTCCCAGCACATCCACCCTATGATCTACCATGTCAGTGATTGTATTAACAGCTCTTTCCAACTGCTAGATCAATTCCGGAGTCCACTTCTTGACCCGATCATCCTTCCAACACGTATGGAAATATACAAGCCTTGCCAACCACTCGTGAAGCTCGTTTTCAAATGTTAAAAAGAAAATTCCTTAGACTTCAGTGAATATGTACTTATTCTTCCACATCTCAGTCATCAACTTTGTGCTACAATTCTCTTTTACAACAAATTATAGAACTTGTTTTTCAAACCACTCTTCGATTTCTACCCTTTCAGGTCTCCAATGTTCCCTTGGCATTACTCGATCCCTCCCTAAAAATTCTCTTGGTCCTGGAAACAGAACCAGTTGTTGGCTTGAGGGGTCCTAACCCAGGTTTGGAGGTTAAGGCTTTCCAACAAACCCCTATACTACTGGCCCTTTCGGCAGTGACCTACTTGCGCAGGCCAAAGTCTCACCTGAAGTAGTATGGGAGGTTTCTGGAACCAAGTTTCCACACCCTGAGAGAGAGAGTAGGCAAGTTAATTTGATCCAAGTTAGTAACCTATCAGGTTTTCACAAGACAGGTCTATTAGCAGGTGTGTTAACAGTATAATCCACAGTTCATCATAACAGAGCTATTACCATGCACATATCTAGTCAATACCTTCGCATCCACGTGTGAATCAACATATTATATCACAAAGAATCAATAACATATCAACTTCATACCATAACATATATAGATTCATAGTATAAATAGATAACACAACTATATTCCAACAGATTCCAAAGGTTCACATCAATAATAACACGTCAGATCAGACAACACAAAGATATCTTAACTATATCCACAGTTCATCATAACAGAGCTATTACCATGCACATATCTAGTCAATACCTTCGCATCCACGTGTGAATCAACATATTATATCACAAAGAATCAATAACATATCAACTTCATACCATAACATATATAGATTCATAGTATAAATAGATAACACAACTATATTCCAACAGATTCCAAAGGTTCACATCAATAATAACACGTCAGATCAGACAACACAAAGATATCTTAACTATATCCACATATATTAACATCCAAAAAACCTAGTTACAATCCAACACAGCCTATGCACACAACAGGATTGAGGATCTCCACACATAGCCAACAGGAATCCTTACCCAAACCACCCAAACAGATCTAACAATTCACACTTAGCATCAGTCTTAATTCATACCTACTTCTACACTCAAAATGCTCATCTATTTATATCAACTTAGCCTATGCTTCCAGTGGTCCACAAACCTTTTTTTGTGGACACTTGGTCTACCGTTGGACCCATTACAATTCATTCGGGGCTTTGAACCACCCCAAAACCCCTGCACTAGGCTAATTAGCACCAAAACTATACAAAATTGTACAAAATTCGCAGCTTTAAGGGACCTTGTTCCAACACATACTTTCTTGGCTTACAAGTGCAACAAGCAACAGATGTCATATTTCTATCACAAGAAAAATATCTCAAGCAAATCCTAAATAATTATGGGATGGAAGACTGCGAACCTATAAGAAATTCAATGGTAACTCGATGTAACCTTATTTCTCATGATGATACTCCCATGTTAAATCAACTGGAGTATAAATATATGATTAGAATTCTACTTTATCTGACCGGGACTAGACCTGATATTATGCACGCAAATGGGATTGTTGGAAGATTCCAAGCTAATCCAAAAGAGTCACACCTTCAATTTGTAAAAATAATATTCAAATATCTACAAGGGACTCAAGAATTTGGTCTATGGTATCCAAATAATTTTGATCTCACTCTTCATGCTTACAAAGATGCAGATTGGGCTGGAAATGTTGATGATAAAAAATCACTAGTGTTGGTGCATTCTATATGGGACCTCGATTAGTATCTTGGTTCAGCAAGAAACAAAGTTCCATTAATTTATCTACAACAAAAGTAGAATATATGGTTTCCACATCATGTTGCACACAACTTCTTTGGATGATGCAAACACTACAAGATATTCAAATTAAATGTTCTCCTCCCATATCCATCTTATGTTATAATGAGAGTGCCATCGGTATCTTATAAAATCATGTTATGCATTCCAAGACCAAGCACAATCCTATCAAGTATCACTTACGTGAACAAGTGCTCGAGAAAGAGGTTAAACTGGAGTATGTTCCCTCCAAAGAACAATTTTTTGATATATTTACTAAACCTCTTCCCAGGGAAGCATTTGAATATCTTAGACAGAAGCTGGGAGTTGTCTGTGCCTCACTTATCAATTCTACTTAATTTCAGAATATTTGGTAGGCATGTTTCATGAAGGTGAGTAGCATATATATGCGTGTTTCTGTGCATAAAACCACATATGGTTTTTTCTGACAGAAAATCTATGGGTCAGGGTTCATAATAGTTTGTGGTATTGATGGGTAATCTCTGATATTTCAGTATTCATCATATAGTTCCTTTCTTTGATATTTATCTCCTTGATGAATGTTAGTATGAATCCTTTGTCGAAGTGTACGAAAAAGGACCACTTTAGCTACGCATAACTAATAGCCCTAACAACAAAAGTGGCTGCAAATATCTTCAAATCTGCGGTTAGTTGAACATAAAAGAGCTGCAAAAACTAGATCTATGCATGGAAAGACATTAAGCAGAAAAAACAAGGGATTACTCCATATACCAATAGACAAGACAAGAACAATTTTTGAAAGAATTTTTATATTAATTGGGCACCTGGGAGGAAAACAAGAAGGCGTATCCAATTCTCCTCAGTGGGATGGGTTCTTGGAAGTCCTCAGTACTTCAGATCTAAGATTTCTCTCTTGTTGGTGTAGAAAACCCACACAAAGAATGGAACTCAAAGGGAGCTCACACAGCAAATGGTAGAAAAGAGTGATCAAGTGTATAGATCCAGAGTGATCTAATAGGCAACAAAAGGTGAAGAATGGTAGTAAAAAACCTCCTATTTATAACAAAATAATGGGTCATTGTAGATCTTGGTGCATGGGTTAACCAGATCTAGATCCACTTTTTATGGAATATTTTATTATATTTGTTGGAGGGAAAAGGTATTTGACTTGGGTCAAATCCCTTAATTTGTCAAAAATAAATAAATAAATTATTTATTTATCTTTTTTAAGGAAGCGGTTAGAAGATAATCAAATAAATAATGATTTATTTAATTATTTAAGGAAGTGGTTGAAAGATAATTAAATAAATAATGATTTATTTAATTATTTGTGGGTGATTTGGTCATATTTAACAAGGAATATTATCTAAATAAGGTTTAAATAATTATTCCTAGAAAGTAATAAGATAAATAAAGGTTTATCTAATTAATTTATTTGATTTTGGGTTAAACATGACTGGGAATAATAATTAAATTATGGTTTAATTAATTATTCCATAAGGAAAATCAAACAAATATAGGTTTGTTTAATATTTCCTTTTGGGGTTTCCTGTTTTAACATAGTGAAAGCAGTTTTACTTAGGGTAAAACTGGTCTTACATGGTGTACTTGGGTCCATCTAATGATAATAGGTTAGATGACCAAAAAATGGTGTAACAGATTGCCCCCCAGCGTGCGAGTGTCGGGAGCAAATCGTATGACCGAAGTACGTTGTAAGAACACAATCACTAGACAACAAAAGGGGTGTCAGAGAGAGAAATGTGAGGTAGATAGTGTGCTGAAGGACTAGACCCTGAGGAGACGAGACTCGCAGGTGCAACAAGTCTCTTTTATGAGAGGGTACCTGTGCTGAAGGCGGCGGGGGAGGCATACCTATGCCCGCCGAGACAAAGTACAAAAGAATAGTGTGTCTAGTAAACAAGGGACCGAACCATAAAGTACAGCCGGCATAATCATGAGCCAGATAAAAATACAATGAAGAATCCCACATACATGCTGTGCCTGGGATAACAGCCAGGACTTATACAATAATAAATGAGTACATGAGATACAAATACAACCCAAATGCCCCTTGTAAATGGGGAATGGCTCACAAAATTTGACTGATACATGCAAATCAAAGAGGCGC